>CM052700.1:44103861-44120675 GCA_028551405.1 Uromys caudimaculatus
AAGTTTGCTGCAGAAAATGCCAAGATGAGGTGGTTTGAAGTAGATCTGGTGTTCATTAAAAGGAGATGACACACATATACGCACATACACATGAACACACACACATACACAAACATACATACACATACATACACACAAACACATACATAAACATACACACATACACACACACACACACACACACAAATTTAGGTTAGAGGTTAAGAGAAAGAGAGGCTCTTGGGGGAAAGTGGAAGGCACAGCAGAGATGTCAGTGTGGGGAAGCTCTCAGAGGACCTGCACCGCTCCGTCTTCATGATGGCCATATAAGGATTTTGGTGAGTTCTGAAGCTACTGCTTTCTAAGGGTTGTTAAGAAATCTAACAAGGTGGTTCCTGAGGTAGGTAGGGCAGGGTTACAGTTAATAATTGTAAGACTTCAGGTGACGGCATGCAGGGGTGCAGGGCATCTTTACCCTAAGCTGGAGCTAGTAGTTCCATGTGTGAGTATCTCAGAAAATGCCTTGAAGAGGAATAAATCTAGACTCAAGATTAGGTACTCTGGTGGTCTGAATGAAAACGGCCCCATAGGCTCACAGGGACTGGTACTTGGAGCAGGTATGGTAGAGTTGGAGAAAATTTGTCATTGGGAGTGGGCTTTAAGGTTTAAAATGCTCAAGCTAGGCCCACTGTCACTCTCTTCCTGCTGCCTTTGATCCAGATGTAGTACTCTCAGCTACTTCCGCAGCACTGTGTCTGCCTGCATGCCGGCATGCTTCCAGGATGACAACAAAATCCTCTGAACCCATAAGCCAGCCCCAATTAAATGTTTTCCTTTATACAAGTTGCCCATGGTTGTGGTGTCAATTCAATAAAACCCCAACTAAGACATGTATACTTAGGCCTGCTTTGTTAATATCTTAACCACCCTGTTTGAAAATATTTCCAGATAAAAGAAATGTTCCCTCTGCGGTGGCAGTCTTCACAGCAAATGGTATTAATTGTGCTGGATGTCCTGCTTCTCATCAGTGAGAGACTTCAATCAGATTCCTCCCCCCCCCATGTCCCCATCATTTTCATGACTTTCTGCTTGCTTCAGAAAGTATAAAAAGTTCCTCCATCCTTACACACACACACACACATGTGCACACACACACACACACATACACATATACACATGTGCACACACACCATATACACACGTGCACATAAGCATGCATGCACATACATGCAAACTTCCTCTCATTAATTTCTTGCATTAGTGGGATATCTGCAACAGTTGGTGAGTGATACACTGTGACTAGCTGGAGTCTCTAGTCAGCAGTGGAATCACTATTGATACTGACCATTCCATTGGCTTTGACCAACACCCGATGTTGGGCGTCCACTAGGACAGTAATGTACAGAATAGCATCCTTTGACCCCAGCCAATTTGTGGCTCTGTGCCTCATCCACTATGTATTACTGTTTTCACTGTCTCCAAAGGTTTGCTTTTTCTAGAACGTCCATTACTTGGAATCATAGAACGTTAGCGTCTGGGGACGCTTTCCACGGGTGCTTTATTTGTTTGTTGGTTTGTGCTGCCAGAGGTGAGACCCAGCAAGTCATACATACAGGGCAACAGTTTTGCCTCTGAGCCCCACCCTCAACCTTTTTTTTTTTTTTAATCATTGAATAACAGTCCCATGAAGGGGTGTGCCAATGTATCCACTCAACCTCTGAAGAGCATTGTCATTGTTGCCAAGGTTGGAGAAAGCTGATAAAAAAAAAAAAAAAAACATACTGGTGAATACCAAGGCAAGCAGTGGCGGATGTGTGGTAAGGCTGGTGGGAAACTACATTCCAAGTCAAAGCTGTTTTCCAAAGGGTGCTCGTTCTGGGCTTTTACACATGACGTTTTAATAACAGGCCTGCTGACTTGGGGTTTCTCGCTCCCAGGGATGGCAAGGTGGGAGAAGATGGGACTGTGACATGTCCTTTCTCATCAGTGCGCTACAGTCCTTGAACCAAATCTACTTCCTGTGCTGAGGAGTGAAAGCAGGGACTTCTGTGACCCCCTCTGAGGAGGGAGCAACTGTGGATGAAGTCTGTGCCGGAGTACCCAGGGACACCAGGAATCCACAAGCAGATCTGTAGACATAAGGACCTCAGGATTTCTGGTCTGAGCACTGACTAGATGGTGAAAATGGCTTACATTTTGATCAGTTGCATGACACCTTTGTGTCTTCTGATTAAGAAGTTGGCATCACCGAGACTGAAGCACCCTGCTCTTGCCACTTACCAGTTTGGCAAGCTGGGTAGCAACTTAACTGGCAACATCCCAACAGTCAAACTGGAATGTTCTGAAGAACGGGAATTGATAAGGAAACTAAATGGTTGCTTTATTTTTCTTAAGCCATGAAAAAACTCATCTGCAGCCCCCCAGAGCTGCTTTAAAAACACACTCAGAAAGTTTGGCTAACATTAAACAGCATCTGTAAGAGGGAAAAGGTTACTGGTGTGTGAGTTGTGGTTTTTGTTTTTTGTTTTTTGGGGTTTTGAGTTGTGTTTTTGATAGTATTTTCCAGATTCAAAACTTCCATGTGTGGCTACTTTTCTGCAGTTGTGTCCTCCTTCTCTGTGCTTTCAGAAAAACAAATCTAAAAAATTAAATGTTCCACCAATCACTTGGAGCTGGTCAGCCAGCTCTGAACTTACTTCTGACGACTCATGCCCTTTGTTGATGGCCCTGGAAGACCCAGAGCTGTTCAGCTAAACTGTTTCAGTGTGTGAAGAGAGAAAGATAAAACTGCTTTGGTCCACTAGCAGGCGGTGGCTGTATTTACGGTCTGCAGCAGGCCTAAGCACTGCAAATGTACTCTCCCAAGGAAAATTAAGTCCTAACCACGTAAGCGATTCCAGAGTGCTGCTTTGATTTGCTGGCTGCAGTCCATTCCCCTGAGAGTTGACGTGATGAAGCACGCATCTATACCTGAGTTGCCAAGGTAACCGAAGAGCTATTGCCTTCTCTGCTCCAACCACATGTGTTTTGAGAGTGGAGCCCGGTGACACCCTAAAAATAAAATGGTAACAGATCCTTCTGATGACTCTTGAGAATATCAAGTTTTGTGAATCTCTGCTTAAGGTGATATTTTCTTTTTCTTCTTTTTATTTTATTCCTCCTCATTTCCTTTTAAGCTTTGTCTGCAAAATTGTACATCATAGACAACTTTCTTCTTCATGGTGTGTTTGTCATATTGCAAATATTTTAACGTTTTCAATTATTTTTATTTTACTTTTCGAAGGGATCTATTAGTTAGATTGCTATCTCTCTTGCAAAATGCGCAAGATCAACAACAGAAAGGGAAGAAAGACTAACGTGGGTACACGGTTTGAGGGATTTCAGCTTGCTTTCCTTGGCCCTGTTGCTTTGGCCTGCTTAGTGGCTGAGTAAAGCTGAGGAGAGGGCCCATGCTACTGCTAAGCTGGTAATATCCTGGTGGCCAGGAAGAAAGAGTAGAGGGAGGGGCTAATATCCAGGTCCCCTGGGAGGGATGTCACCCAGTGACCTAACTTCCTTCCATTAGAAAGGTTATTTCTTCAAAAACTTTCGCCCTCTCCCTACAGCCCCACAGGCTGGTGCGCAAGTCTTTAGAATATTAGCCTTGGTGAATGCTTCAGATCCCAGCTCTAGTAATAATCATCTAATAAGCTGACCGTAAGTCTGGGGAGAAGACTCAGCCGGAAGGCCACTTGCTGTGCAGTCACAGGGACCTGAGTCTGATCTCTAGCACTCACTTCGAAGTTGGACAGGCCAAAGTGTGTCTGCAATCCCAGCCCTGGGAAGATAGAAACAGGAGACTCCCTGAGGCTTGTTAGCTCGTCAGGCTAGCCCAAGCAGTGAGTGCAGCTTTAGTAAGAGACTTAACAAAAATAATGAAGTAGAGAGCAACTGAGGATGACACCCATAATTGACCTTTGGCCTCTACTCACATGTGCACAATCAAGTGCACGCGCGTGCGCGCGCACGCGCGCACACACACACACACACACACACACACACACACACACACACAAAGTATATGCAGTTGCATGGATTTTTAAAGATTATTTTAAATTCGTGTGTGTGTGTGTGTGTGTGTGTGTGTGTGTGTGTGTGTGCGCGCGCGCACATGGGTCTATGTATATGGCATGAACGTGGGTGCCCACAGAGTCCAGAAGGGAGAGCATCCAATCATCTGGAGCTGGAGTTACAGTTATGAGCTGTCCAACAAGGGTGCTGGAGACCAAATTTAGGTCTCCCATAAGGGTAATGTAAGGTTTTAACCACTGAGCTGTTTCTCCAGCCTCCAGTGAGTCAATTTTCACTCACGTGCAGGTTTGTAACCACCACAGTGAGATCACAAAACAGTGTATCACCCCAGAGAAGTGCATGGTGTTATTTTTGGTGTTTCCAACCTCCCTCAGCAACCTGTCTGTTATCCATGCTCAAAATTTTGTCTCTCCCAGAAAGTCTTTTATGTCGATCATCCGGATGATTGCCTTTCGATCCTGGTTTCTTTCACCAGAGCAGTGGCTTTGAGATTTATGCAAGGCCCTGCATGCGTGATCTATTCTTTCTCCTTAATCATTGTGCAGAATCTCATGGTACAGACATAACCAAGTTTTGGTAGAAAATCATGGTAGAGATGTTTCCCATTTGGTTTCCATTTGGTTGGTTACCCTGTTCACCTCTCTGCGGACTTGGGGGTGAAGACAAGCTTGAGGAGGTAAGTAGTAGCTAGATGATTGCTCAGAGTCGGAACAAAGAGTCAACTCGTCCATGAGCCTTCCTGTTATGATAACTTGAGACTGTGACAGATTTTGTTCGTAGTTCAGATTTCCTAATCAGTATCTCATGGCTTCTTTTGGTTTTTCCATGGTGGCTAATGATGCTGCAGGTCTTGCCCCGTGCTTATTTGTCAACACATATCCTCTTTGCTGAGATGTCTAAGTCTTCTGCTCATTTAAGTTATTTGTTGTCTTCCTGTTGAGTCTTCAGGATTCTTACTAGATCCTGAATACCAGTGTTTGCCTGTTGGAAGTAGAGTCTTGCTTGTAGTCTAGGCTAGCCTTGAACGCACTATGCTGCCCAGGCTGACTTTGAACTCAAAGCAACCCTCCTAGTGCAAGCCACTCAAGTACTATAATTACAGGCACAAGCCACCACATTTAGGCTCTAGGGAAAAGTGTCTGGATAGATATGGACAATTAAGTTTTCTGTAGGTCTCCAGCCTGATTTTCATTCTTTGAACAATCCCTCCACGCATACATTTTGAATTCTGGTGAAGTCTTATTTATCAAATGTTTTCGTTATAGAACATAACAAAATAGATGGTTCTGTGCCTAGGTCTAAAATTCTACAGTTTGTACCTTACATTCAAATACATAACTTAGTTGGTCTTCATTTTGGTATAGGATATGAAATGTACAAGTTTTCATTGTCTCTGTCTGCTCAAGGGTTTCAAACTTCAGGAAGTCTGATTCTCCAGAACCCCTGGTCATGGGGGCAAGGCTGTCCTTTCTCTCTTCCTAGGCTCTTTTCAGGGGAAAACAGCCCCTACCCAGGAGAGCAGATGCTTACCAGAATGTAACAAGGTAAGAGTGCTAGAGTAATAGACACTAGAATATTTGCTATAGCCTGTTGAGTAACTGGATCTAGACACTGTTGAAACTCACCAACTTTACTCAAGTCTATGCATTACAATGTATACGAATTATCCTTCATTTGAACTGACGTTGGTTGGCTGAATTTGAGTAGGGCTATTTACAGAGTGTGCTCTGTTCCATGAGCTCTGCACGTGCTGGTAACTTGCTGTATTGATCTCCATGACTCTAGATTGACAGAAGATTTGACCTTGTACAGTCTGAGTTCGCCACCAGGATCCCATCCAGTCTTGTTCTGATCATCCTCACTTTTTTGCATTTCTACACAGCTTATTCTTATCTACAAAGAATATTCTTGGGATTTTGATTGAGTTTATTTTTTGACTTATACATGAGCTGGGTATAAATAGTTTTGCAGTTTTATCTTCCGTTTTATGAATATGGTATGCTTTTCGGTTTATTTAAGGGTTTAAGTAGAACTTATAATTCTTCCTTTGGGGTTGTTGTAAGTGTGTTTTGTAATTGTGAATTGATGTTGATCATATGAAATGTTATTATCCCACTAATTGATATGATCATGTGGCTTTTTCCTTTAGACTATGGACATTAAACTGATGATTTTTGGATACTGAGCTAATCTGATATAGCCCAGGAGAAGTCCACCAGGTGTGATCTATTTATTATCATTATATATTTATACAAGTTTCCAGAATAATGGTACAGATCTCTGCATCTGTTTTCCTGATACAAACTGGTCTATAGTTTTCTTTTCTTTAACTCTTTTATTTTAGAATCAAGGTTGGGCCAAGCAGTGGTGGTGCTTGCCTTTAATGCCAGCACTCAGGAGGCAGAGGCAAGCAGATCTCTAATGAGTTCAGCCCAGCCTGGTCTACAGAACGAGTTCTAGGAAAGGCCAAGGCTACAAAGAGAAACCGTGTCTCAAAAAACAAAATAAAACAAAACAAGCAAAACAAAAAAGACTGAAAGAAAAGAGAATCAAGGTAAATGAATTAAGGATTCCTCAGTTTCTTAGAAAATATTCCATAGAATTGTCATTATTCAATCAAATGGAATGGTTTAGCACAAACTCCTTGAAACTAATCATTTCTGTGTTGGAAAATTTAAATTATGAATTCATTATTAATAGTTATAACAGCATTCATATCTCTTCCTCATACTGGGTGCTTATGTCAT
Source organism: Uromys caudimaculatus (assembly GCA_028551405.1). Classification (NCBI taxonomy): domain Eukaryota; kingdom Metazoa; phylum Chordata; class Mammalia; order Rodentia; family Muridae; genus Uromys; species Uromys caudimaculatus. The sequence continues at coordinate 44,110,659 of CM052700.1, forward strand.
GCTCTGTAGAATCCGAATCAGCCCCTTATCTCTTAATTCTCATGTTAGTATTTAGTTTTCTTTTGCCAATCTATTCTGAAAATTAGGAATTTGATTGATATTTTAAGGGAAAAGATAACAGTATTCTTTATTTTCTTTCTTTGCATTTTCACCTTGAATTTTTAATGTTTTGCTTTGTTCTTGTTCTCAGAGACAAGGTCTCAATCTGTAGCCTAGACTTTCTAGAGCTTGCTGAGCAACCCAGGCTGACTTTGAACTCGTGGCTACCCTCCTATCTCAGCCTCCTGAGTGTTGCGCTTATAGGCATGAGCCCTCATGGCCAGCTTTAACTTGGTTGTTGCCATCTCCTTGATTTGGGCTCCATTGCTCACATTTTGAGTTTCTCTCTAGCATGGCTTTAGTTCCTGTCTACAACTTGTCTGTTCCCGTTCACTCTGTATACAGTCCCTCACTACTCTGGAAGCTTCTGTTTGTACTGTGTACATTAATTAGCAATGATTGGTTAATTCCCAGTGTTTTCCTGTTATGGGTCTCATTGAATTTTGAATTTATGTCATGGTCAGAGAAAATATTTCATATAATTACAATTCTTTCAAATTTGTTAAGATCTGTCTTCTTTCCCAAGTTGTGGCCTGCAGTGGTGGGTGTTTCTTGGGCAGAGAATTGTATAAATGTTGATTCAAGGCAGTGTTTTGAGGCTGCTGCTCAGCTCTTTGGATGGGTCCTTGGCTTTCTCCCAATTAGCTCTGTGGATACTAGAAGAACGTTGCATTTTCTGTTCTTAAGTGTGGGTCCATCCATTTTGACTTTCATTCTCTTGGCTTGCTTTTGCTTTATGTGTTCTTAATGCCTGCCGCGTATAAATATTTAAGGTTGTAATCTCCTCTTGCTGTAGTAATGCATTTGTCATGCTTTACCCATATTCTCTTCTCTGAATATTATACACTTTTCATCCTTTTACTTTGGCCTATCTGTATTATCATTTTGAGCTGGGCTCTGCCTCCTATCTATTCTGACAATCCTTATCTTTTAATTGATATACTTGGACCGTTTCTATTTCAGCATAGTTATGAATATTTCTGGATGTGAATGAACCATTTTCTTACTTGCTTCCTATTCTGCTTCACATTTTAATTTCTTTTTTCTACATTTTTTGAACGTTATTTAAATATGCTTCCACCCTCTTGTTTTCAATGCCTGTTTTATTTTTCTCTGAGTGTTTTGGGATTTCTTACCTCACTTACCATTACCAACTTCCAGTTGAATTCTACTGTGATTGGAGAAGAGACTCTGCCCGTATGTTGTATAATACAATTACATCTCTTGGTGTGGGACTATTAGATTTGTGTGCAAGAACAACAATGCATGTAACGCTTCAATTCTCATTTCCAAACACTGCAGCTCCTCAAGGTGAGCGCAGACACCTCGCCAAGACACGCAGGTTTTACAGTCATTCTTTCCTATGCCACGTCTGCCTACAGAGAAAGCCTCATCAAACGTTGTCCTAATTGTCTCTTTCTAGCAATCGTATTTTAAGAAACCCAGTAGGACAGCCTGCCTTATACACAAAAATGACAATTTCTGTTCTTTTCTCTAAGCTTCTTCTCTATCATTTCCTTCTGCCCGAAGAAGCTCCTGGGAAATTCTTTCAGGGTGGGTCTGCTGGCAATAAACTCAGTTCCCATCCACCAGTAAATGTTCTTATGTCACTTTTTTGTCTTATTTGTTGGAGTAGCCAATTAATCCCGTTCAAACCAACCTGGTGGTGGCACCACACATTTCTCATTACTCACCCCAATGTTCTGGATTCCTGAATGAAAGACACACACATGTGCAGCCTCTATATTTTAATGTGCCTTTAACAGCTTAATGACTGTTAAGCTCTACGTGGCTAACACCTCCCCTCTGATAGCCCTGAGTTATTACTTACTAAAATCTATATTCCATCTTTGTTGTTCTAGACCAAATTGGGGAGGGGGGGGCTGCTCTTCCCTGGCTCTTCCATGATTGGTATGCTCTCACTCCAGCACTTCTAAGGCATGACGGTTCTCTCCTGTCTTCCTATCTCAGTCCCCTTGCCTGGGAAAACTAAAATGTCACCACCTCTGTTTCTCTGCCCAACCATTGGCCTCTGGCAATTTTATTTACCAATCAGAACCAGCTGGGGGGCAGGGACCTTCAGCACCTTACACGTAGATGTGGAGATTCCCATGCAATTTTGAAAACCCAATTAACTTAATATAAGCATTAGACCAGATCCACAACACCCATTTCCTAGAGGGACTCCTTGCTAGAATAGAGCTGCAGCCTGGTGTTCCTTCTGTTAGCATTTGTGTTTTGTACAGCCCGTTCTGGAACCTGCTCCTCTTGCAGAAGTATAGCCATTCCAGCTGCTAGTCTCCTGGGAGGCGTGCAGCCATGGCCCTCTGGCTGCTTTCAGGATTTCTTTGTTCTCTGTCTTCAGTTTTTAGAAGTTTCATGGCAATGCAGCTGGGCATATTGCCTGTTTTATGATGAACTTAGTGATTCTGAACATTTATTCATTTTTATCAAAATTTGGGGAATTTCTAGCCATTGCTCCTTCACAAGTATTGTACATATTAGGCCTTTTATTTAGACCATAGCGATAAGAAAGTTAAACTTTAGTTTTGCTACCGTCTCATAAGCCACTTGGCCCTAGTAATTTAACAAACAAACAAAAAAACCCTTTTAAATCTCTCCTTCAGAGTGTTTCCTTTCCATTGACACATTCGAAAGTCACCAGCACTTCCTGCATCCACACACCCCACACACACATCTTTTGATGCATAGATTCATTTTATCTCAAATGTCAGTGATTTTATTTTTTAGTTCTAAAGATACGGTTGCTTCCACTTTCCACCTCACTGATGAGGTTTTCTGTAGCTACACTTATTTCGAGAACTTTCTGGAATTCTGGGTCAGCATGTCGTCAGCAGCCGCCTTAACCTCTCTGTTGAAGGATTCCGACATCTGTGTTAGCTCAGCAGCCGCATCTTTTCCCACGTGTTGAGAGCTCCCCTGAGAGCTGCCTGCCTCTCCACATGCTGTTGAGCACCCGATTCATATGCTGGACATTCTAAACATTATGTTAAGCGCTGCTGGATCCTGTGGAGAGAGTTGACACATTCTTTCAGCTGGTCATCAACCCAGTTGGGTTCCGACCTCAGTTTTCATCCAGCTCTCTGTGGGCTGTGGTCTCTGGGTCAGTTTTTGAGGCCTTTGCTGTTCAGATCGGTCCCAGATGTTTAGCCTTCAGTCCAGCCTGCTGCTTAGGTGGCGGTCTGCTCCATAGTCTACTTCAAGATCTTCCGTGTATCGCTTGAGTGAGATCTGTGTGTATTCTTCGGGGTCACGCACAGGCATCCATACCTTGCATGTGTGGGTGGGGAGCCCAGAAGTTTATGAGCAGCTTTCTGCTCTCATTGACCCTTCTCTGCTGGAACTCAGTCCTTTGTTTAGACAGAAAACCAGGGCTCTGTCTTCCCCCAGTTCAGCCATACACGTTCTATAACTGTTCCCACAGCAGGAATCAGAAAGCAGAAGGGTCACAGATGGTTACCTCTCCTTCACGAGACTACAGACACCTCCCCCCTTCCTCAGAGCCACCGCTGCTCCTACCTATGGTCCCATGCTGATACCTTTGGTACCCCAAGACCAACTGCTGAATGCAGGAGTCAGAGAGAGTGACAAGGCCAAGAGAAAAAGAAAAAGGAAGTCATGTGCCTTTGGCCTCTCTCAGCTGGAGACCCAGCACTTCCCTGTGGCTCCCTGTCTCTCTTTGTCCACTCCTAGTTTGCTTTGCAATCAACTTAGCAGACATCAGAGAGATGAGAGACACACTCACTGCTGCTCTGACGACCCAGCAAATTCTAGTTTTCTTCCCCAAAGGGGGAGTTATTGTGAACGGTTACTTTGCAGAATTCTCAGCAGCTGATATGCACCCTCTGCCCAGGTGGTATACCTCCATCCAGAGGGAGAGTTTATTAACTTTGTTCTCTTGTTTTCTGTATTCTCAATGTTTTGGCATCTGGGGCCTCATGACTAGGAGAAGGACCACCCCTAAGGTGTTAGCTACTTCTTAGAGCTAGTATACAGCTCACCTGGGAGCAAACACACTTTTTATAGGAAAAGTGGGTGATTCTCAAGTGCAGCCTAGCCAGCTCCTTCACTGGGTTTTGTTTCCGTGGACTGATTCTGAGAACCTGATTCAGGTTTTTAACCTCCCCAGGTCTACACAGATTAAAGTGTACTCTAGAGCCGCCCTTCCTTTTAGTGAAGCCACAGCAGACCTCTTTCTGCACTTTCCCTTAATTCTCCACTCTCCCAGAACACTTTACAACAGGCTCTGCTGTTTCTCCATCCCTGGGGGGGGGGGGTACCTCACTCTGCCATACCTGACTAATGAAGCACACTTGTGTGTGTGTGTGTGTGTGTGTGTGTGTGTGTGTGTGTGTGTGGTGCACATGTATCCATGGGTGCACATGGCCTGTGTGTGCATGTGCCGACCATAGGTCAACCCTGGGTGTCACTCTCTGTGGCTTCATGCTTTATTTCTTTTGAAAGTCTCACTGAACCTGGAGCTTGCTAATTGGCTAGGCTGGCTGGCTGGCTGAGCTCCAGGGAATCCTCCTGTCTCAAGATACTTGCTACCATGCCTGACCTTTCTAGGTGGCTGCTGAGGGATCTGAACTTGGGGCCTCATACTGTGTAGTAAGTACTTCACTCAGTGATCCATCTTCCTAGACACATATTTTTAAACTATATACTTATTTTTATTTTACATGTGTGAGTGTTTTGCATATATATATATATATACATACACACACACACACACACACACACACACACACACACACACACTACTTGTAGGTCTACTGTCTGTAAAGGACAGAAGAGGCTGTTGGATACCCTTGAACTGGATTTACAGTTATGACTCAGTTGTAGTTGCTGGGAATAGAGCCCACGCATCTGCAATAGCAGAATGTACTCTTAATCTCTGACCCAGTACTTCATCCCCTGAAGCATGCTCTAATTGCATAAATTTATCAGCCAGGACTTTTCTAGTTATAGATTAAAGAACTAGGCTAGAGTCCTTCCAAATTAATGCTCTGGAATAGCACCTTCAAGGCGATGGTGTGATGGTATTGGAGGGACTCCTCAGGGAGGCAATTAGGTCACAAGGGTGGAGGTCTGATGAGGAGGATCAGAACCCAGAGATCCTGGTTGACCCTCCTGGCCCATGACACCCCAGAAACAAGGTATTCTCTATGCTTCCTGAAACTGGTTCTGGTCATGCACCTTGATGTTGGCCTTCCTAGCAACCAGAATTGGGAAAAACAAATATCTGTTTTGAAATTACCAATTTGCAGTGCTGGAGAGCTGGAACCTGGTGGTATGGGTGTGGGGCATCTGGCTCTGATGGCATGAGGGCAGGAGAGCTGCTAGACTGACAAACTCAATTACCGCCCAGGCCCAGATCCAGGGCTGTGAGTTGGTCCACCCCCAACATCTACCCTGTCTATGAACTGCTGGAACATGTGAAGGGGCCAGTCCCACACAACCAAAGTTGCAGGAGATCCATGCCCAGGGCAATAACGTGATATCTGAGAGAATATTGATAGTGTATTGATGATGTAGCAGAAGCCAGAGGCCTTGAACCAGACCAGTGACTCGTTGCATGAACATTTGCAAGTAAAGCTGTTTGGGGAAAAGGGCATACTGTGTGTGGTAGTTTGAATATGTGTGGCCCGTTTTTAGTTGGGGTGAGTCTCAGCCCTTAGTACACACTTTTAATCCCTCTGGCTGGAATACAGACATGCCCTTAGTACACAGCTTTAATCCCAAACAATGAAGGTAAAGTTAGTTTGTAGAAGAAAGCACCCATGTTTGAAAGTGATGTCTAATTGAGTGGCAGACAAAGTGATGAATCAGAGAAAGACTTAACAGATTAGGATATGCACAAATCTCATGAGAACAGATATGAAAAAGAGGCTATTTAAGAGAGCACCACAGAAAGGGGGGGGGCAGTTTTATCGAGATAGCGATACAGAGACAGGTTGCAGAGAGAGAACAAGCTAGACTCAGAAAAATACAGAATGAACCAGAGAATGAGAACAGATTGCAAAAGATAGTATGAGGCCAAGCAGAGCAATTCAGGAGAGGCAGAGACAGAGAGAGAGAAAGAGGGGGGGCTAGATTGAATCAGTCAGCTTGGAGAGGAGTTTTGAGTCAGAGCAGCTGAGCTGAACCAGTCAGCCAGAGCTCAGAAAGAACTAGGAAGGGCTGACCTTTTTCAGCAGCAAGTCTCAGAGGCTGAAAACATTCTAGGTCTAGGTTAGATTGTACAGAGGCTGGAAGCTTCCAGGACTAGGACTAGGTTAGCAGATGTGGCAATTACTACAGGAGAATAAAAGTTACCGTTACAATAGGAGGTGGCACTATTAGGAGGTGTGGCCTTGTTGGAGTAGCTGTCGCCTTGTAGAGGAAGTGTGTTACTATGGTTATGGGCTCAGGCTCTACTATGCTCACGCTATGTCCACTGACATAGTCTTCCTGGCTGCCTTCAGATCAAGATGTAGAACCCTCTGCTCCTTCGCCAGCCCCGTATCTACCTGCATGCCACCATGCTTCTCGCCATGATAATGGACTAAACCTCTGTAGCTATAAGCCCCAATTAATTGCTTCCTTTTATAAGAGTTGTCATAGTCATGGTATCTCTTCACAGCAATGAAACTCCAACTAAGACACATGTGACACACAGTGACACACCGCAGCTTTGACAATATGTTGTTGTTGTTTAATAGAGGGAAGTTTCAAGGGCAGAGGGTGGATATGGAGGGACGGGAGATGAGTGGGATTGGAGTGCATAATGAGAAATTCACAAAGAACCAATACAACATTAAAAAAAGAAGAAAGAAACTACCCAATTTAAGGGACTTTTGTTGTCTCCAGTGAACTTAAACATTTTTCCCAAAGAAGGAATTGTTATTGCTTTGAATGACTAAGAGTTGTTTGCTTGCTTGCTTGCTTGCCTGCCTGCTTGCTTGCTTGCTTGCTTGCTGGGTTTAAATTTGCTTATCTGTACTTTCCTAGACCCTCACTCTATAGTTCTGGCTGGCCGACAACTACAGAGAGCTGGCTACCTACTTAAGTCTCCTGGGTGCTGGAATCATAGGCAGGAGCCACCGAGCACCATACCTGCCGTGTTGTTTTCTTGTTGTTGAAACAGGTCTCCTTGTACATCTTAATTAATCTGTAACTTGTTCTGCAGCTCAGACTGGCTTCAGACTCACAGTCCTCCCTCTATGTTCCCCTGAGTGCTGGATTACAGGTGTGCTCTACCACTCTGGCAATGCTAGGTTATTTTAATGTTGTGGTGGGCATTTCTTGTATGTCTCCCTGTCAAGTGCCCCTTTCTTGGGGTCTTACCTGACCACTGCCAGGCTGCTTGGTTTGGGTGAAGTTAACACTAGCTCTCCCTACTGCTGAACTCCCACAGCCATATCATCCATACAGCTTATCCAGTGATGGCTGCAGTTCTAATTCAGGGACGAGAGCCATGGCTGACTTCCTGGAGAAGTATTGGCAGAGACTGTATTCTTTCTCATGGTCCTAAAGGCAGGGAGCACAAACAGGAAGCTGTACCTTCGCATAGCTTTCCCAGAGCTTGCAAATGGCAGTAAGAATTGGGAGAAAAACAGAGCTCAGAAGTGGAGATGGTTGGTTAGTCATTTACCAATCTGGTGTGAGCCTATTCTTTTGTCTGAGGTACTACAATTAGACAAATTAGCAAATTCTATTTTACCTGAGCTGTCTCCCTGAGTTTTGCCACTGGCAGCCAAAACCACAGAAAACAAATTAATGATGATCCCTTTCTGCTATGCTTCATTGTGTCCCAAATCTTGGATTGATGGTCTTTAAACCAATGCCACACAGAGCTTGGTGTTAGAGTCATCTGTCTGAGCCCTATGGAAGGGATGGAACCTGCCAGGTGGATTGTCTCTGACTACACTCATCTTGTCATTTTTGTCAGTGAGAACCCATCAGCCCTATCCACCACTGATTCTTCCCTAGAAGCAGACATGGGGATTCGATGCTGCTCATTTGTTTCATAGGTGATCTCAGGGGCATCAGAAAGGAAATTTGGGGGAGGGGGGGAAGAGGCAAAATGGTAAACAAAGCTGAGTTCTTGTAAAGATTGTCAGAGAGGGCAGAGCCACTGGGTTTCTTCCCTGTTGGAATCTGGGGGTGACATAGAATGAGCCTCGGCATTCTCCATGTGCAGGAAGAAGCTAAGGGTATTTATCCGCTAGCTCAGTTTCCGTTCTGAATTCAGAGCTGTTCCTGGGGGTCTGTCTTAGTCAGGATTTCTATTCCTGCACAAACATCATGACCAAGATGCAAGTTGGGGAGGAAAGGGTTTATTGAGCTTACACTTTCATGCTGCTGTTCATCAGGAAAGGAAGTCAGGACTGGAACTCAAGCAGGTCAGGAAGCAGGAGTGATGCAGAGGCCATAGAGGGATATTCCTTACTGGCTTGCTTCTCCTGGCTTGCTCAGCTGGCTTTCTTATAGAGCCCAAGACTACCAGCCCACAGATGGTACCACCCCCAAGGGGCCCTCCCCCCTTGATCACTAATTGAGAAAATGCCTTACCGCTGGATCTCATGGAGGCATTTTCTCAACTGAAACTCCTTTCTCTGTGATAATTTCAGCTTGTGTCAAGTTGACACACAAAACTAGCCAGTACAGTTGACTCCTTGTCAACTTGACACACAAACACATCACCATTAAGCCTCCACCCTTACTTTCTTATTCATCCCTAAGATCTAAATAACTTTAAAAGTCCCACAGTCTTTGTAAATTCTCACATATTAACTTTTCAGTCCCTTTTAAACATCCAATCTCTTAAAATTCAAATTCTTTTAAAAATTCAAAGTCTCTTAACTGTGGGCTCCACTAAAATACCTTCATTCTTCAAGAGTGAAAACTATCAGGGCTCAGTCACAATCAAAATCAAAATCAAAGTCCAACTGTCCAATGTCTGGGATCCACTCACGATCTTCTGGATTCCTCCAAGGGCTTGAGTCACTTCTCCAGCTCTGCCCTTTGTAGCACACATGGCTCCAGCTGCTGCTGCTGTTCTTGGTGGTCATCTCATGGTACTGGCATCTCTAAAACACTGCTGTCTTCCACTGCAACTAGGTTTACCAACAGCCTCTCATAGGCTCTCTTCATGGTGCCAAGCCTCACCTCCTTTGCATGACTGACCCCTTCAGTCCTGGGCTGTCAATTGCAACTGAGGCTGCACCTTCACTAATGGCCTTCTGAGGCCTCTCACAGTGTCCAGGCCTCAGCTGCTCTTTACGACTCCTTCATGCCTTCAAAACCAGTACCACCTGGGTGACTCTTACACATTACCAAGTCCAGCCACCGCACAAAGTACAACCCTGGCTATCTCTGGAATAGCCTCTGTGCTCTCAGAAAACACTTCTCAGAAGATTTCACCCCAATGATGCTGGTCTCTTCTTAATCACTGCTAATATCTTAGCTCCAGCTAACCAGCATCAATAGTCCCAGCAATGCAATGGTTTTGCTTTAGTAGTTCTGGTATCTTGTTAATCACAGATGATTTCTTCAGCCCCAGCTAACCAAAACCACAGAATCTTAAATCAAACTAGCAATGGCCCTGATAAGAGTCTTTAATCTTCCCTCTGAAATTTCACAAGCCAGGCCCCCATCTTCTGCACTGTTCTGAACATTATCTTCCACGCTCCTACACAACATCCCACAGAGCCCTTAACACCAAATGGATCTTCTAGCCCAAAGTTCCAAAGTCCTTCCACAGTCCTCCCCAAACATGGTCAGGTTGTCACAGGAATACCCCACTACGCTGGTACCAATTTGTCTTAGTCAGGGTTTCTATTCCTGCACAAACATCATGACCAAGATGCAAGTTGGGGAGGAAAGGGTTTATTGAGCTTATACTTCCATGCT
>CM052700.1:44120775-44158546 GCA_028551405.1 Uromys caudimaculatus
TACCGGGAATCAAAGCCAGGACCTCAAGCATGCAGGGATGATCTCAGCCATTGAGCCATACTCCCAACTCTCCCACGCCCCTTCTGTCCTGCCTGTTTAGGAGCCTCAAGCAATTTGTGACAGTTGCTAGAACTTACGAATGGACTGGTAGTCCTAGGCTTGAGGAACCCTAAGAGCTCAAGATCATCTTGTCAGGGCACAGATGGGCTGCCACAGAAATTATGTTTATTCTTGCCTTGGTTCCTATCCTTCTAGCTGTGTCTCTTTTCCTTTAGTGGGTAGGAATGTCTTAAAAGATGGGACTGGTGACATGAAGGGCATAGACTCCTGTGGCTCCTGTGATGTAACTGGCTGCTGTACACTTACAGCATAAAACACGGATTTTATTACATACATACATATGATTAAGGGCATCATAACAGGGTCCAGAGGAGTCAGCTTGTTACTCACCTTTAATATGTGGATACATACGAGGAAGGCTAGAGGTGACAGTGGCTGGGGTCACCTCTTGTCTGGCAGCTGCTGCTTCCACAGCATGGTGCCTGTATTCTCTGAGCAAATGTCCCAGGATGGCATGGCAGAGTTGCATTGCCTCATATTTGTCCAAGCCCCAGAAGTTACATAATGTCCTCTTCACCACTATCACACATCTGCCCAAACTCCATGGAAACAAATACAGAGCTGGCCTTCCGTGGAAGGAATGCCAAAGTCACAGGATAAGGAGGATACACAGGGAGGGAGACGTTGAACCGGCTTTAGAAAATACCATCTTTAGCCCTGAAATGATACAATTATTTGAGACACCTGACTTTTATTATCTTTCTTGGTCCGCTTTATTTTCTATCAGATGCCACATTAAATTACTTCAACAACCTAAGGTTGAATGTCTTGTGAAGAGGACTTTATTTATTACTTGCTGCATTTGTCAGCCCTGTCTTGATGCATGAAGTCTTCTTCCTTGGACCACGCTTTGAGAATCAGAGCCAGAGACCCTGGGCAAGGTTCAGGGGTGGGAGTGGGTGGGGTGTCAGAATTAGCAGACCGGATTCTCTCTATCGATCAGGAAAGGGGCAGACCTCCTTCGTGCTTGTAGGATATTAAAGTTGATTTAAACATGTATGGATATATACAAGCTCAATCTGTGAGTTTCCACATCCAATCTAATTTTCCTGGGTATTGAAGAACCTTAGATAAAGTGAATGTGTGGTATTGTCACTTTTCCAGAGGATATTGTAATTTAGGCTCCTTTTGAGTAATTGTGCTGACGTCAGGGTTCTCGAGAAATACCTCTGTTGCTCATTACCATTATCTGGATTTTTTTTAAAAAAGTTGATACTAGTAACTTTGCATAGACCTCTCTCTCTCTCTCTCTCTCTCTCTCTCTCTCTCTCTCTCTCTCATTTGTTTGGTTTTGGTTTTTTTGAAACAGGGTCTCAAACTGTAGCTCAGACTGGCCTAGAACCCACTATGTAGATCAGGCTGGCCTACAACCCACTATGTAGATCTCATTTCAAACTAGAAGCAATCCTTCTCCCTCAGCATTGTGGGTCCTGGGGTTGGCAGCATGAACCATTATGTACAGCAGTTGTTTGCATCTTTTAAAGCCGTATTTTAAAGCTTCAAAATGGGACTGGCAAGATGACTTAATAGGTAAAGGAACCTGTACCAAGCCTGACCACTTGAGTTTGACTCCCAGGACCCATGTGGTCAAAGGGAAGAAGTGTGATGCCCTCTGACCTCCACAGACAAGCAACAGTTCCCTTTCCTCTCCATGCCCCACATAAATAAGTGAGTAAATAAAAATGTGGAAATGCCCATCAAGTTAGAAGTCCTTCACTAAGGATGTAGAGGCTTTATAGGGGAGGTGGCTAGGCTGGAATGTTGGGCTGTAATCTAGCAGCCTTTAGCTTGAGTCTCAAATGTGCTATTTAATGGCTTGTGGTATTGGGATAAGTTAAATCAATATTGTGAAATCTTGATCTCTTAGTCTGTAAAATGGGGGCACTATTGCATACTTTTCAATTCTGCAACATTAGCTAAAAAAAAGGAAAACACCTTCTTAAGAATGGGAAGATTCTTTTCTTTTGTTTTGTTTTGTTTTGTTTTGTTTTTGTTTTTGTTTTTTCGAGACAGGATTTCTCTGTGTAGCTCTGGCTGTCCTGGAACTCACTCTGTAGACCAGACTGGCCTCGAACTCAGAAATCGCCTGCCTCTGCCTCCCAAGTGCTGGGATTAAAGGCGTGTGCCAGCACTGCCCGGCGAATGGGAAGATTCTAAGAGAAATTGAAGCATATTCTTGAGTCCTTCCAGTAGTGCTGTGTCCAGAAAACTTGTGCTCAGGTTTGTCGTTCCTTTCTGACCCCTGAGAGCAGAGGACACATTGATAGTCAGTTGGATCTGCTGGTCTTTTAGATCAACGTGTGGGTGTCACAATCATGCCAGGGAAGGGTACCGGTTCTGTCAACTATTTTCACCCCTTGTATAGTCCTTTCTCCACTTCCGTTTCCTCTCCACTTCTGTTTCCAGATACTGAAAACTTCAGACGCTTCCAGATTGTTTCTTGGATACATGTAGTAATTGAAGCAGAGCCTTACAGAGATGGATAGCTCAAAGCTAACACTCCCAGCCAGGGTCTGCTAGCTGCCTTTCAGTGGTTTCATGTATACCAGGCATGTGGTATCTATCACCCTTGATGCTCTGTGACAGAGTGAAGAGGAAGGACAAAATCGATGTCTGTCCTGCTTTGTAATTACGATATTGTCTTCCCCATTGCCCCACCATTCCCCTGTAAGGGTCCATGATTCACCAAAGAATGATACCCTGGACTCAAATAGTATGTAAACACAGAGTGTTTTATACTGCAGAAGCTCAGCGTGCTGGGGTCTCCCATTACTAAGATAGAGACAACCAAGTGAGCTCGAAGGCCTGATTTAAAGCACATTAGGAGATTTCGGGGTAGGTGGCCTTTATCTTGCTCCATCTCTAGGGACATTATATTATCAGGGTGTGGGGGCTGGAAACTGTTGTAGAGAAAGTAGCTGAGGAAGTCTGGAAACTGCTGTTGACCCATTGTCCTTGTCTCAGACCAGGTGGCAGGGCAGCTTCAGAGGAATGGACTTGCCTGGACTTGCTCAGGCCTGAACTGCTACTTTGAAGCCTGTCATGGAGTCAGCCTAGCCTTCTCAGTCCAGCATTAATGTGAACCCCAGAAATGGCAAGAGCCACAGTACCACCTGGCATTTATCTTCTTTCCTCTTTTATTTCTGAGACTGGAGAGCCAGAAAACCACAGTGAAGTTCCTGAACGAGCCAACCAAAGAACTACCCATTTCATTTGGTCTGAGAATCGTGCCTTTTATTTTAAAAAACCTTAATTACCATATTGATGACACCCCACCTTTCAAACGAAAGCCCCTTCCTCGTTATCTCTTGGCTTGCCGTTACTATTGTCTGAGCTGAAATGGATTTCATGACAACTCTGAAAAGCCAGAGCTGGCTAAATTTAGCTTTAATTAGGCATCATCTTAGCCCGTGATTATTTCCTCATTTCATTTGGAGTCTACCAACTGGAGTGCTGAGTGAGAGCTTGGCACAGTTTCCGTGCAGTATCCACGGAATTCTCTGCCACAGTTCTTGCAAGCATGGTGATTGTTTTGAGCCACAAATGGTTTCTGCAGATAAAGCTTTAATCCCCCTTTTTCAACTCAGAGTTTATTAGAGAGAAGTTCTGCCTCACAGCTGGCAGCTGCAGAGAGGAAAGCCCCCAACAAAACTTCAGGGTGTCTCCATCCTATGCCCACACCCTGTGGGCCTTGCTGAGGACTGGCCCGTTGCTGTTTCATATGTAGGGTGTCTATCATTGGTATAGACAAATTTCTACCTGTATCCAAATAAAGATGTGGAAAGTAGAAGTCTGCAGACCCCACATGATCCCACCCAGGCACAGGACTCAGGTGTCTTGATTAAGAGATTCAAACCTTAATGTGACCTCTGAGCAGGCAAAAGACTGGCAAGGACCCTGTCACTCAAACTCCTATTCCAAGGAGCTTCTGGAGAAGCTGATCTTGACTTTTTGCTAGGCATGTGACCCTAGATTCTGCAGACTACAGTGCTTGCTTTCACATGGAGAAGGGGACACATAGTAGCCCAAAAAGCCTGGACAGAAGAGACTTCTTTCTGCCTTGGGTGCCATGTTTAGAGACTCTGAACCTGCAGATGACTCCCTTGCTCCCAGGGAGGGTAGAATGGTTTAGGGCGAAGCCAGCAGAATTAGGCACTAAGAAGCCACTGTAATAAAAACTGCTGAACGGTGACTATGAGGGGCCCCATCATGGGCTTGGATGTATTAGAATGAGACAGGAGTCCAAGCATTAAAAGATAGATCCCAGGGCTGGAGAGATGGCTCAGCAGTTAAGAGCACTGACTGCTCTTCCGAAGATCCTGAGTTCAAATCCCAGCAACCACATGGTGGCTCACAACTGTCTGTAATGAGATCTGATGCCCTCTTCTGGGATGTCTGAAGACAGCTACAGCAAGCAGGGCCAGAGTGAGAGGACAGTCTGAAGACAGCTACAGTGTACTTACACATAATAAATAAATAAATCTTTAAAAAAAAAAAAGATAGCTCTCATCTGGGGACTGGACTAGAGACATTTCTGGATATCACCTTCATCCTTGTTTGGTGGTGGTAGTAGTGGTAGTGGTAGTGGTAGTGGTAGTGGTAGTGGTAGTGGTAGTGGTAGTAGTAGTGGTAGTAGTAATAAATTTTGTTGTTCCCTAAGTATTTTCCCATAGTATGCTCTTTACATCTGAGTATTATCCATCTTTTTAAATGTGTGTGCATGTTCTGCTTGCATGTATGTCTGAGCACCACATACAGTAGCATGCAGTACCCATGGGAGCCAGAAGAGGGCATTGGATCCCCTGGAACTGTAGTTAAACATAAATGATTTATGAGCTGCCATGTGGGTGCTGAGAATTGAACCTGGGTCCTCTAGAAAAGCATCTATACTCTTAAATGCTAAGCCATCTCTCTAGCCCCTACTATTATTTATCGTAATACTTAGGAGGACCATGACCCATGAGATAAAAAATATTATTTTCATGTTTTAAATCAATGCTGAGATGCAAGGATCTGATGGCCTGCTCATCAGATCCTTGAGCTCACACTAGTAACTACTTAGCTACTTAAAAATATTTAAATGTATTTTATATTTTCACATTTATTAATTGTTGGAGGGTGCATGTGCCACAGAAGTATGTTCCATCATATGGGCCCAGGGATGGAACTCAGGTTGATAGGTGTATTAGCCAGGGTTCTCTAGAGTGAATCTCTAGAATGAATGTCTTTATATTGATGGGACTTACGAGAATGATTCACAGGCTATGTCCAGCTAACCCAACGATGGTGGGCTATGGATAGAAAGTCCAAAATCCAGAAGTTGCTCAGTCCACAAGGTTGGACATCTCAATTGGTCTTCAGTAGACACTGGAATCCTGAAGAAGTAGGCTCCAATGCCAATGGAGGACTTGCTAGCAAGGAAAGAACAAGCAGGCCAAAGCAAAAGCTTCCTTCTTCACTGTCTTCATATAGGCTTCCAGCAGAGGTTTGACTTAGATTAAAGATGTCTTCCTTCCTCAAAGGTCCGAACTAGAAGTGGATACATCCATGTCAAACCAGGCCAAAAATAAATCTCTCACAGGTGCACCCTCCATTTCTGGTTTGTATTTCATTCTAGAAGTGCTCAAAATTACAACCAAGAACAGCCATCACACCAGGCTTGACAGCAAGTGCCTTTATCTGCAGAGCAATCTCCCAGGCTCCATTTGCCTAGTTTCAGATCCTAGACTATAGAGGTATGGCTTGCATCTGCTGTAGGCTGTGTACTGTACTCGCTGTCCAGCACATGACAGGTTCCCCGTGACATTTTGACAACTAATGAAAGAATGGCTGTTGCGGCTCTGCTGTTGGTTCGGAGACAACATGTCGGAGCCATACTGTCTTCTGTTCCAAATTAACCACAGAAGTCGCACGGGGCTCAGGGAGCTTGGGGTCTAAGGCATCGAGGAGAGAGACAGAGAAGGGTCAGACATAGTTTGGTCTGGCCGTAGTGTCTGAGGGAAGGTGGGGTTGGCAGGTCAATGTTCTCTCTACAGAGATCCAAGGCTGGGACCACTCCAGAATGACATCTGGAGAATTTCCACAAATGGACACCCAACCATCCTAAGATGAGGCTGGTTAGGATCCCAAAGAAAGAAGTGCTGAGTGCCAAGTGGATCCATCGGAAGGATTTACTGGGAGTTTGCTTCAAAAGTAGACTGCAGAGTAGACTGCCGTGTCCTTGTGAGCAGCCACAGAGACCACAACAGCTCTCCCCTGTGGCTGCAGCAGCCTCGTGAATTCCCTACCCACTTAGAAACCTCCATTTAGGAAAAACCACAATTTAGGTCTTTGACCATGAAGAGAATTTCAAATGAGCCAGTATGAGGCAGAACTAGAGTAATTATGAGAGATGATATAGATTTTAAGTAAGAGGGTTAAGGGGAAACGTGCTCGGGAAAGATAAGGCATATGGTACCCAAGGACGGACATGAGTTTCTGAAGGGAAAGTTACCATGCAATGCCTTGATCATAGGCACATAAAGGATTTGGGTAGCTCTCAAGTTACATCGCATAAGTCCAACTCATATGGCTTAAAGTTTAAAGGATGTTCTTTTTGTAAGCAACGTTGTAAGGTGGATTTATGAGGGGTGTCATTCCCATTTAAGCACGAAAGGGGAGTGGTAGAATTCAAGATTCTATAAATCATGTGGGCTTTAAGGACACAGCTCATTTATTGTCTTTGACATATTTGACTGGCAAGACTTTAGGAAAGCATGCATTGTCTCGGTAGGCAATTTTGGCTTTGTGTGTGGTACCTAAACTTTCCTGACTCCACGGGCAGAAAAGGGGAAGCACATCCCTGGAGGAAGGGCAGCTTTGTTCCCACACTTCCCTCCTCATGTCTCTGTATGTCTCTGTCTTCCCATCCTGTGTTTTCTAGCCTACCGTTCCCATCACATAAAGGCAGAGACAGGTGCACTACAAATGCACAGTCACGGCTAGGGACCAAGGAATGTAGCTTGTATGAAGACTTACAGGATTTAGCTCAGGGCCAGGACCCTTATCAGTATCCAGGAATGTCCATAGCCTGGGCTCAAGTTCAGCCCGTTGGCAAAATATGCAGCTGAATAACAGGGAAATCATGTCACTTTTTGACTGTGGGTCAGACTACGGAAAGAAAATGGGCGGAGAATATGGGGCCTTAGACCAGGGAGCCCTACCCATTTGATCACATTTCTTGTCCTCTCTTCATTTACTGGCTTTTTCAGAAGCCTGGGAGCTGGGAGAGCAGGGTTTTCCTTTTAGATCTGTCTCTCAATCCTCGGCCCTGACACCCTGTTGGTCCTTCTAGGATGCTGACTATCTAGGCACTCGTAGAAGGTGTGCTCTGAGGCTGGCCTCCATCACTCTGTCAGGACAGAGATGCCTGGTGATAAGTCTGAGCTGGCTGCCTGCTCTCCGTGGCTTTAACTAAAGTTCCAACTGCTCAAGAGCCGGTACGGACATTCCACAACTGCATGCTCTCTTCCCATTTTTGAGAACGGTTCATCTACAGGCAGTGGCTAACCCTCCCCATCATTCAGAGCATGGAATCTTTGGCTCAGATGTGGTAGTTTGTTTTCATGTTCTTTCATGCATTCATGTCAGCATGTACCTTCATGTTAACACTCATGCAGTGACCAGCATGGTCATATTACATGTCTTCATGTACTGGCAGGATTACACATACACAGTTTCTGAACATTGTCTCACACCTTTCGGGAAATAATACAGAACACATATCTTATGCAGGAAATCTCTGCTCTGTTCATGACTGCTAGGGTTGAGGAGAGGATAGAAACACAAAACAAATTCCATTGTTCAGAAACTAGGTTTGGAAGCATAAAGCCTACTGTGGGGGCAAATGTGTGCCTCTACTGTGAGCATGAGTATGGAGACTAGAGGATGACATCAAATTTCTTCTGCTGTCTTCTCTAAAAGTGACTGTTTCCAGGATGGTGAGATGATTCTACAAGTAAAAACACTTGCTGCCCGAGTTTAATCCCTAGAATCCATGTAGAAGGAGAAAACCATCTCTCACAAGAGGTCCTCTGACCTCTGCTATGGCCACACTAAATAATTTGTTTCCAAGGCACCCACTACAGGGCAGGCATGTGCTAATTAGTTTGTCTTCACTGTGGGAGACAGTGGTGCAGCCACTGGGGATGTACATGTAAACGCTGACTGCTCAGGACCACACAGCAGGTGGTCAGCAGAGGGAGACGGTCTGCCCCCATCTGTGAGACGCCAACTCCTGGTACTTTCCTCAGTGCTCCACTGCCTTCAAATTAAAAAGGAGTGAGAGCTAGGCAGTGATCCCAAGTTCCTACAAAATGCTGAAGAGAGTCAGGAGCAATGTCTGCTGACCATTTCCAGAAGGTGTAAGCCATGAACTCAGTGGCTCCCATCCCACCCTGGGTGAAAGTAGCAAATTCAGGGGCTAGAGAGATGGCTCAGCAGTTAAGAATGCTTGCTATTCTTCCAGGTTCTGTTCCTGGCTCACAACTACCTGTAACTCCATCTCCACAGGAATCCAAGGCTCTCTTGTCTGTGTAGGCACCCACATACATACGATCACACACACACACACACACACACACACACACACACACACACTAAATAAAATAAATCTTTTCTAAATGGCAAATTCAGTGGATCTTAAGGTGCTTATGGACCTCATATGACATCACCAAGCAGCTGGGGCAGCTTCCTATTCTTAAGGTGGAGTGAGTCTGACATCCCCTATCTACAGGGTTTTCCCATTTCTCGTTGCCACAAGGGAGAAATTTCCTCCATACTCAGCAGGGCTCTGGGAAATAGCACTTAATTTTACCTTTAGCTTTTTAAGATTCATCTATTTTACTTTATGTGTGTGAGCATTTTGCCTGTGTGGGTGTACAGTCTAGAGCCCTGTGCCAGCCTTCCTGTATCTTGCTCCACCTTATTTTTGAGACTGGCTGGTCAGTGAGCCTTTGGGATCTGCCTGTCTCAATACCCCCTCTCCCCCCGAATGGGGCAACAGGTGTATGTCCCGTGCCCAGATTTAATAGAATGCTGGCGATCCAACTCAGGTGCTCACTCTTGTACAACAAGCCCTTAACCCAGTGAGCCATCACCCCAGCTCCTGTGGTACTTATTCTTATTCTGTGCCTCACTCTGCTGTCCACCAGCTGTGTGGTCCTGAGCAAGCAGCTTTCACATGCAGATCTCAAGCAGGCTCACCTACTGTCTCCCACGGTGAGGACAAACTATTCAGCACATGCCTACCCAGTAGGGGGTGCCTTGGAAACTGTAGCTCCTATGGTGCTTATCCTTGAGTCTTGTGTATGTAATACTCATGAAGATCATAAAGGCCAGCCAGCCAGGAAGGGATTCGTTAATGTTACATTAGAATGGAAATTCCTATGGGATTTACAGAAAGCTATTTCCCGGTGATGGCACCATACAGAGCTAGCAGTTCAGCTGAGATAGTCCAGTCCTGGCTTTTGGGCCAGATGGTACTGTGTGTTGTGCAGGATAACTCGATGACAGGGTTCTTTCTTTGGAAATGAATGTGACCATTGTCAGCCATTCTGGGGCCTTAAAAGGCCTTCTGGGGACTACATTAGGCTAAGGAAGCATTTCCCCGTTGCTAGAGACCTTGGTTCCTCCGGTGAGTGGCTTCACTGGCCTCCTGAGATATGGAATACCTCAAGAATTAAGTCCCTCTTATAAGAGTTAAGTCTCAGAGAGGGTGAGACTCCAGAGGTAACCATTGCAAGGGCAAAGGTGAGGTATTTCTCTGACTCTCAAGTCTTCACTAAAATTCTTATTAGGGAGAAAGAAGCCTAATGATGACCTAAGTGTTGCGGCAGCTCAGGCGTATAGCCTTTGATTTCACATCTGTGCTTGGTTTCGCTTGCTGAGCCTGCCTAAGCCTGTGATTGTGTACTTGTGTAATGTATGAGACAACCAATCCTCTCTTCTAGCACCATCATTATTAATTTCCCAGAAGCCATCCGGCTGTAAACGTGAATTACTGCTGGACATTAAGTGCAATGTAATTGTGCTTTTGAAAAGAATACCTTTCCCCAGAGATGTTCCAATTAGGTGCTGATGGAATGGAGAATTTTCATTGTTTTTTTCTTTTTTGAAATCAAAGATGTAGAAAAGCATCCGTACCTGTTAATGGGATGGTCGTTAGAACGTTGCCTGAGAACCGGGGTGAACATGAGCCAGTAACGACCATATCGCTTTGGTGAAGCGTATTTATTATTGAACGTACTTAAGAAGAAAAATGGCTAGTAATTTAATTCAATTTATAATGCTTTAATGGAATCATTTCCATGATACATAAAGGTTGCACATGGGGAATCATGGGGCTCCTGTTTACCTTGGAAGGCAATTCCATTGCCTCGGGAGGGAGGCACAGGGAACAGAACTTCCCCCTCGACAAATGTTAGCGTTCTGAAAAATCTGGTCTTCCTCATCCCATTAGGTCTGGTTTTCAGCAATTCTGCTAATTGCTGTAGCTGTCAGTTTTTAAGGAAATCAACAGGAGTTCTGCATAGGGAAACTGGGCATTGGGTCAGGATCTGGTGTAAAGCTGGGAGCAGCTTCTCACCACTTCCAACTTTGTGAACCCAAGAGGAAGCTGAGATGCCAGACACACAGACACACAGACACACAGTGTTGCAGATAATCCTCCAGCTCCTTTTGTCTAAGCATCTGTGCTTTTCATTATTTTTAAATGGCAAACAATCTTCAAGTGATTTGGAGGATAGATTCAGAACTCTCTCATCCTGTTGCCCCACTGGAGGGTGATTTCACAGTAGTTCTGCTATTCGTGGGTTGAGGTTAGTGAGGGGCGCTCAGTCCCTTGCTATACTGATGAATGCTCTGGGTAGTCTTGGGTCTACCCTAAGCCAGTCATGTGATCAGCTTAAGTGGTTTCCAGGCAGGGCCTCTCTAGGTGGCTGGCCTGTAAGTACTTAAAACCAGGCTGGCCTTGAACTCACAGAGATCCACCTGCCTCTTCCTCTGACCTGTGCCACCAAGCCCTGCCTCAGTTCTCTTTTAAGCTCTATCAGAAGGGAGGAAGAACGCCTATCTCAAAGCTTGAAATGAGGATTTAGTAAAATAATGTGGGAAATCCTAGCAAAATTCTCAACTCATTGGGCATTGCCTTCCTGTAATATTGTTATTTTTGTGCTTGCAAATGACAAGAATTCAACTTAAATTTATTTTCAAAAGTAAGGATGATGGCTGGAGACATAGCTCAGTTAGAAAATGCTTGCCCTGCAAACAAGGGCCTGAATTAAACCCCCAGCACCCATATTGTAAAAGCTGGGTATAGCACTGTACTTGTGATTCCTGTGCTGGGGAGGTAAAGGTAGTTAAATCCCTGAGAATCACTGGCTGGCCTGCCTAGCCTACCTGGCAAGTTCCATAAGACCCAGTCTCAAAAAAACAAAACAAAACAAACAAAATCACAAAAAGCAAAACATAAACAACAACAACAAAAAAAACCAAACAATAGCATGTATTGGGGACTTTTGTGTTATATATTCTCTGGGGGAAATACTTCAGCTTAATAATTATATTTCATCGAAAGGAATTTTTGTAATTACATAAATGAAAAACTTATTCTAGATCTGGTTTCCGATAAAGTCGAGCTCATGTGTTCAAATAAAAGCCAGGGAAACCTGTCTCTCCTCCTTCTTGGCTCCAAACTTCTCTGTGAGAGAGCGGCTTCCACTCCAATCAGTTCTTGACTTTCACTCCCTCAGCTTTTCTAGCCCAAGAGTTTCAGCGAAAGTCCACAGAATGGCTAGCACTAGAACTGTTAGCTCAGCTGTAACCAAAACTACAAGCTGCCGCGAGCCACTTGCCTCCTATGTGCTGGGGACTAAGTGAGGACCAGTGGTGCCTCAGTTTCTGGCCTTTTCACACACAGCATCACATTCATCAGTACAGCAAGGGATTGAGTGCCCCTCACTAACCTCTACCCACGAATAGCAGAACTACTGTGAAATCACCCTCCAGTGGGGCAACAGGATGAGAGAGTTCTGAAATCTATTCTGACCTGAAAATCACCCCTGTGGCCAAACAGAAGAAGGTTGCCTCATGCATAAGAACTCTTGTGACCTGATTTCAGATCAGAGAGTTAAGTCAGCAGGCTGAGAACGGGAGTCCTTGGGTGTGGTTCTGGGTTCTGCCTTTCCTCACGGGGTTTTCCACACAGGCCCGCTGGGACAAATGAGATCCACAGAACTCAGGTCTGGCTTGGAATGCTGAAATAGTGTTACAGCTCTTAGAAAAGGAGTCACGATTCGGGTGATAGAGGCAGGGCCAAGGCCAGGGCCAGGTCTGCAGTGGTGGTAATGTCCCAACCCATGCTCTGATGTGAGCCTCTATATGAGCTATGGGAGCCTGGATGGGTCCAAAAGTCCAATTATGAGTGCTCCGGGGGAGAGGGTCTTCCCCCAAGTGTTACGACTCAGTAAAAACAGCCAGGCTCAGACGGTCCTTGATGAAATAACTTGTGTGCTTTATTCCATGTGTACAGGGACACTATGAACCTTGGGGAGTGGGATTTTGGGGGTAAATGCATTCTATTGGCTGAGGCTAAGATGCTGGCAATGCTCTATTTTCAAGGGGAAGAATTCCAGGTGTTGTGTTACATGACTGACTATCTCTGACCACCTGGTTGGGAGTCTCCAGGTAACATGCTTCTAGGCAGGCATGGGAATATAGAGAGCATTAGTTCTGCCTCTGCAAGTCTCAAGTTTTGAAATTTCTGGGGTTTAAACATGCTCGACCTCACCAGTTCCATGCCAGTTCCTCTGTTGGCACAGTGCATGTGCCACAGTACACTTAGGGACTCCAAATTACATTTTTATAAATGACTAGCCTATAGGTATGACTATCTCTGTGACATGAACCACAGGTTACCTCAGTGGACTCCTTACTGGCCAATTCCACCAAGTCCAGGTCAAGAAAGATTCAAGGTAAACCTAAGATACCTTGTTGTGTCAGAAAGCAAGGTCATCTACTATGGTTAACAAAATTGTGTCAAAATAACATAGGAGGCAGAAGATGTAGCGCCCTGGCCAAAGTGGGAACAGTGGGCACCAAAGAAAATAGTGAATAAGAGAGAACAAAAAACCCTGAAAATTCCAAATCAGAAGAACCCAAAATGTTCCTATTTTCAGATGACATTTTGTGTGTGTGTGTGTGTGTGTGTGTAAACTGCTAATAAAAACCTATTAGAATTAAATTCAGTGGAGTTGCAGGATACAAAATCAATGTACAAAAGTCAGCTTTTCTCACACTAAGTGTCTGAAAAGAAAATTAGGGAAGCAATCTTATTTACTAAAGCACCAAAAAGAAGAGAACACCTAGAACAAATTTCACTGAGCAGGCAAAAGACTTGGATACTGGAAACTATGAAATACTTACAAAAGAAATTAAGATGCAAGCAAATGGAAATAGATTTCTTGCTCAAGGTGGGAAGACTTAAAATGTTAAAATATCCATATACCCCAAACTCTCTATAGAGCCATGTACTTTATTAAGATCCCAATGGCATACTTCTAAGAAATGGGAAAGATTTTGTGATTCTTATGGAACTGTGCATAAGACTGAGGGTATAACTCAGAGCTAAAGTATGTGTCTTATACACATGGTGCCTCAAGGTCCAATCTCAGCACCACATACATGCATGCATACATACATACATACATACATACATACATACATACATACATCAAAGCAGCAACAAAAATCCACAAATATCAAAATCAGTCCTGAAAAGGAACAAAGCTAAAAGTACCACATTTAATAATCTCAAACTTACTGCAAAGCCAGAGAAACAAACAGTATACCTCTGTGTCTTTGTATTTGCTACTGTGTTAAAACACCGTGGCCAAGGCAACTTAACAGAAGAAAGAGTTGATTGGAGCTTATGGTTGCAGAGCATTGGAGCTCATGGTGTCAGGGTTGGCAGCAGGTGGTAGGGATGATGGCTAGAACAGAACTGGAGAGCTTAAACCTGGAACTACACAAAGCCAGTAGGACAACTGGGAATCTAGTTGTCTTAAACTTCCAAAGCCTGCTCTAGTGACATACTTCCTCCACAAGACCACATCTCCTAAATCTCCCCAAGTAAGGTCACTGACTGGGGAACAAGCGCTCAAAACCATGAGCCTATGGAGGGCATTTTCATTCAAACCACCACACACTGGCCCCAAGAAATTCCTTCAGGTGGACCAGAATACAAAGTCCAGAAACCAACCCGTGCATGATGGTGACCTGACCATCGGTGAGTTGATCCAAGCACACAGCTGAGAAAGAGCAGTCTCTTTAGCAGGTGATATTGGATGCTACTTCCATTTCTCTTCCTGTTACTGTCATAAAACACTCTAACAAAAACGACTTAATAGAGAATTTATCCTGGCTCACGATTAAGGCATGCAGCCCATCAGGGTGGGGAAGCCAAAGTTACAGGAGCTTGAAAGGGTCACATGGCATCCACAGTGAAGGAGTAGGAGTAGTGAATGCATGCTGCTACTCAGCTCCTTCCTCTGTTTATATGGTGGAGGGTCGCATCCTATGAACAGTGCCACTCAGAATAGCCAGGTCTTCCCACCTCAGTTAATGGGATCAAGAAAATTCTTCGCATGTGTGTCCAGAGGTCCGTCTTCCAGGCGATTCCAGACTCTATCAGGCTGAAATTTATCAACATCCATCTCAGAAGCTCTCATGTAAAACCATGACGTTCTGCCTCTCCTTTATATCACACACAAAAAAAACTTAAGACGGACGAAAGGCATACCTGAAGGTCAGAAATGACAGAACTCCTAAGAAAACACTGGTGAACGCCTCAGGGCATTGTTTTTGATCAAGATTTCATGACACCAAGGCACAGTCAATGGAAATGCAAGCACCTGTGGTGATATCAGACAAAAATAAAACCCAAAGGAGCCAGCAGAGAGAACAAGGAGTTTGCAGAATGGGTAAGAAAATACCAGCCAGCCCTGTGTCTAAGAAAGGGTCATAATCTGCAAAACACTCAAGAACCCCCCAGACTCTACAGGACATAAGCAGACAGTTCTCCAAAGGACCGGCATGGCTAACAGGTGCACGAGTTAATGCTCAACGGCCTCAATCTCTGAGAAAAATGAAAATGAAAGGCTCAACGAGGGAGCTGGACAGATAGCTCAGAGGTTAAGAGCAGTGACTGCTCTTCCAGAGGTCCTGAGTTCAATTCCCAACAACCACATGGTGGCTCACAGCTATCTATAATGGGATCTGATGCCCTTTTCTGGTGGGACAGTATACTCATATACATTAAATAAATAATAAATAAATAAGCCAAATGAGATACCATCTTGCACCTGTCAGGATGCTTCTCAAAAGGCAAACAATGCAAGAAAGATGCAGGGACATTTGAATCCTTGCACAGTGTCAGGGCCATGTAAGACAGGGCAGCTGTGGAGAACAGCGTGGAGGTTCTAGCATGGAGCAGCTCATGGGGTAACCAGAACCCAGCAACTCCTTTCTGGTGTTTATCTAAAAGAACTGAAAACAGGCTCTCAGAGATCTATTAACTTTCTTGTGTTTGCTGTAGCAGCATTCACCAGAGCTGAGATGAAGAAACTGTCTAAATGTTCATGGGCAGATGCTGAGATGAAGAAATGTGATATTCATACATATAATATAGAATATTATTCAGATCTAAAATGAAAAAATTCTATGTGACAACATTGAGAAAGCTTAAGAACATGCTAAGTCAAATACATCAGTTTCAAACATCGAAATATTGCCTGCATCCATTTGCATGAAGAATACAAAATAGACAAATTCATAGACACAAAGAATAGAATGTTTGTTATCAGGAGCTAGGGGAAGCTAATGAGGAATTAACAATTAACAGTCTCAAGTTCCTCCCCAAAAAGGTGACTAAGCTCTAGAGATCTGTAGGGTTTTATAACTGTAACAGACAGTGATACACTTAAATACCTGTCGAGAATAATCTCAAGTTGTATTTTTATAATAAAATTTAAAAGTAGTTGTAGAGATGACTCAGCAGTTAAGAACACTGACTGCTCTTCCAGAGGACCTGGTTCAATTCCCAGAATCCACCATCTGTTCTAGGTGATGTAATGCCCTCTTCTGTCATCTATGTGCATCAAACATGCACATGGTATATAGACATACATACAGGCAAAAATAATAAAATCATTTATATGCAGAAAATATCTCAATTGAAATAATGATTATAAGGAAAATATTTTATGTTTACAATTTTTTGATTTATTGTCATCAGGGGATGGCACATGCACATGCTGCAGCACCCACAAGGGTGCAAAGACAGTTTCCAAGAGTCAGGTCTCTCCTGTCTCTGTGCATTCTGATTGAACTCAGGTTGTCAGGTTTGTGTGGCAAGCACTTTTATCCACAGAGCTATCTTGTTAGCCTTGATGATAAAATTAAGAACCTCACGAAGGTACCAAAAAGATAAAACCAGAAAAAAACCACAAGATAGCTATTTTTAAAATCCTTATTTTTACTTACTAAATAAAGGATAAAAATTAACTATAGCCTGCCTTTCCAGGGGAACTGTATGCTAGAATAACCAACTGGCCCATTTGAGGAATATCTATATTTTACAAAAGAATGCCAGTTTCAAAACACTGAAGAAGTAATGAAAATTGACCACTTTATTTTGTAAAACTCAATGAAATTATTAATTTGAATATTAGCTGAATGACAGAGAATACAATAGTAACACAAGGGGCTGAAGAGATGACTCAGCAGTTAAGAGCACACTGTCTGCTCTTCCAGAGGTCCTAAGTTCAATTCCCAGCAACCACATGGTGGTTCACAACCATCTGTAATGGGATTTGTTGCCTTCTTCTGGCATGAAAATGTCATCTAGATAGAACATACATACATAATAAAATAAATAAACCTTAAAATTAAAAAAGATAATAACACAAGACAAGAATAATGCTGTACAAATCTCTTCCTGATCTATAATGTTGCCAGGAAACAAACAAACCCCCAAATATACTGGCTGAAGTCAGTACTCACCTCTTGGTATCTGCAGGAGCTGAGGGGTTTTAGATAGCACAATCCTACCCCTGGCAGTTGAAAGTATCCAGGATTTGAGCTATCTGGAACTTGAGCTGGAGCTACTGGGGGCCCTTTATAAGGTTTCTCACACTGTAGTAGGCTAGCCTGAGGTCTAAATGGCAGTCTTGGGATCTGAATATCAAGGCAACAGAGCTCAGTGCACAAGCATTTTCCAAAGTCTGCTCCATGCTTTCAAGCCAATGAAAGTCTTCATAGCTGAGCCCAGATTTAAGGAGTGGAGAAATAGCTTCAATCTATAACTCCCGTGTCTGACAGGCTTTCTACAGTAAATATTCATATTTGCACTGTCCAAATGACAACCACTAGTTGTGTGTATTTGATGAGCACTTGGGATGTGGCTACTGTAACTGGGGGACTGAATCTTTTATTGGAATTGATTTCACCTTAAAGTGAAGAAGCCACATGTTGCTAGTATTTTCCATGTTGGGCAGTGCAGTTGATGATGTGGACTCACGCCTGGTGTATTTTAGATGAAAATGTTCCTTATGGACCTGTCAGTCCTTCAGCTGCAACTTGTGGTTTGCTGGAGATTGGAGTGATTAGGGATCAGCTGCGTGGCATGGAAACAACAAATGTAGAAAGCGAGACTTTCCTCAGCAAAAGTGACCCAGAATCGCAGTATTTATATTCTCTTGATATACCCAGAAAGAGGCAAAGGTTAATGACTGTCCTGATTATTTTGATATTGTTTTCCTGGGGAAGTGGCTTAGTGGGTAGTTTGCTGCATAAGCATGAGAAGTGGAGTTTAACTCCTTGCACTCATGTTAAAAAAAAAAAAAAAAAAGCTGGGTATAGCAACGGAGAGGAAGAAATGGGAGGTACTCGGATTCACTGGTCAGACAGTCTAAAGCAGTGGTTCTCAACCTTCTAACGCTGCGACTCTTTAATACCGTTCCTCATGTTGTGGTGACCCCCCCAACCATAAAATGATTTTTATTGCTGTAATTTTGCTACTGTTATGAATCATAATGTAAATATCTGATATGCAGGATACCTGATATATGACCCCTGTGAAAGGATCATTGGACTCCCAAAAGGTTGAGACCCACAGGTTGAGAACCACTGGTCTAGACAATTGGTGAACTCCAATTTCAGTAAAAGACCCTGTCTGGAAAAACCATGGGCAGCTGTGAGGAGCAACACACAAACTTAGAACCCTGGTCTCCACAAGCACACATGTGAACATGTACCTACATACACATACCCACATGAGCAGATCCATACCATACACAGAGGGAGAGAGAGAGAGAGAGAGAGAGAGAGAGAGAGAGAGAGAGAGAGAGAGGCAAAAAGGTAAATATCATTGATAGAAAAAGACAAGCCATAGATCAGCGTGGAGAGCATTAACCAGTCAAAAAGCATGCAAATACAAGTATAAACAGCCAAACACATGTATGTTACACACAGACACAGAGATCAAGACACCAATATGCCAAGGTGTGAAACAGAATGATTCTGGGTGATGGAAGGGGATTCTGGATCCTTTCCTATTCCCTTGGTGTAAAAGTGCTGTTTCCATATGGTTAACAATGAAAAGAAATACAGACGTGACTAAGTGACTTTGAAGGGCCATTTTACAGTGTGTGTGTGTGTGTGTGTGTGTGTGTATCTGTAGACCAGAGAAGACTGTAAGGCTCAACTCTGCTGGCAAGCCTTGCTAATATCTAGGATCTGGTGAATGGATCACTTCCTGTTAACGTCACTGAAGCTCCAGCCCCCAGTTTGGTCTAATCAATTAGCATTTCCCATTGGGACTGCATGCTCTCCATTGTCCTAGCATGAATTATTCATGTGGGCTTCTGGTTATGTGGCTCAGTTTCCCTCAGAAATAATGGCCCCCAGGGAGCAAATGCCTTGTACAAGAGGAAGTGAATGAGTTGGTCCAGCAATTGCCAGATGTCAGACAAACAGCAGTACATCACAGTCAAGGTGTTCCATCTATAATTAATGACAACGGTCTAAAGTTTTACCAGAAATGGATAATACTACACGTTCTTTGAATGAATTTCCCCCCTGGTGATGTGTGCATATTTTAAAATAGGCGTGATATTAAATATACATCAAGCTCTTCTTATAGGAAAATGTAATTGCTGAGTTGAAAACGTATTTATAGACACGTCATAGTTACATTTTATGGCAGTTATTCACTCCAGGCGGGCAGTGTAGAAGTTTCATGAACATGTCATAATAAAAATCTCGATTGCTGTTGGTTTTCTTTGGAATTACACAGCTATCATTTAAAATAAACATGTATGATCATTTCTCAGATGCAAGCCCATTTGGAGAACTCAATCTTTCCAGCAGTCAACTGAAAAATACTGAAGCAGGGACTTCCATCGTTCCCCCAGACCTCAATAGAACATTTGCCCTGAAACAATGGACATATTTCTATCAGGGATCCATCATCGAGAAAGGAGAATTTGAAAGCCCTAAGAATCTAGCAGAGAGCCGTTGTTCAAGTGTTAAGTTCTAGCAAATAGAAATTAGGTGAAATTGGGGCTGGCTGGAGAGATGGCATGATGCTTAAAACACTTACTACTCTTGCAAAAGACCAGAGTTCAGCTCCCAGCATCCATATGGGGCAGCTTATGACTGCCTGTAAGTCTATCTTCTAGGAGATCTGATGTCATCTTCTGTCCTCCCCAGGTGCCTGCACACCTGTAGCACACACTCACACATACATACATACATACATACATACATACATACATACATACATACATACATACAAATAAAACTTTAAAACTTAAGGGAAATCAAAATCTCTACCCATTTGATTACTATATGTCTCCTTGACGCTGCTTATTTTGAAGTATCGTATCTCTCACACTGTCCTGTTTCCAAAGCACTGTTGTCCGTGTGTAACTTCTGTTAGTGCTGTGTGTATTCCCTCCTTAAATTTGAGGGTAAAAATAAGCATTACTAAGTCCACAAAATCACCATATTTTCCAAGGTCTGCCTTGTTATATCACCAGTCTGGGAAGATTCTAGTTTGCTGTGGTTAAGTCACACATGATCCACGTCACACTTGATACACAATTTGACTCCTTAGTGGCGGGCTAAGAACAGGCATGACCATCTGTGCGTTGCTCTCTAGGATTGCTAGGAGACGGATCCAGCTACATTGTTTCAATATGGTCACTTACAGAATGTTTCATGTCATAGACAAAGCCCTCCGAGTTGGATAGTGTAAGTCACATGTGTGCATCGTCTATCTACAGTGAGTGCCTACGGTGTGGCAGGTCACACTCGGGGGGGGGGGGGCGGTGTTGGTGAGCAGCCCAGGTGCTTGTGCAATGCATAGAGTGCTCGAGACAGCAGGTAAGAATGAAATTGCTCAGCCATGTATTGTAGCCTGGGGATGTAACTCGGTGTTTCAGGGCTTGGCTAGCATGCTCCAGGAATGATACCTTTGACTCGGCAATTTCAAAATGAAATGACATTTAAAAAACAAGCAAGCAAACCAACAAAATGTCGGGAGCTAGAGAGACAGCTCAGCACTTAGGAGCACTTAGTGCTCTTGTAGAGAAGCCAAGCTGGGTTTCTAGCATTCTCTGGCAGCTCCCAACTGCCTGGGACTCCAGATTCAGGGGATCCAATGACCTCTCCTGGCCTCCGTGGCCATCTTCACTCATATGCACATACCCACACGCAGACACATACTTGTACACATAGTTAAAATACATCTCTTTAAATGAAGAAACAAAATGAAGAACTTTACAAAGCTGTACTTTAAGAACTGAGCACAGTGGCTCACACCTGTAATCCCAGCATTCATGAGGTGGAGGGGCAGGAGGAGTTCATGGATCATCCTCAACTATATAGTGCATTGAAGGCCATCCTGGACGACAGAAGACCCTGACTGAAAAACAGAAACCAACTGTGGGAAGTGGTGTGACCTACACACAGCAAGGAACAGTCTTGGCTATGAGGGGAAGGTATATAAGGTAATGAGGTGTGTGTGTGGGGGTCGTCAGGAAGTGAATGAAGAGTGTGTAAAGGACAGGAAGTTACCACTTGTTATCTGCATGTATCAACAATGAGTGGGGAAAGAGAGCATGCGTGTGAAATGAGGTAAGGGGTGTCAGAGAGCTTGAGGGGAGGAGAGGAAAGAGGGGAAAGGTGCAATGATTTCATAATTTCAAGAAATGAAAGAAATATTTAAAAAAAAAAAAAAAAAAAAAAAAAAAGGCGAGAGGCCAGGTGTGCAGGCTCATGCCTTTTAATCTCAGCCCTAGGAATCAGAGGCAGGTAGATCTCTATGAGTCCCAGGCCAGCCTGGACTGAATAGTAAGTTCCAGGCCAGCCAAGGCCACATAGGTGAGACCTTGTCTCAGAAAACTAAACTAAATAAATAAGGAGGGAGGCAAGGATGTTGCTGAGCATGGGAGGGAAAGAAAGCCCAGGATAGTGGCAAGGACCCTGTGAAGGATTGACTGGCATCAGAGGAACTTGGCTTTGATCCTCTTTCCCAGAAGCTTTCAAAGCAGCTGTGAAGAAACGTGGAGGCAGTTTACACCTTCGAGATGGTTGTGGGAAAACCACACATGTGACCTCTGAGCAAGCCTGGGTTTATGGAACTTGTGTGTTACGCCTTGCTGTTGTGACACCATCACTGCAGTAAGACCTTCGGCAACTGACTTCACCCAGCGTGTTTCCAAATCCCTACTTTGTGCTGTACGGCATTCATTTGAGGAGATGGTACTTTCAGTCCTCCTTGGAGAGCTTAAATAATCCAGTAAGAAAAATGTTCTGGAGCCAGCAAGATGGCTAGCAGGTAAAAAGGGGCTTGCTGCCAAGCCGGAAGAACCGAGTTCAATCCCTGGGACCCACGTGGTATTATCAGAGAATCGACTCTCAAAAGTTGTACCCCACCTTTCCCATGTGTACCATGGCATGTGCATGAGTACACATGGGAGCACCACACATACTCTCAAAATATAATTTTAAAAATTAAATGAAATACAGAACAATGTTTCATTAATATACTTTTGCATTTATTGGTCCATTTCCATCTCAAATATTACAGATATTATGTTACACTTGACCTAGTAAATATTAATCAGGAAATGGATTCGGTTCTGATTTTCAGGAAATTGGCCTGAGAAGGTGACTCAACTGCTCAGAGTCTTGCTGCAGCTGATGATGGGTCTGGGGCAGCCACAGAGTTTGGCGCTCTCAGCCTTTTCCTGGCTTGAATTGAATTAGGAGCGAGGCTAATTGGATGAGTTTGCTGGGCAGTTGGGGGTTCTTAGGTGGGTGAAGGAGGTACCCCTGAAGACTGGTTTGGAAGTGAAGGGTGTGGTTCCAAGAAATCGGGTCCCCTTTCCTGGGAGCTGTGTATTAACATAGTTCCGTGGCTTAATGAGAACGAT
The DNA here is from genome assembly GCA_028551405.1 of Uromys caudimaculatus. Taxonomy (NCBI): domain Eukaryota; kingdom Metazoa; phylum Chordata; class Mammalia; order Rodentia; family Muridae; genus Uromys; species Uromys caudimaculatus. The sequence continues at coordinate 44,143,431 of CM052700.1, forward strand.
TTGTCTTCTCTTGTGGTTCACATTTCAGCTGTGGAAGGGGCCCAAGAGGAAGGACATACCAGTTGTCAGGATCCGCGGATGCTGTGACGCAAACAGTTTCAAAGCAATTATATCTAATGGAATTGTTTTACTTAATTTTCTTTTTTCCCTTCATCTCCCTTCCCCCCCCCCCTTTGTCTGCCTCGGTTTCTGTGTCTGTCTCTGACTCTCTGTTTCTGTCTCTGTCTCTGTCTGTCTGTCTCTCTGTGTGTCTGTCTACATGAGGCTGTGAGCATGCACACAGGTGCATATCACATATGTGTTCATGTGTGTGAGGTCTAGATGTTAATATCCAATGTCGTCTTCAGCTGATTTCCAGGTTATTTTTTGAGACGTGGTCTCTGACTAGCCTGGCTTCGCCTGTTGCCTAGACAGGCTAGCGGCGAGTGCCAAGCGATCCGTTTGTGTCTGCCTTCCCAGCCCTGGGGTCACAGGCACATGCCACTGCATCTCGCCTATGCTGGAGATCTGAACTCATGTCCTCATGCCTGCACAGCAAATGACCTTGAGGATTAGCTCTCATCTCCCCAGCCCTGAACTCTTTTTAACTGGACTTTACCTTGGACATGATGTTCCAGTTTTAAAAGTGTTTTAAGGATAATGCTCAGGCCTCCCTTGCTATCAGACCCAGTCCCACATCCTCACTGATGGTGTCTGCTTGCCAGTGAGAGCAGGGTGGGGCCTGTTTAGCCCTTGACTTCTATTGCTTCCACTACACACTGGTCCCCACTGTAGGAACACAGTGATCAGAACCAAGCTCGAGTCTGTGCTCAATCCTTATGCTTCATCCTCCTTAGCTCTGGTTGCTTCCTAGAGTGCATAACTGAGCCTTAAAGAGGTCAAAGTGCACATTAGCAGATCTTCATAGAGGTCAGAGTGCACATTAGCAGGTCTTCATAGAGGTCAGAGTGCACATTAGCAGGTCTTCATAGAGGTCAGAGTGCACATTAGCAGGTCTTCATAGAGGTCAGAGTGGACATTAGCAGGTCTTCATAGAGGTCAGAGTGCACATTAGCAGATCTTCATAGAGGTCAGAGTGCACATTAGCAGGTCTTCATAGAGGTCAGAGTGCACATTAGCAGGTCTTCATAGAGGTCAGAGTGCACATTCGTGGGTATTCTCTGGGCAGAACTCTATCTACCTGAGTCTCATTACTGTTTCATAGCATTCAGCATGATGTCACTTAACCCAACAGTTGACTGCCACATCCCTCTGACCCCTGCTTGACTCACACAGTGAGAGACAGTGAGGTACAGGCATGTTTGAATTTGAATTCTCCCCCCCCCCCCTTCTTGTTTTGGTTTTTTGAGACAGAGTTTCTCTGTGTAGCTCTGGCTATCCTGGAACTCACTCTGTAGACCAGGCTGGCCTTGAACTCAGAGATCTACCTGCCTCTGCCCTCTGAGTGCTCTTAATTCATCAGATATGTATTTGAATTCTTCCCTTTACAACTTTCAGATCACAAGCAAAAAAACTTTTATTCTCTCAGTATGGTTTCCCACCTACAAATTGGGGATAATAATAGTTGCTCCACAAAGTCTGTGGCAAAGATTATAGAAGACCAAGCAAGTAAAGTTCTGGGTGTATAGTTGGTGCTCAGTTTCAACTGTCACCATCATAAAAGACCATATAAGTCACTGTCTGAAATGAGCAGGTAAGCAACCTATGGTGGACATTGTTCCTTGGACAGTCTCCAAACCAGTTTTTTCTAAGAGTAAACTATAAAAGAGAACAACAGCCTGAAGATTTACCTTGAAATCAGACCACATAATTGTGTGGCTTCTATATGTAAATCTCTGTTGGTCAGTTTTCCATTACTATGGCAAAATGCCTGGAGCTGACAGCTTACAAAGAAAAGAGGTTTGCTTAGCAGTTTCAGAGGCTGAAAGTCTAAGAGCAGGTGACCAAATTTGCTTTGATGTTGTTGATATCAATGGTGGAAGACACATGAGAGAGAGAGAGACAGAGACAGAGAGACAGAGAGAAACAGAGAGAGACAGAGAGCACACTCCACAGCGAGACAGAAAGCCAGATACCAGAGTTTCCATCCTGCTCTTTTACAGCCCCCTTTCAAGAACTAACCCATGAGAACTAGTTCACTCCTTTGAGGATTGGGCCCCCATGGCCACTCCCATTAGGTTCCACCTTAAAAGTTTCTACCCCTTTCAGCATCACCAACCTGGCGACCAAGTTTCCAGCATGTGAACTTTCAGGGAACAGGCCAGTGCCAAAAGCACTGACGAAAGCTGGCTTTGAAAGGAAAGCAAAGAAACTGGAAAGAAAAATAATTCCATTCTCCTTACCTTGCTGAGATGGTAATCACAGCTGACGCACGGCACCCACAGAGATACTCCGCATGAGTTACAGCCCCATTTAGAGTCAACTAAGAACTCACACTGAAGCATTAATGGCGTGAGTGTGACTGAGTGTTCTCCCAGACACAGAGCGCCTTTTCAGATCCGAGACCAGGTTGTTTTATTCCCGGAGGCTTTCATTCAGAAATGAGTGGCTCATTAATTATCCTCTTGACTGCAGAATAAATGATATTGCATTTCATTTTCACATCAGATGAGTCAACCAAAAAGGGTCTTGTTGATGAAAACCATGGATCACAATTTCTTCTGCTGCTTCTTCGCTGTGAGGAAAAGGTCACTCCCCCGAGGAAGCATACTAATCCTCCCAGTAGTGATTATCTCATTTGTGAATTCTCTGGGCTGTGGTACTGAGCTGGGAAATATCCAGATGTCATTTCACCAGGCAGGGCATCTTTACCCTGCTGAGATGGCAGTATACATGGGCAGTTATTCATAGGCATCCTGTCAGGTAAAGGGTTAGAGGAAGTAATTAGTTTGGGGTTTATTTTTCCCTCCCATGGATATTTACCACCAGAAATACATTTTAAAATAAAAAGGATATGGAGGGAGCTGGGAGAAGGATCAGTGGATAGAGTGGGGACATGGGTGTAGATTGTAGCACTCATAAAAATGCCTGTGCTCTGTGTGGGTGCTGCGGTACATCCCTAGAACTCCAGGGCTGGGATGTGAGACAGGAGGATTCTGGGGACTCATGGTCAGCCAACATCACCAAATTGGTGTACTCCAGGCTCAGTGAAAGACCCTGAAAATATAAGGTGGAAAGTGATTGAGGAAGACACTTCATCACCTGATGCCTTCCTCTGGCTTACACGCACACGCACTTGCGCGCGCGCGCGCGCGCACACACACACACACACACACACGTGCACGCGCACCCTCCACTCCCAACACAGAGGATATAGAATCTACCCTATTGTCAGGTACCAGAGGTTTGTAACTAGTCTCCGGAGACAAAGTTAAAATGCAATTCAGACACAGTGCAAATTAAACAGCCCCGAGACTTTTCTCTTCTAACCTTTCAGACTCTGCAAAGCTGATTCATAGGGGTTATTTTTAAGAGTCTAGCTAATTAGCAGGATGGTCTGAACAAATGGCGGGGCAAAACACAGGAGGGCGGGAATGCCCAACCTCTGCCATCTTTGGAAGGGCATCAGCTTGTCGACTCCCAGCCCTGGCTGTTCGGTGCAGAAGTGACGCACAGGCCTGTGTGGAGGGTGACTGTTGACTACACTTTTTCTTTCTCCTTATGATGCTTCTGCCCGCTTGTGTCATCACGGAGGGTTTTTAAAGGTCTTTTCTGAATGGAACCGGCATGCTTTTCTCCTCCCGTCAACAAAAGCTGTATCTCTTGCTGGCTGGCTTTCTTTCTTCCCCTTTCAAAAGAACCCGTTCAGCATTAGCAGCAAAGGGAACATAATTTATTTAGAGAAGCACACCTTGAAATGAATTACCCCCAAATGCCATATACTTATAAAGCAGAAGCATTTAAATTAATTCAATATAACAAAGCAAAATAAACCAATCAAAAGAACTATCCAAACAATGTTACCCAGTTAGCTGCCTAAGGAAAGAGGACTCCCACTTCTAAATGGCTTTTGACTGTGGGATGAAATTCTGGGTCCAGTCAGGATTCCATTATAATATTGGGTAATTTTTCAGTTGGTAGTATGTTGGGGAATACTTTTACATTTAATGAAGAAACAGCTTGTCTTCATTTTTGTTGTTATCATTCTGTGTGTGTGCAAGCGTGTGCACACATGTGCACATGTGTGTGGAGGTCAGAGGACAACCTTGGACATCACCCTCAGGAACACTATCACCTACTTTGAGACAGGGTCTCATCACCCTACAATCACACATTAGACTAGACTAGCTGACCCTCAATCTCCAGGCATCCTCCTGCCTCTGCCTCCCTGGTGCTAGGATGATAAGCATGCCACACCGTGCCTGGCATTTTTACATGTGTTCTGGGGATCAAACTCAGGTCCTCATGCTTGCAAGGTAAACACTTTATCCACTGAGCCATTTGCTCCGCCCCTTTCATTTTGCAAATGAAGACCCAAGATGTCCAATTAATTTTGAATTTCAGAGTAACAATGAATATTATTTTAGTATAAGTATGTCTCAAATACTCCCTGAAACACATTTACATAGATGGTCCATCCTAAATCGAAATTATCAGAAGTTGAGAATTATTTATTAGTAATATGCCCTGATCGCTAACCCTCCCACTGTAGTCTAGCCTACTTTGAATGTGAATAAAGCTCTTGACGTCAGTACACAGTTGGACAAAATTATCTAACACGCTGGGCAGTGGTGGCACACGCCTTTAATCCCAGCACTTGGGAGGCAGAGGCAGGCAGAATTCTGAGTTCGAGGCCAGCCTGGTCTACAGAGTGAGTTCCAGGACAGCCAGGGCTACACAGAGAAACCCTGTCTTGAAAAACCAAAAAAAAAAAAAAAAAATTATCTAACACAAAGCTGATTTTGTAATCAAGTGTTAAATGTCTCACCTGCACATACTCCTGTGCATTTTGTAGCCATTGTGGGATTCCAGAGCACAAGACACAATATCCAAAAGCAACTGACACCACTTGGTACACTATGGGGTCCCTGTTATTTCGTTTCCTTTCAAGATCTTAAAGCTACCTGGCACCAGTGGTTCATGGCCACTCCTCAGCATCGCTCTCAACAGCACCCGACCAGTAAAAGATAAGAAACAGACATTCAAAACGATAATGTATATCACTTACACCATTGCAAAGTTTTATATATATTGAACCATTGTAAGTTGGAAAATGTCCATGCTAAAAAAATGATTGTTGCCAATCCAGAACTCAATTTTAGCCTCAGTTTTGTTTAGTAGTCCTACTTCCAGGCTTTGGCCTAGTCATCTGGTGCTTTTGCATCCTTGGGGAGAAATCCTAAATTTTCTTTCATCTGGAGGGTTGTGAAGAAAAGTGGGAGAAACAGGGCAAAGCCTAGGTGTTCCAGAAATATGGACAAAGTATGACCGGCACAAGGCAAAGACTACAAGTAGGTCAGACAGGGTCATGAATCCTGCCCACCATTGGGCAGAGAGACTATCATGAGGATAGAGCTGCTTCCTCATGTCAAGACTCAGTCTGGAGCAGTGTCCAACCCAGATTTGTGTGGAAGAAGCCAGCTGTTCACATGAGGGCTTCTTACGCAAGTAAGCTCCATGGTCAACCACTTGTTCAGTGAGATCAGTGTGGTGGTTTGAATGTGCTTGGCCCATGGGAAGTGGCACTGTTAGAAGGTGAGGCCTTGGAATAGGTAAGTTATAGTCTGTTTTATTAAAATACTTTCCAGGTTTTGTTTGTTTGCTGTCTAGACATCATTTAAATTCTCTGAACTTTGTGATAAGGTCTGAGCACCCATGTGGCTTTTGTGTTTGTATCTCCTGTTCATTTTTCATTTCAGTCATATCTAATTCCTTGATGACAAAATCATAGCTGCTTATTTGGTTGGGGAAATTCGCTTCTAATTTGAACAAGTGGTTGCAAATTGAGTCTCTAATGTCATTTCTAAAATGCTATTTCAAAGATAAATGATCAAATCTTATAGGGAAAAATGTTTCAGGTGAATTATCTGTTTATTCCATTTGCCAGACTTCAGTCTGGTCTCCTAAACATGATTCTGCAGACAAGAGAATTGATAATTCTTCCCGGGTTTGATTGCCCAACAGAGGACAAAGCAACCTCAGGACAGAGCATCTGTAAGAAAATTCCAGAGGGTTAGGCAAAATTACTTAAAAACTAAAACATGGACAGGAAAATTATGTCATTTTATTGTCAAATATACAAGTTACTTTGTGTGTACATGTGCACATGTGTGGTGATCATTGATTGGTCAAACTCTGAGGTCACTCCTCAGGAGCTACCCACCTGTTTTGTGACCTGGTATTCTGTTCTGCCCTAGTTTGCCTCTCTGTTGCTGTGATAATGCACAGTGACTAAAAGCAACTTTGTGTGTGTGTGTGTGTGTGTGTGTGTGTGTGTGTGTGTGTGTGTGTGTGTGTGTTTATTTCATCTTAAGACTTACAGTCCATTCTGAAGGAAGTCAGGGCAGGAACTCAAGGTAGGAACCTGAAGGCAGGAACAGAAGCAGAACCCACGAGGAATGCTGCTTACTGGACTGCTCCCCATGGCTTTACTCTTTGCTTTCTTAAACATCCCAGTTCTAACCTGCCCAGAGATGGTACTACCCACAGTCATCTGGGCCCTCACACATCAAGCATTAATCAAGACAATGCCCCCACAGACTTGCCTAAAGGAGGTTTATGTCAAGTTGACACAAAGTAACCAGCACAGGCCCACAGATTTAGGCTTATAGGTTTACCAGGAGGTCTCTGCCTCCCAAGCAGTGGCATTAAGGGCAAGGGCCACCCTGCCTTGCTTTTTATGAGTTCTGGGTACCAAGCTCAGGTTCTCTTGCTTTTGTGACAATTTGGTTAAGCTGTCTGCCCAGTCCCCAGCCATGTAAAACTTCTCACGTGTATTACACTAAAGAAATCAAGTGACTATATCATCTCACTTCAAGACCATCTCAAACTCTCTTTAATTTCTAAAAACAAAATAGTTTTAATGTTGCAAACATATCACGTAGGAATACAAAGCATAATAATATCCAATGGACACTTCCCATGTGCTCCTCCTCTCCCTCCTAGGAACCCCACATATCAGATGTTTATGGATGAGATGCATTGAATAAACCATTAGAGAGCATATTAGTGAGGGTGGAGCTGAGTGCTGAGTCCCATCTAGAGACCCAAGATGCACATATCTCCCTGCTGTTCGCTGCAGGATTCCTGGACCAAGATGATCTGGTAACAGAAATCATGCAAGACACAGAAACATCTTCCTTTCAAAATTGAAGTAGTGGCAAAAGAAGGTAATATAAACACACATACACTAACTAAAGTGAAGAGAGAACAAGACACAGTTTAGGTGGCTTGATCTTACATTAGAATGGGAAATTACTTCAAATGCACTTTAAATTTAGCTGAGTGCCCTAGCAGCCAAATATAAAGAACAGCAATTTGAATTATATATTTCTTTCTGTACTGAACATCCAATGCCCTGGCCACAGGTGGTGGGAAGTAAGGCAGGAATAAGCCCATCTGTACAGATGATCTTTTTTCCATTGTTTGATGGAAGTGTTTACAACTTAGATCCTTTGTTTAAAGAGGAGGTGGATCAACAATGAATGTGACTTAATGTTGATTTTGTAGAAATATTGTTGGTTTCATGGACACTAATTCTAATTGAGCCTGAACTGCATTTGGGACCATAAATTAATATTTCAAAAGCTATATCTTTTGCCAGGTAAAAGTTTGACATGCGTTGAGAGATTAATAGTCATTGCAATCCATTCAGGATGTTTTGGCAAAAGGCTAAATGACAGCCTCATCTAGCTGGTGCCATTTGGTAATCTTGTACAGGTGTCATTAAATTTTCCCTATGAAGGGCCATGGAGGAAAAAATTTAAGCTCTCTGAGCTATATGGTCTCAGCTGCAGTTCCTCAACTCTGCTGCTGCTATGAAGGCCACCATAGGCAATACATAAAAGTCTATGTCTGTGTGCCAATAAAACGTTATTGAAAAATACCTGTTAAAGGGCCAGATCTGGATTACTAGATCTTATTTGCTGACTGTCACTTTGATGTATATATATATATGAGCTCTAGAATGATGGTGCCTTCATCTAGATGTCCAAATGATCCTGATATCACAGGTCTTCCAAGGAGGATTTACTCAAAATGAATGCAGTCTCCCCTATTGCTAAGTCAAAGTTTCATTATTTTTTTTGAAAGTGTATGTATGTGTTTTATGCATGAATGCATGTTTTCATGTGCACAGGTTTGTGTGTGTGTGTGTGTATGTGTGTGTGTGTGTGTGTGTGTAGGCCTGAGACTGACATTGGATGTCTTCAATTGCTCTCTACCTTAAATATTGAGGCAAGGTCTCTCCCTTGAACTCAAAGCTTGTGGCCTAGCTAGCCAACTTGTTCTCGGCATGCCCTTCCTCCCCCTTCCACTGCTTGGGCTACAGGCATGCCAGCACTTCCACCCAGCATTCTGTGGGTGCTGGGAATTGGAACCCCGGCCCTTCACTTGCACAGTGAGCCATCTGCTCATCGTCATAAAGCTTCATTATGAAGCAAGGACGACAAGAAGCTGGCTTTATGTAGTGAGGATATGGGGCAACTGCACACACATGACTAGGCTGAAGGCTTCCAGTCAGAGGCACCAAGGGATGTGGAAACCCAGTGGATATTGTGTCTCACACACCCAGGGGAAGAGTGCTATTTCCTAATTCTTTCCGTCAAAGGAGGTGCCTTTTTCTAATTTATCCACTGGGAGGGACGTCTTTTTCTCATTCCTACAAGGGTGCGGCCTGTGCTCAGAGAGGCCCAGTGAAAACCTACGAACCTGACTCATACCCTTCCCATTTTTTGTGAGCTGAAGCTCAGAAAGCAATGTGTGCATAGATCTTTAATAAAAATTAATTGGAAGCCATTAGGTTTGGTGTGGCCTTTTAGGGAGAGAATGATTTAGGCCTGAAAATTATTAAGGATCTGTGCTAGCAATTGCCTGTTGCAAGCAGAATGCATAAGAACGTGCTTACCCTTTAGCTGTGGTTTCCGTAAACTGTCATAGGCATTTTGAAATCCTAGTCCTCTAAAACATCTAGGGAAATGTTATGCTTTCAATAAGGGGCCATGACTCCTGAGGGCATCAAAGGCTGATTTTGGCTGGCCATTCTTTCTTTTGGATGAGATTTACCGTTGTACTGACTCAGTATGCAAAAAAATGTGCTAAACAGTGTTCACTCTCCATGAAACCTAGGTTTCAATTTGTTTAAAAATATTAAACTTTTTTGTTTAGGCTTTTGTTATTTTCAAAAGTCATCATTGGCCGGGCAGTGGTGGTGCATGTCTTTAATCCCAGCACTTGGGAGGCAGAGGCAGGCAGATTTCTGAGTTCAAGGCCAGCCTGGTCTACAGAGTGAGTTCCAGGACAACCAGGGCTACACAGAGAAACCCTGTCTCGAACCCCCCCCCCCAAAAAAAAAAAAAGAAAAAGAAAAAAAAAAGAACACACAGACAAAAGTCATCATTGAAATTTAATTAAATTTAATAAATTTAAATAAACAGAGAACAAGCCAAAGTCCATCGAGAAAGACGGTAACCCCAGTTAGGATTGGAAAACAGATCTTGGCACATTTTCTTCTAGTAGTTTTCTTGTGTTATATTTGTATGTAAGTCTTTACTCTGATTGGATTGTGCTTTAGACTATAGGTAGATATTTGATTTTTCCCTTCCACATGGTTCACTGATTTTCCTTCTGTGTTGCCTGTTAGCATATTTAAGAGTGTGGAAAAAATACTGTATGGGCACCTCTCCCTGAAGAGCTCAGATTACTAAAAGGATATTGATATAAACATGAAGGTTTATTCACCCCTTTACCAAAGATATTCATAATGGAAACTGACATTTCTTAAAGCCTAATTGCATAATGAGACTGAATGCATGGACTGCTCCTATGGTCTGGTAGCCTTGTGTTGACTTGCATCAAGACACCAGCAGTCAGACCCATTGTCTTTGTTGATTCAAAAATCAGCTTAGGCAAAGTGGGTTATACTCACGTGTGGCCTGATCAGTCTGTACCCCCAGAACATGTCTTTGATAGTGGGATACTAATGGAAAGGGAATTGATAGACCTTCCCTAGAGGAACCACTGAAAGTCTAAGTCCTATAAGGGAGTAGTAGCTCTCTAGCCATTTCTTCATGTCTGCTGCTCCTTAGCTCTGCATGAAAGGCTTTGCTCTACAATGCCTTCCTGCCCCCAGGTGCTGTCTAACCACAACCCAGAAGCAACAGAGCTGCAGAGTCAGCCCGGACCCTCAAAGCTATGAGCCAAGGCAGACCTTTCCTCCTTACAAGCTGATTATCTCAGGTGTTTCCTGTAGACAGGAATCACTGACCCACCCAGCTGGTCACCATAACAACTGCAGTGTACTTTAAGCTCATAAGCAGGTTGAAAATTGTACCCTGTGGGAGCTGGTCTCATTATTTATTTGTGTGCATATGTGTGTATACAGCTTCATCTGTGTGTATGTGCAAGTACACATACATGTGCATGCATATGGACCCCAGAGGTCAAAGTCAGATGTCCTTTTCAGCCACTCTCCACTTTATTTTTTGAGACAGTGTCCTCCCTGAAACTGGAGCTCACCAGTTTCTGTAGCATAGCTAGCCAGTTAGCCCCAGATTCTCCTGATCCCATCCCCCTCAGTTCTGGGATGGTAGGTGTGTGCTGCCACGCCCATTTGTATGTGATGCAGGGGATCCAAGCTCAGGCCCTCATGCTTGGGTGGAAAGCACTTGACTGAGCCCCCACCCCACCCCCTTTTCAGCCCTACAACACTTGGTGCAGACAGTCAGTGGAATATTTGGTTCTAAGAAGGAGCATGTCAAAGATACATCTTCCATGATTACTTTAACCCTCCACTACAGAAGCTTATGTATGTTTATAGAATCAGCAGATCCCATTAATATAACCCATTCTGTTTGAACAGATTTTTTTTTTTTTTTTTTTTTGGTTTTTCGAGACAGGGTTTCTCTGTGTAGCCCTGGCTGTCCTGGAACTCACTCTGTAGACCAGGCTGGCCTCGAACTCAGAAGTCCGCCTGCCTCTGCCTCCCAAGTGCTGGGATTAAAGGTGTGCGCCACCACTGCCCGGCACAGACTTTTAAACTATACACTAGGAAAATCCAGTTTTAAATATATGCGTACCGTATCATTTCCACGCAGTAAATTATGATAGTAGCCTCACATTTTGTGTTAGTTTTCTTCAGTCCAGTTCATTTTTATATCCTTAATCATACGACTATAAAAACAAGGTGATATTATTGCTGGTACCTTGTAATGTTGTGACAATTTGCCAGGCAAGAAAGAGCTCATCCGAGGTAAGACTTAAGCTATTGTTTTGCCCGGATGTTAATGACCTTGGTGGTGAAGCTTAGAGAGCGAAACCAAATCATGAGGAAACACTGGTCCTTAGCCATTACAGTCCAAGAGGAAAATAATAGATGCAATGAGCTGTCCTAAGGAAATGGAGTGTGCATAGAGAGACCACCAAAACCTTGGAGGCTTTGAGGGGTGCTCACGCCTCTTGCTAAGACGAGAATTAGAGTTCAGGAACGGAGTGCGCTGCCCCCATCTTTGAAACGTCACTTCCGGTTGTTCAAGAAGATACATTCCTGACTAAATTGTTCCTTAGTGGAATGCATCTGTTAGCATTCTTAGTAGTAGAAATTGTTTGAAATATGTCAGAAATGTCTTTAATTCCAGAAAAAAAGAAAAAGGAAAAAAGTAACATTTTTGAAAGTAAGGCTCAGTTCCCAGCATGGTGGCTCACAAACATCTGTAACTCCAGTTCCAGGGGATCTGACACCTTCTTCTGGCCTTCACAGGCACCAAACATGCATGTGTAGTACATACAGAGATGCAGGAAAAACATCCACACATAAAATGAATAAATTTTAAACACAGTTTAAAAATCACTGCTTTAAAATGCGCCCGTTTGAAAAATACATATTAGAATCCAACACATCCTCTCTAGGTCTGAAACTAAGATGAACACCGATTACCACTACACAGAAACATCAGTGGGAAGAAACATGGAGTATGAGGTGACAACTAAATGTGTATTATAGTTGGGAGATTTCACACTGATATCACTCAGCAGAAGCAGAAGTGACTGAGTATCTACTGCAGAAGAGTTGGACCTCACAACCCAGCACCACAGACATCTCTGCACATTGAGGCAGTGCCAGCTGCCAACATCCGGCTTTATTTCCGTCATCTCAGACAGCCAGCTCTGAAGTCAGCAGAACAAGGGGACCCCACAGGCATGTGAAGCCTCAGTGTTCATGCTGTATCATAGTTGAAGAAATGGTACTCCGTTAGGTCTTTTTCCTAAGATATCAGAGCTTCCATCACAATTGCTCCATCACCATGGGCTGTGAGATGGAAATTCAGCCTTCTAGCACCTGCATCTTAGGGGCACTGTGAGTATGATACGAAACACAGCCCTTCCCAGTGCCCTTCTCTGACTTCTTCTAAGGTGTGTCCAGGTCTCTCTTCTGTCTGCCTGTTACTCTCATGGGAAATGCCTCCTGTTCCATGTCTGTCTCTCTCTGTCTCTGTGTTTGTCTGTCTCTCTGTCTCTCTCTCTGTTTGTCTGTCTCTCTGTCTCTCTGTCTCTCTCTGTTTGTCTGTCTCCCTGTGTCTGTCTCTGTCTCTGTCTCCCTCTCTCTCTCTGTCTCTCTCTGTCTCTCTCTGTTTGTCTTCCTGTGTCTGTCTCTGTCTCCGTCTCTGTCTCCGTCTCTCTCTCTCTCTCTCTCTCTCTCTCTCTCTCTCTCTCTTTCACACACACACACACACACACACACACGGCCATACACACAACCATACACACATGTGTGCACTCACATACATGCCATGAGCATACATACGTGCACACACATACCTCCTGTCCTCCTTGTGCAGGGTTGCGCCACCACTGGGCATGATGACACTTAGTACCTGTATCTGTCCTGCTTGATATCCTTCCTAAGAATTTCCCAAACTACAGCAAAAGGGCAGCTCCTATGCCTGATCCTGCTTCTTCCCCTCGCCTTTCCTTACCCCCACACCCTCTGTTATAAACAGCTTTCTTAGACAGTCAGCTCTCGCTTTTCTGCATCCCTGGGCCTTTAACACTGCCATTTAGCACCTGTTTACGTAGAAAGAACTAAACCGACAATAGAGAGGAGAGGTGAAGGGCAGAGAGAGTCCACAGCACTATATAATCCCCAGAGTCCCCCGCAGCTGTACTTGTAGTTGGCTCAATGCATTTTCTATGGGGCTAAAGCAATTTGATTTGAGTTTCTGTCATTTCCGATCAAGTCTATACTACTGTGCCGTCCCAGTCTTCTGTGGTCCTGGGGCCTCCAAGCCAGGCCTTCTCACATGATCTATGTGGTCAGGCATGTATCCTTTAGCAATAGCACATACGTGTGTCAAGGCGGGCAGGATGTTTAATGCAAGCAATATGTGAGTGTTGATGAGAACGAGGCTGGTACAAACTCAGGCGATTTACACGGAGTATAGCTTGCTGCATTAACTCTTTCTCTAATAGCTGTGACCAAATACCTGTCAAGAAGCAACTTAAGGGAGCAAGGGTTCATTTCGGTTCATTTCACCATTGGAGAGGGCTCACTAATTCCCACACTATGGAAGTAGAGACAGGTGTATCCCCTGGGGCTGGCTCACTGGCCAGCCAGACTAGCTGACACACTCCAGGCCAGGAAGAGACCCGGTCTGAAAAACAACAATAAAAACCAAACAAACAAACAAAACAATAGTGGACCAGCTGCACCTGAGGCACACCACCTGCGATTATCTTCTGCTCCTGGAGACACACCTGCACACACATGCAAGTGTGCTCACATGCACATGAACACACACAAAAGCAGGACTTAGGTGAACACATGTGATCCAGAGTAGAGTAATATCATCAGAGGAAACATGGCCCTAATAATTGCTTCTACCATGCCTCATACAAACTTGAGCATGTAAAGCAGGCACCACAACAGCTGCACAGTGATGCTGACAAGCATTTGGCAAAGAGATAACAGGTGCTGCATGTATCGCTGATGAGATGGGATTTCATCCTTTTGAGCTCTAATTGGCTGACACACGACATCACAGACAGATCCCACACTGTCTCCACTGCTCGGAAATAGGAAATTTAAAGCAATATGCACAATGTCTGGAAATCAGCTAGCTTAATGAACCAGAAAATTAGACCTTTCTATCTCTTTATTTAACATGCAGTTCCCTGAACATATTCGAGTTCATTGCAAAGGTGCAAATTTTAAATAAATGCTGCTAACTTCATTTACAATAAGAACCCCAAACACCTCGTGTTTTCAGAAGACAGTTTGTTATTAAATGTGTATTGTTTTGATATGTAAATGTTTAATCTTTCTTCTGTTATTCATAGTTTAGGTTTTGTAACAGTATCTCAAAAATAATAAAAAATTTCCTCCAAGACACAGCAATGGCATTCAGAGAAACAATGTGGGAGGGGGGGATTTTTACCAGCAGAGGATGTTTGACAATGTAGGGAGACTTACCTGATTCTCACAACTGAGGTGGAAGGCACTGTCCATGCATCTTGTAGGTAAAGACCACTGATACCAGCAAATGTCCTTAGATGTCCAGGACAGACCCTCAGAGAAGGCTCTTATAACTTACAGCATTGGTAGTGCTGAGACCAATAGACTCTGAGTTCCACAGATGCGTCTCACTAAGGAATGCTGTTTATGAGCACACAGGTCCACAAATACCTGGGCACACATGCATAGTCCTAAAAAGTGCTGAGTTTGCACGCACCCAAAGGCACCTACGTGAACACGTACCCAAACATGCACACTCTGTACTGAATTCAGTGTTTTCTAACCTGAGATGACTTTCCTTCTCTTACTGTCCCGACCCGCAGGACCTGGTTATTCGTGGGTCGAGGTGAATCCAAACCTTTAATAGAAATGGGCGAGAGGGAGAAAGAAGCGAGACCAAGCAGATTCTTGTCAAGGTCTGTTTTAATCTTAGAAAGCTACCGTTTATAAA
>CM052700.1:44159046-44349332 GCA_028551405.1 Uromys caudimaculatus
TCTTGTATGGTTGGTCTTATCTTGCACGTCCTGTGTTAAACCCTATCTCGGGATTCCCAAGCTACCTGCGTAAGCACTATCTTGGCGCAAAAGGTCAGGCTCTTGCACAATGGGCGAGGTCAGAGGCCAAGCCCTGGCTCCCAACATCTTACAGCTTAGGATTTTATTGGTTGGTTGTTGGGTTTTTGTTGTTGTTTGGTCGGTTGGTTTTTATAAGCTTAGAATAAAACAAACTAACAGCCTGAATCTGAATCAAATGAATTTTTTTCCTTAGGATATCATGATGGCTGAAAGCTGACATTTAGCCTTAAGGATTGTTTCAAGAAGTTACTTTAAATGGCTCAAGTATTATTATTGACTTCAAGGAGATATACTTCCCACTTGAAGCCCAAAGCATCTGATTAACTAATAGATTTCTAAACATTCAGCTATTGGGTCAAAGCATTGAAAATCTTCTTGAGTTGCTGGTCTACAGCCAGAGCCAAGGGTGAAGGCAAGAGATGGAAGGTCAAAGGTCAGCATAGCTGAGTTCTTGTTACCATAGAATATTTTTTATGTTTTTCTCTGAGAAGGAAATCTCTATTTATAGAGGTAAGTTGGATTTCAGTGTTACAGAATTTTTCTTTAATAGTCTATACCGGTTTTCACTTTGGATTTTTTTGGGTTTTTTTGTTTTTGTTTTTGTTTTTGTTTTGTTTTGTTTGTCTTAAAATCAAGTTCTTACTTGATTATTTTTTACTATTAATATATGTGGTGTGGGGGAGTTTGGGGGTGTTTGTGTGCCTGCACGGTGTGGGTATGGGCACTGAACATGTTTGTAAAGATCACAGACAACTTTATAAAGTCAGTTTTCCCCGTTCACCTTTGCATGGGTTCTGAGGCTCAAACTCAGGGCAGCAGGCTTACCAGCAAACACCTTTACCCTCTGAGTCATCTCGCCAGCCCTCGTTTTAATTTTCGTTTTTTTAAAAACTGATATTTTATGAATTCCTTTAGAATGTCATATGATGTATTTTGGTCCTATTGGGTCCCCCAGTCTCTTCCATATCTACCTCTCTACCCTCATCACCTCCCCATCCACTCAACTTTGAGATTTCTTGTTTCCCCCCCACCTAGGTCCATTGGGGCTGCCCAGCAGCTCTCAGGAGTGGGACCTGCCCTGCAGTATGGTCAGCCTATCATAAGTCACACATGTAACTGATGCTCCTTCAGTCAGCGTCTATGAAATACTGATACATCCTCAGCCGGGGTAGGCTTGTGTGCCCACCTCCCTGCCGCCATGCTTGACTTGTCCAGCCCCAATGGTAAATGGTAAATACTGCCTCTAATGGTAAATACTGCTTAGATGGAAGTGGGAAACAACCTCAGCAAGGCTGTCTATACCATACTAGACAAGCTGTCTAGACAGCAGAGAATATGGGGACACCAGGCTCCCTTACTACAGTGCTAGCTGGCAAAGAGACCAAGGTGAACAGAAGAGTAAAATTGGCCTAGGAAACCAACTGTGGCTCCTGAGAAGATGAACGTCCTGAGCTAGTTGGGAGTGCACGTGTTCGAGACCGGACCTACAGAAGTGTTCTTATCCATGTGCACATTTTGAGATTAGCAAATGCAGCCAAGGTTCCAGTAAATAACTGGCTATTGAAAGGACACCTGCCTGAGAGTGCCGAGGGCAATTAGCCAGCCCTAGAGCCAACAGGTACACTTGAATGAGCTCCACTCACAATTTCCCTAGATGGGAAGGTTTGCTTCTAAGATAACCCGAGTTCAAAAAATTTGCTGAGGGCCGACAGATTGAATTCGGCCTCCACAGGTGACCTCTGTCTCCTTGATCATCCACAGTAGCAATGCTTTAATTAGGTAGGACATTTTAAAACTTCACCAAAGATGGTCAAGTGTATCAACTCATCTGCTTTGTTGTATTATACGGTAACTGCCAGGTGATTGCCCAAACAGCAGGCTGCTACCTATGAAGAGAGATGTGCAGAAAGGTCCGGCTCCATGGCCCACACTTGTACATGTAGTCCTTGGGAGGTAGAGCCAGGCAGATCCCCGGGGGCTCACTGGCCAGCTCTCCAGCCTACTTGGTGAGCTCCACAACTAGTGAGAGACCCTGTCTCAAAAATCAGTGGATGGCACCTGAAGAATGACACTTGATGTTGTCCTCTGGCTTCCTCATGCATGCACACACATGAGCACATACACCTGCATGCCCAAGTGTACCCGTACACACACGTGCATGAATACACAGATACAAACAAAACTAGGTTATATATGACATTGTTTAATCCTCAGAGATTAAGGAACCTTTAAATTCTGGAAGAGGAGTAGAAAACATTTGGTAATGTAAAAAAATATTAAGTTTTTTTTTTTTTTTTGGTTTTTCGAGACAGGGTTTCTCTGTGTAGCCCTGGCTGTCCTGGAACTCACTCTGTAGACCAGGCTGGCCTCAAACTCAGAAATCCACCTGCCTCTGCCTAATTGAGTGATTTCTAAGAGCAAAGGTGAAAAGCAATGAGAATAATTGGGAAATTTACCTATCTATCTATCTACCTATCTATCTGTCTGTCTGTCTGTCTATCTATTTATCTATATTGTTGGTCTGTGTGTTTTACTGATGCTGGAGCTCAAACCCAAGGCCTCCCGAATGCTAAACAAGTACTCTGCCCCTGCACTACAACCCCAGCTCTGACTCATTTCTATGACTTTCTCTCCCCCAAAATTGAAATGACTAGTGTTTACTGTATGCTCACAATTCCAGAACATACTGCACATGGATTAAGAACTAGCAAGGAGCCTGGAATCGGCCTCCGAACTGTACATGCTGTGTCTCTCTAAAACTGCATCTTCCTCTGGTTTACAAAAAAAAAAAAAAAAAAAAATTCATATACTCACCATAATAAGAGACTAATAGCTACGTCGGCAAACCCTCAACTATAAAACCTCCTAAGTGGAGTTTAAAACAGCGGGGGAGCGTTTGACTGTACGTTTCCCATTACTGCTTTGAATTGTATGAGATGAGATTATATGGCATATTTTAACATTAGGTGTCAAAAGAAGGCATAAAGCTCTTAAAATATATGAGGCTCTAAACTTATATTTAGATATTTCACTATGTAAAAAGACAAGCTTGCAGGAGGAAATGAATAGAGGGATGCACTTAGGCAATTTTAGGAGTTAAATCCAAGAAGGAGGGCTGTTAGAGGCGGTATTTCTATCCAGGAAGAGGGCATGAAGACGCTCCAGCCCAGGAAACGTCTCTGTGGGCGTATGGTGTGCGGTGGATTGAAAAGAGTCAGGTGGCTATAAATAGCATGCTGCTACACCAGTGTTGATTCTTCCCACAAACCCTGCTGAACTATTGGGGAAAAGAGTGCCCTGCATAATCAAAGATGACAATTAGTCTTTTCTCTGTCCATTGCACTTCTATAACTTTAACTGCTTGTGAACCTGGTTGGCGTTACACAGACCCAGGTACCAAACTGGTGCTTCATAAAATTATGACTATTGTTTCATTACCCCAAGAATGACATATCTGCCACTGCCTTCTTTTTATAATAACAGAAGGGAAGACACCCAGCACCATGGCACCACAGAGCTCCAGAGGCAGCTTTTGCATCGTAGTATAAGTGAATCCTCAGAATGATCCATCTCTCAGAACTGCTCAAACTGTGTAAATGGATTCGAGAATCTGAGTAATCCAACAAGTTCTCTCCCCACTTAGCCTCCTCCTCAGGCTCCTCTGCTAGGCTTCCAGTGCAGGCCTCTAATGGGACAGACCAGAGTTGAAATTCTGAAGGGCCCAGTGTGAGCCAGGCATCCACTGTCAGGTTCAGTTAGCTGAGGCTACAGAAGTGGCACCGTGATGTGTGTTTAGCTGTAGAGAGACTCTCCAAGAAAATAGTCTGGTCAACCAGGTGGAATCGCTGCCAAGAGAGTTGGGCACACATAGTCAATGCCAGACTCAGTCAGGACAGCACATACTTTGTAAAAATTCTTCCCCATTTCTTGTAATCATAGAAGAGAAGAAACCTGGGGGCTAGAGAGATGGCTCAGAGGTTAAGCTCTGCCACGGGTCCTGAGTTCAATTCCCAGCAACCATATGGTGGCTCACAACCATCTGTAATGGGATCCGATGCCCTCTTCAGGTGTGCAATTATACATGCAGGCAGAACTCTGTATGTAGAACTCTGTATGATAAATAGATTGATAGATAGATAGATAGATAGATAGATAGATAGATAGATAGATAGATAGATAGATAGATAGATAAATGGAAGAAACCTGTTACCACACCATGGAGCTCCAGAGGCAAAATTCACATTATAGTCTAAGTGGATCTCCAAGTAACACACATCTGTATCAGCCAGGACAGCACATACTCTGTAAGTCACAAGACTGTAACAGAATCAAGGTCTCTATGACATAACCACAGAGAATGCAGGAGAGGGGAAATAGAGGAAGAAAGACAAGGCAGAAAAAAATGATGTAAACAGATAAAGTCATCTTGATCACCACAGGAAGTAGTCACATGGCTTCTGTTGCAACAGAAGGAAGAGACTGTGGGGAAGCACTGAATGGCCCTGAAACCCACCCAGAAGTAGCACCTATCATTTTCACTAGTGCTGCACTGGCTAAGCAAGTCTAGAGGCCATAAGAATTAGGGTGATAGCTCTGTTCAGTGAAGTACTTGACTTGCAAACATGAATACTTGTGTTCAATCCTGCAGAAAGTACTTTTAAGGTTAAAAACAAAAATATCCCTCTCTGTGCCTAGAGCATGTGTTTATAATCCCATTACTGGGAAGGTGGAGACAGGAGGATTCCTGAGGCTTATTGGCAAACCAGCTAGCCTCCTTTCTGAGCTCCAAACCAACAAGAGACCCTATTTTAAAAAATGAGGTAGATGGCACCTAAAAATGACAGCTGAGAATGTCCTCTTCATACGCACATAACTATGCATGTGTGCACATGCCTGCACACATGTATGTACCTGCAACATACACATAGAATATCTTCCACTCTATGTAAGTCACTGACTGAGGACACTTATTTGTACATAAGAGTGGATGTGCCTTTTTTAAATTACTGCCCCTCCTTGTGAGTGGAGAGAGTGATACTCTGCTCCACGAACGTCATACGTGGCTGTCTTAGTCAATATTCTATTGCTGTGAAGAGACGCTAGAATCAAGGCAACTCTTATAAAAGGAAGCTCTTCATTGGGGCTGGCTAACAGTCCCAGAGGCTTAGTTCATTATCATCATGGCAAGGAAAATGGTGGCAGGAGGCATGGTGCTGGAGAAGTAACTGAGCTATACCCTGGTCTGTCACGATCCCTAGGTGAGGGAGAGGGACTGGCCCTGGAGTGGGCTTTTGAAACCTTGAAGTCTACCCTCACTGACACATGCATCTTCTTCAACAAGGTCACACCTTCTAAATCTTTCAAAGAGTGCCATTCTAGTGACTGAGCATTCATATATGATCCTATGGTAGTCATTCTTACCCAAAGTGCCACAATGGTTATACTGGCTGGATTTATGTCAACTTCACACAATTTAGAGACATCAGAGTAAAGAGAATCTTACTTGAGAAAATGCCTCCATAGGATCTGTTTGTAGACAGGCCTATGGGATATTTCTTAATTAATGATTAGTGGGGAAGAGCCCAGGCCATTATGGGTTGTACCATCCCTGGGCTACAGGTCCTGGGTTCTAAAGAAGGCAGGCTGAGCACGCCTTGAGGAACAGGCAAGTAAGTAACACTCCTCCATGGCCTTGACACGTGCTCCTGTCTCCAGTTTCCCATTCTGCTTGAGTTCTGCCCTGACTTCCTTCAGTGATGAACAGTGATATGAAAGTGTAAGCAAATAAACCCTTTCCTCCCCAAGTTGCTTTGGGCATGGTATTTTATCACAGCAGGAGAACTCCTAACTAAGACAATGCAGTGTATCATAGCAGTACATCTCTCTTTAGTCTGTGCTATTGCTCCAAATAAAATTGGATTGCTTTGAAGGTCTGGGTCAGCTCTTATTTTCAATACGTTGGATAAAAGGCTAAGAATCTGGAAGCACCCAGCCCCAAACCCCATGTTCTCTCTTCCCTCCTTCAGGCCTTTGGGTAAACCCTACCACTCCCTGAAGAAACTTTAGGCTTCCTGTGGAAGTGTTCTTCCTCACCACTGTGACACCACAGCTGCTCAGTATCTCCACTGGATGCTCCCCAGTACCGTACCCACTTCTGTGAGAGTGTTTACCCCAGTCTATATGCGCTTACTTGAATGGATTTCCTGCTAACCAGAGTTATTCACTCTCGTACCTCTAGAGCAGTGGTTCTCAACCTTTCTGATGCCAAGACCCTTCCTGATGTTGTTGCAACCCCCAATCACAAAATTATTTTTATTGCTACTTCATAATTGTAATTTTGCTACCGTTACAAATCCTAATGTAAATATCTGAGTTTCCCAATGGTCTTAGGTCACCCCTGTGAAAGAATCATTCAGTTCCAAAAGGATCATGACCCACAGGTTGAAAACCAGGGCTCTAGAACCTGCTTTCATACCCAATACAGTGATTCTCAACCTGTGGGTTACAATCCTTTGGGGGGGGGGGGTCACATATCAAAAATACTGTATGCCAAATATTTACATTACAATTTTTTCTTTTGAGACAGGGTTTCTCTGTATAGCCCTGGCTGTCCTGGAACTCACTGTGTAGACCAGGCTGGCCTCGAACTCAAAAATCCGCCTGTCTCTGCCTCCCAAGTGCTGAGATTAAAGGCATGCGCCACCACTGCCCAGCTACATTACAATTTATAACAGTAGCAAAATTGCAGTTATGAAGTAGCAACAAAATAATTTTATGATTGGGTTCACTACGACATGCAGAATTGTATTAAAGGGTTGGAGCATTAGGAAAGTTGAGAGCCACTGACCTAATGGATAAGGGCCCAATAGATATTTGGTGAAAGATTAGATATCTTTAAATACAAAGAAATTCCATAAAAGAATGGTACACCTGTAAGAAAGTTATGCTAGTGCTCAAATGTTTCTGAAGTGTGTGTGTATGTGTTTGTGTGTGTGTGTATGTGTGTGTGTGTGTGTGTGTGTGTGTGTGTGTGTGTGTTTTAATGTGGGTGAATCTGTATGTGCAGGGGTGTGTTTAGACAAGGGGCTAATGACAGGTTTCTTCTTCTATTACTAATATTTTTTTTTTTTTTTTTGAAGCAGGGTCTTTCCCTGAACCTATACAAGACTATCTGGCAGGTGAGCTTCTGAAATCCTTCCCATATGCTTCCATAGTGCTGGGATTATAGGCCTGGGCCACCATGAGCAGATTTTTACAGTCACTGGGGATCTGAGCACATGTGAACAGCAAGCACTGTACATGACGAAGCCAGAACCATTTCTCCAGCCGCCGCCCCCTCCCCTGTCTCCAAAGTCTCACTTGGGATTACAGGTGTATGCCACCCCACGCAAGATACACGTTAGAAAAAAAACAATTAAAAACAACTACATTTGGGGATTTAAAAATATGCATTGTGAGTTTTCAGGGAAATAAATACTGTAAAGTACAATTTAATAGTTAGGTTTAATGATGAGGTACAAGTCTAGCTTCAAACCCAAACTGCCTATGTCTAAATCCTAGGACCTTCCCTGGCCTGTTTTGGGGGGTGTGTGTGTGTGTGTGTGTGTGTGTACCTATATTTATGTTTGTGCATGTGTGTATGTGTGTAACTTGTGCACGCTTGTATGTAGCCTTGAAACACACGTGCACATGGGTTCCCTCATCTGAAAGCAGAGATCCCGTAGCTCCCAGTGTAGACCTGTTGGGAGTAGTAAGGATATAACTGGAGGCCTGGCACACAGCTTGACAGGGATGAGCAAATATCAGCTATCCCACAATCATCATGACAGCATCACTTCCTGAACAGATTGGCATTGCCTCCGGTAAGCTGTTTCTGGCTCTCAGGTACCAAAGAGCCCACCCGCTGTGGCACAAACAATGAGACAATGTACTGTCTTACATAGGAAAGTCAGACTTTCAGCAGTGGGCTCCATGCAGCACCTGGCTCTCCACATGTCTCTGCTCCTCCTTTCCCCAGATGGCTGAAGCCCAGTGCTTCCTGACTGCCAGGGTTGGTTGCCATTGGCAACTGCAGCTATATGGTTGTTCGTTGTCAAGCACCTGTTGAGAGAGAAAAGCCATACCCTTATGCATAAACGATAACTCTTCCCCTTCGTTCTAGTGAGACCAACCTTAGTCACATGACCAATGGGTGGCAAGGATAAGAAGAGCAGCTTGAACTGACTGGCTTGGATTCCTCAGAATCTCATCTGAGAGCTTACTTTTGAAGAACAGTACCCCAAATTGTGAGACTCCGGAGACAGTGACAGCCTAACTAAAATCTGAGCTCCCTTGGGAAAAGAGCTAAGAAGAACAGAGGCGGGCTGGGACCCAGCAGTGTTCACCATGGGTACTGTCGGTCTTAGGAACAGGGTGGTGTCTCTTCACAGAGCAAATGGGTTCTAGCACACAGCACTGTGGTGGGGGATGGATTGCCAAACAGAAAAACTGAAATAAGGACATATGTCTGTGTGTACGTTTTCTATATATCCAGGTAAGATTTCGTAAAGCCTGCTTTGTGCTTCTAAAGCCAACCCCTTTGTGTCACTACTTTTATCCTTTGAAATATTATCCTGCATTTTTTAAAGATTTATTTGTTTATTTGTAGAAATACCAGAAGAAGGCATATGATCCTATTACAGATGGCTGTGAGCCACCATATGGTTGCTGGGAATTGAACTCAGGACCTCTGCAGGAGCAGTCAGTACTCTAAACCACTAAGTCATCTCTCCAGCCCCTCATCCTGCATTTTATTAGCAAGTATTGAGACCCAACTATGCTAGTTAGTTTTCCTCAACTTGACACAAAGTACCAGTTATCCGGGAAGTACCAGTGGCCTCCAGGCATGTTTGGGGGGGTATTTAATTACTAGTTGATATACAAGGGCCCACCCCACTATGGTGGTGCCACCCATGGGTAAATGGCTCTGGACTGTATAAAAAACAAACAAACAAACAAACAAACAAACAAACAAACAAACAAGCTGAGCAAGCCAGAGAGAGCAAGCCAGTAAGCAATACTCTTCCAAGGCCTCTACTTCAGTTCCTGCCTCTGGGTTCCTGCCATGAGTTCCCACTCTGACTTCCCTCCATGAAGGACTGTGATTTGGACACATTAACCAAATAAAACCTTTTCTCTTCATGCTTGTTTTGGTTGGCATTTTATTGCAGCAATAATGAAGCAAAACAGCATGCTCCTATACTTTAGCCTTTGTCTCATTACTGGGAAAACTCAGCAACTGCAAAAGCCGTCAAGGCCCCTCATCCTTGTGAAAACTGTATTCCCTGCTTAGGAAACAGAGGCTAAAGGGCCGATGAAGCTGGGAGATGGTTCTAAGCTCACATGTGGCAGAACTGAGATTGAATACCGGGATTTCAACTCTGAAGCCAAGAGTGCGGCAAAACAGGATATGACTGTGAGCTGCTCAGCCAATCACAGGCTCCTTTCTTTCCAGCTTCCACTTTAGGATGGGGCGTAGGTTCACTGACACCTGGATGAGGCATTACTCAGGGATCAGATACTGTCTTTATGGTCACATCACTGATGAGACTTGTAGGGAGGGTGGAGGAGAAAGAGCACGGTCTGGGAGGTCCATGCAAGTCAAGGATACGCCCGGCCAACTCTGTGAATATGAGGGTCCAGGAAAGACCCAGGAGCCAATCACTCTTCCTACACTTCCAGACGCTACTTAGGAATGTGAACTCATGTCGCCTACTGCTTGATTCTGGGATGGACACCAGTGTGGCTAGTCTACCATGCTGGAAACCTTCCAGACTTCTGAGTAGGAATCTAAGCAACTTGGAAAAGAGTGCATTTTAAACAGGTGGAGCTCTCATCTCTCATTTTGTAATGATTTTTTTTACATCACATTTAAAGCTTTAATCCCTAACCTAAGGTATTTTAGGTTTAAATTGCACCATAGAAACTCATACTTGGAAAGATAATTTGCTTTAATTGTTCTCCCAGGCACAGGAAGATGACTGATTTCAAATATATCTTTCCATTGGAAATATTTGTTTAGTCCAGTTTTTGTTGTTTTTATTTTGTTTTGTTTAGAAGAGAAGTTTCTCCATTATTGTTCAATCTGGCCTCTAACTCCAGGACTTTAAAGAGCCTCTTGCCCTCTGAGTAGCTGGGACTCTATGTACCTGCCACTTTGCCCAGCTACATGGACCCACTATGTAGGAGGCAGTATGCTAGGTGTTAGGTCTGCCCCGTGGATGAGATGCTGAAGCGCCTTTATGTCAGAATGGTGTCAGAAGGCTGTATTCCTGGGAGATGTCAGCTGGGAAGTAGAGGACGGTAGAGAAGGGGGAAGAAGTTCCCCCTGGAACTTCCCCACTGGAGGTGCAACTCTCAGACTATGAGGAAGTCAGCCATCTTCAGCCTGCCTCTGAGTAAGAAACAAAGGTCCTTCCTAATTACGTCATAGAGAGTCAGGTTTCCATCCTGAGCCCAGAAATTTATCCCAACTGGCTCCAGAACCAAGAGGAAGGATTGGTCTAGAGGACACCGCACCTGTTCAGTGACAACAGCTTTAGTAGTAAAGTCCACCTTCTTCTGCATGGGGACACAGAGACTGTAACACTTCTGCAAAGGACGTGGTTGGTTGTCTCTGGGGAGTCTTCACCTATGGAAAGTTGGTTTTGTTGGACCCAGGGTTTCTCCTCCTCATCCCCTTTGATTTCTGGGCCAGGTAATCCTGTTCATGGTGCTGTCCTGATCAGTGTAAGACAGTGCTGAATATCTCCTAAAGGGCAATACTACCCCCAGTTGGAATTTGAGATCTTTATGCCTCAGAAAGCTGTTTGAATGCCTGTAAGATTAGAGAGGAGACTGGGAGAAGCTGGTCAAAGGAAATGAACTTTGAGTTAAACAAGGTATAACTGTAGAACTTGCTATCTATGGCTGCTAACACGCTATTATGCTTCGTTTATTTTTGGTTTTGTTATTGTTGTTGTTTATTGGTTGTTTTTTATGGACAGGGTCCCTTTGTTACCCAGTCTTGCGTCAAAGCCCTGGGCTAGAGTTATCCTCCTGCCTCAGTGCCCTGAATAGCAGCACTTGTTTATAAGGTGTCATAGTTACTGAACACGGGTTTGAAATGTTCCCAATACCCTAAAAACATAAATGAGGTGACACATGTTAATTAGCTTGCTTTAGCCCTAACAAATACTTCTCAATTAATGTAATATGTGACAAATATATATGGTTTTATTGGCTTTCTTTGACAATAGAACAAGTAAATAAATTTTAAAATAACACGAAATTAGCAACAAGCTGTTTCTCCTGTATTTGTGGTTCAGTTATCTTTTAAAAATACAGGGCTACACAGAGAAACCCTGTCTCGAAAAACCAAAAAAAAAAAAAAAAAAAAAAAAAAAAATATATATATATATATATATATATATATATATATATATATACACACCTCAATGAGGAAAAAATAAATCTCACCTTATTTCTTAATATCTACAAAGTTTACAATTAATAAATTAGATCAGAGTTACAAGAAATTGGGGAGGGGCGTTCTTTTGGTCCGATATGTTCACTTTTCTTTAAGTAAACATTGAAAGCAAAGTGTGAGGTGATAAAAAGAGAAAGACAATGGAGATGAAGACAAATCCTAGCAGAAGCTGGGACACCTGGGCCCAGCTGGCTCGGGTGGGTCTGACCTCACTGTGAATCCAGGTCAGGTTCAGGGCTGTGAATGGTGGCGCTTATGTAAGACAGCTCAGAGATTCTTTCTCCTTTAAAATGAAAATTAGCCTGTGATTCAGAGCAAACAACACTGAGTTACTCTGGACCTTGATGGTTCAGGCTATAAAAATGGGACTTATAATGTATGCAAATTTGAGGGAAACCGATCTGTAGAAAGGGTCATGCTATGGTTTCACTTCCAAAGGTCCAGCTGAAGAATATGATTATTTTAAGGTTAAAAGAAAATTGGCATTGATACAGTCGCACACATATTTAAATTATACAAACTGTGATAGTATTGACTCCAGCACGGTTGTCTTGTGAAGGTGTTTATCATCAGATTCTTGCATTCCTTAACAACTAACCTGGCCATGGTACAGAATTCGCCAAGAAAGGTAGGACCAGAAATGGGGAGGCAAATTTACAAAAGGGCAGGAGAGTAGGGGTGGGGGTAGGAGAGGGAGAGAGGACGGAAAGGAGGGAAGAAGAAGAAGAAGGAGGAGGAGGAGAAGGAGAAGGAGAAGAAGAAGGGAGAGAGAGAGAGAATATGTGTTTCTATGACTTCTAATAAAAGCATAGAGAGAATCCGAAGAACAAAAAGTAGTTTGCAGCGGCAAACAAAACCAACTGCTCTATAAATATTTCATAATTTCAGCCCCATAAGGCCTCATTGTCTGGTGGGTATCTTTATTATGAGTAATCATGGGTTCTTTTTTGCTCATTTCTGGCTTTTCCTGTCATGTATCTCTTTCCATGTGTCTCTGAAGTAGCACCCCCTAATTTCGTTCTCATTTACCTCATTCGTATGGAGAAGATGTACAGAGTCATCAGCTGGGAGGTGGGATTTATAACTGTACAATTTAAACCTACAAAGTCCATTTTTAGAGCCGGAGTGTGGTGGATGAAAACTAAGAACAGTGTTGTTCTTGTGAAAGAGAACAGCTCTTGTTGAAAATATTCCTGCCTCTCAGTGACATTGGGAAGTCTCTGGTTTGACCTGCTTTGTTCACTCCTAAGTTCCTGTTGGAGTCTGTCACTGTAATGCTGGCTGGGCCTCTGGGAGGTGATAAGGTCGGCAATGCCCTTCTTGGCGGATAGATGAATTACTACGGAGTGGTTCATGATAAAGCCAGGCTGTCCATTGTGGTTTGTCTCTGGCACTGGCCCCTTCTGCTTTCATCCATGACTTGAAGTAGTTTAAGATCTTCCAAAACCTTGGCACCATCCCCCCCCCCCCCATGTCTGTGTCTGTGTCTGTGTCTGTGTAGGAGAATGCATATGTGTCAGCTTCAGGTGTCATTTCTCAGTGCGTGCTCATCTTACTTTATTCATTCATTCATTCATTCATTTGTTCATTTATTGAGTCAAAGTCTCTCACTGGAAACTGGGATTTGCTGATTCTTCTGCACTTGCCTGTCAGGGAGCCCCAGGGATCCATCTGTTTCTGCCTCCCCATCCCTGAGGTTCCAATATCTGCACCACCAGGTCTGTCTCTGTAAGTGGACTCTGGGGATTGAACTCAGGTCTTCCTTCTTGCCAGGCACTTTGCCCAGTAAGCCAGCTCTCCAGCCCCAGACCATGTTCTTAGACATTCCAACCTTTGAAGATGTGAAATAGAGTAATTGTCTTGTTTTCACTAGTCATCTCTGATACAGCAACAGAAACTAGATAATAAGATAGGCAGTTTGGTTGTTTGTTGAGGCTTGAGAAGAATGGGAGTGGCTTGCTGATAGATGATAAGTGTGCTTTGTCCCTTTGACAAAAGCACCATCTAATCAGATTGTTCTATCCATGTGGCCAGAAGAGTCAGTTCAGCCATCAATACCTAATCCAGAATGTTCCACAGAGACTTAATCCCTAGATATGTATTATGGGAAAAGAAAAGGAACTAAATTCTCTAAAACACACACACACACACACACACACACACACTCAGAGAGAGAGAGAGAGAGAGAGAGAGAGAGAGAGAGAGAAAGAGAGAGAATGAAAAGCAGACTGTCTCCCCCAGAGTGACCAAGAACCACCCTGTGTAGACAACCTGGCCCAGGAGACCAATCTTTCAGGAGTAACAATAGAAGATTAGGTGGCCTTGCCACTCCACTGTCCTTCAGTTCCTAGACAGCAGTCATATCCTGGTATCCATGTGAGATTGGCTACAGCACCCTGGAAGACACTCAAACCCATAGATGTGCAGTCCCTTATGTAATATAGATTAGAGAACTTACATTCAGCTGTGCAATGTTGTTATCTTGTATTCTTTAGAGAATAACGGCAGGGAAACGTCTGTTAATTTTCAGGGGAAGTGATCCTTTCCCACCATTGCCCATCCTGGGTCTGCAGATGTGGAACCAGCCCATGCAGACTCCCAAGTACACCTAAAAGTACTGCCATTCATTCAAGCTATTTGAGTTGGATCTCATTACTTGCAGTGGAAAAATTCCTGAGAAATTCAGTACATCCAAGTTGGGTTCTTCAAAACCTGGAGAAGGGGAAAGGTTCAGAGATGTCTGTGCCTTGGCAGAAAGAATTGCAAAGTTTTTAAGAATCTGTATGTATCTGGGACAAGTGGGAAAAACAAGTTAGAGGTTAACACACTAGGAAACAACCAGGAAAGTGCTGAGATCAGAGCTGAGGAAACAAGGTGTATGTGGGGCGGGGCCACGTGGGCTCTCTCTGAGACCCTGTAGATTCAGGTTTTGAACAGAGATTGACTGTATGATCTCTTCTTGTTATTTCCTTAAGTAAACACATATGTCATTTCTGGTGTACTGCATATGTCACAACTTCTCAGGGCATAAAGAAGCTAGACAACAGGGACCAAACTTGACTTAACCCAAAGAACATGTCCCAGTTCTGCAGCACAGTCAATACAGACAACAACTATACTTCAATGAATCTAGAAGAGTAGATTTCAAAGGTCCCATCCCCAAGAAATGACAAACATTTCAGCAGAAGTGCTCATCACCCTCATTTGGTCATTACTGTAAACATCTACAGAAACACTGCACTATATAGCACTTCTTGTGCATTTACTTTGTGCTGAATTTTTAAATTAAGATTCAAAAAAAGATCACAGAGCTCATAAATGGGACAATAGTAGCCTTTGGCATACAAGGTCGTGACGCTGAATTGAGGTAACATGTAAGAATGTCCTATCAAGTGTGGAGTGCTTGGCTGTGTTGGTACAGCTGATAATGAGAATGTTGGCAGGATGGTATAAGATGATGCATATTACGTGATTTCCGGCATGGAGGGGTTTGGACTGGGGCTATACTGCAGTGGGGAGAATGCTCTCCTAGCATACACAAAGCCCCAATCCCTTGCATAAACCAAGCACAGTGGCACATAGTTGTAATTCCAACACTTAGAAGTGGAGGCGAAAGAGTCGTTATCAGCGATACACTGAGCTCAGTGCCTGTCTGAGCTACTCAAGACCCTGTCTCTCCAAGAAGAAGGAGAAGAAAAGGAGGAGGGGTGGGAAGGTGGGAAGAGAAGGAGAAGAGGAGGAGGAGGAGGAAGACAAGGAAGATATCACTTTCTCAGAAGTGGCTACTCTGCTTTGGTCTGCAGATCTTATTGAAAGCAGCTCATAACAGTTGCTTTTGGATTGAACTCATTTTGCTTCCACCATTGAGACTCTTTTCAGCCTCAGGTTTTAATTATCAAAGCAATATATAAAGATTTTTAATTATAATTATACGGTCACTAGCCACCGGCTCAGGAGGAAGCGCAATTGGTAGTGCTTGCTTGCTGCTCAAGAATAAGAACCTGAGTTTGATAGTCATACTCACGAAAGAAATGCTGATCAAACGCCTGAAATCTCAGCACTGTGAAGGTGGAGTTGGTTCTCTCTGGGCTCTCCCAACCTAGCCAAATCAGCAAGTTCCACCTTCAGTGTGGAGTGTGACTAGGGACATAAGGAGGACTCCTGATGTCAACCTCTGGCCTACACACACACACACACACACACACACACACACACACACACACACACAGAGCAATAGAAGATCTCCTTCACTCTCACAGACTCCGTTTAAGCAGTCTTGCACACCATACAAGGAGCAGGGCACTATGACAGGCCAGTAACCTGTGTTCAGTTCATAGAATCAGAATGTCAGCCCACTAATTACTGATAAAACGCTCTCTACCTTCACAGCACCATGACCTGTCCTTCAGCCAGTTGGCTCTCAACACTGACTCAGCCACTGAGGTTCAGTATCAGTAGACTGCAGTGAGTCAGGCAGGCCAGGGACAGCATATGCTGAGTGTGCTGGTCTCCCAGGTCAAGTGGCTCTTGCCTGCCCCTAGAGCCAGACAGTGTCCCATTGGTGCTGTGTGACTAAGTCTCCTTGCTCCTATCCTTCTTCCCAATTCATTTTTCAGCCCCCATTGTTTTGTGAATGTGTGCATGTGTTCATGTTTGCATGTGTGTGGGCAGACCTGTGGGTGGGCATGCATGCATGCTTTGTGCATGCACATAGAGGGTGTTGGGGATCACCCTCAATCACTCTTCTACCTTATTCTTCGAGGCAGGGTCTCTCCATTAAACCCACAGCTTACTAATATGGCTAGTCTTGCTAGTCCGCTTGTTCTGGAGAACCCACATCTCGGCCTTCCAAAGCTAAAATTGCAGGTGGTCCCCAGGCCTACCTAGAATTTATGTGGATTTCTGCCCTCCCGCTTGCATGGCAAGGGCTTTAGCTGCAGAGCCATCTCCCAGCTCTTCTTTCTAATTCTTTATTTTAAAATAATATTAGAGTCAAAAGCTATTGTAAAAATAATGTAGAGGGTTGTTGAATACCATTCCTGTGCACGCACACACACACACACACACACACACACACACACACACACACACACTCTTTTGTTCTAACAGCACCTGGCCTTGCAACCTCAGATAGGTACAGCAAGCCAGTTCCTCTTTGCTGGATTCATTTACCATATCGTCCCTTCATTGTACCTTTCCCACTTGAAGGAAAAAAAAGAGAAAGCAAAACAAATTTTATTGGGTAGAATTCTTATAAAAACTTACACATTCCACCAAAGACATAAAAATCTGATATCTATTGATTTCCATAAACTAGATGCGTAAAAGATCCATTTACAACCCAGACTGACACTGAGGCCATTTTAAAATAACTGTTGACCCAAGTTTCACTTTACAGTAACCGCTGGACTGAGAATGAGGTCCCAGATGGAGGAGTTGGAGAAGGGACTAAAGGAGCTGAGGGAGTTTGCAGCCCCATGGAGGGAGCAACAGTGTCAACTGGCCTGACTCCCTCCCCCCCCGCCCCCCCCCGTCCTCCTGGAGGCTGGACCACCAACCAAAGAATACACATTGAGGGATCCATGGTTCGGACCACATATGTGGCAGAGGAGGGCCTTGTTGGCCATCAGGGGGAGGAGAGGCCCTTGGGCCTGAGGGTATTAGAAGCCCCAGTAAAGGGGAAAGTCAAGGTGGGAATACAGGAGCAGGTGGGCAGGTGGGTGGGAGGTGGAATCCCCTCATAGAGGCTGGAGAGGGGGAGGGAATAGGGGGTTTCCAAAGAGGAGACCTAGGAAGGGGGAAACATTGGAAATGTAAATAAAGTATCAAAAAAAAAAAAAAAAAACCTGTTGACTATAGACAGTGGATAATAAATAGGATGTGTGAGATTTCATCAGCTCCGAGGAAGACTGTGAGGCCCCTGCTTAAGAATGGTACCCTGTCCATGCAGCAAGATAAGCTGTTCTGTTCTAAGCATCCCAATTGTGATGGTTTGTATATGCTTGGCCCAGGGAGTGGCACTGTTGGGAGGTGTGGCCTTGTTGGAGTAGGTGTGGCCTTGTGGGTGTTTACTTTAATAAGCCTGTCCTAGCTGCCTGGGAGCCAGTATTCTGCTAGCAACCTTCAGATGAAGATGTAGAACTCTCAGCTTCTCATGCCCCATGCCTGCTTGGATGCTGCCATGTTCCCACCTTGATGATAATGGGCTGAACCTCGGAACCTGTAAGCCAGCCCCAATTAAATGTTGTCCTTGTAAGAGTTGCCTTGGTCATGGTATCTATTCACAGCAGTAAAACCCTAACTAAGATACCAATTAAAACATCTCTAGACTCCTCCCTTTCCTCTGCTCCTCCTTCTCCTGATGTTATGATGGGATCTATTAACTCTATTAAACAGACAGACACAAGAAAGAAGAAGGAAGAGTGTTCTAGACCATCATGAAAGCAGATGGTCATCGATCATTGGCCCAGGCTCTGCACTACTGTTCTAGGGCAAGTCACATGTGGAGGCTCAGAAACACCTAGAAAGTGATCGAATGGCTCTGAGATTTGTGGAGACAAGTCTGAAGACTGAGTCTATGGGACACTCCCACCAAATTGCTGTGTCTTACTTCAGTTCTTAGCCACCCAAGGTTTTTATGGTGAGATTGAAGAGAAACTGTAATAGTTAAATACTTGGTGCCAGAACTCATTAGGTTTAAATCTAGTTTCTTTCCTTAGCAGTGATGCTGGCTTGAGATGGCGTGGTTGACCTTTCCAAATTCCACTTTGTTCTTCCATAAAAGCCAAGGGTCCCTGGGGTATTTATAGAAGTTGTACTGAAATTTACAAAGTACTTACTGTGTGCAAAGCATAGAGGGAAAGAGCTCTTCACTTTAGAAATGAAAATACCACAATTGGCTTGTGCCCAAAAACAAAGAAACAAAACAAAATAAAACTAGGGGTCATAATGTGAACCCTAGTTCCCTGGCAAGCCTCCTGCCTCCGCCTCCTGAGTGCTGGGATTACAAGATAAGAGCCACCAACCCCACCTGGCTCTCAAAGTTTCGTACCTATTATTTCATATGCATATGAATATGTCTCATTGCTTCTTGTAGGTCCTTTCCTTCTTTAAAGGTTGCTGAGTGAAGTTTATTTCGGTGTGATAGATAGTTCATACTGACCCGAAAGGATGATAAAGTAATTACCTGGTCATGGTTTTTAATCTTAAGAAAATCCCTTTCTTAGGTGAGACTTCTTGTTCCATCTGGAAAGTTACCAAATATGCCACATATTTGCATAACAATCTCTTTGAATGAAGACTGCAGGGCATGCAGTACAAGCTTTTGCCTTTAGGCCCATCTTCAATAGCAAAAAAAAAAAAAAAAAGCTGACAGAGATGAACAGCCAGCATTATAACGAATACATCTAAATCTTTTAGAACCAAATGTTCCTCGGTGACCCTTCATATTATCTCAAAGTCACTGTGTGCTAATTGTTTGAAGAAAACCCTTTCTCCGGGATTAATATTTCAACTATTTAAAAATAGATAAACTTTACTGTACATTATCACTTGAATGGAACGAATGCTTTCCAGTGTCTCCGTAGACAATTGGCTTTCACATTGAATCTTGGTGATTTATTGTTTTTTTTTTTTTTTTAAATAAAGAGAAAATCATCAGCATTCAACTAGATTAAAATAGACATCTTATTTAGAATTATAAAAGCCATTCCTTTTTCATGTCACATTTAAAATACGGTTATTATTTTAGAATGATAGCACAGATGATATTATAGGTTTAACAAGAAGAACCATGTGGAATAGTACCTCAATAAAGGATGAAGGCAAAGCAGAAAGGAGAATATTCATTTTATTTCATTTGACTTTTTTTTTTTTTTTTTTTTTGGAACAAATCTAAATGAAAAGCCATTTACACAAAGACAAATAAAACCCAGTGATGAAATTACCAGGCCCACCTATTATGCTACCATAATAAGCCATAAGAAAAGACACATGCTAAGAAAGGTTTCAACGAAGCCAGAATCACTCTTAAACAACAGAGCCATGTGAGGAAGAATCTGGAACGTTTTCCTCTTCTGTGGTTGAAAAAATGCTGAGACTTTCAGTTCAAGATGGAGAGCTGGGCCTGTGTTTCTTGATCTTTCTTTTCAAACCTCATCACTATTGATTAAGCACCTATGTGTGCCAGATCATTGAAATCAGTTATAGGAAGGCTAATGTGCAAGATATCAATCAATAAGCCAGAACTTTAGGCAATATCCCAAAAGTCAAAAAGAATGTGCATTATACTGGGGAGCTGGAGTCTCTGCAGCACATCCCATGGGAAGTTCAAACAAAGGCAGTGGTGGCAAGATCAGTAAGGTTTTGTAAAACTGCAGTATGAGACAGAACAGAGACTCTAGGCTCTTTTTTTAAAAACACATGAATCTAGAGACAACAGAGCTGGAAAACCGCTTAGTCATAAGCACAACAAACTAAGTTTGTTCAGCAGGACCCATGTAAAACAAGCCAGACTAATGGGTGGCATACACACATCATCCATGCTGTTTGCCCCCAAGAACCCGTGCAAAATAAGTTGGACCAGTGATGGTATGTACCTTGCATCCCAGGCAGAGACAGGCAGATCTCTGGGGCTCGCTGGCCAGCCAGCCTAGCTTACTCGGTGAGTCCCAGGCCTAGTGAAAGACCCTGTTTAAAAAAAGAAGGTGGAAGGCTTCTGAATAATGACAGCTGAGGCTGTCCACTGGCCTCCACACACACAGACGAGAGGGCACACGCGCATACACACACACACACACACACACACACACACACACACACACACACACACTAGGAATCAGCAAGCTTTCTTTACACTAGCAGATAGAAAATATGTTTTGGCTTTTCCAATCAAGTGGTATCACAAGTACTCAGTAAAAAGTAGCTACAGGCAATGCAGAAACAGGCATGGCTGTGTAAAACATAAAAAATAATAGGTAGGTAGGTAGATAGATAGATAGATAGATAGATAGATAGATAGATAGATAGAAAGAACAACAACAAAAACAGACAATGGGTCATAGTTTTCCAAGTTCCTACTAAATCCTAGTCATCGTGGCCACATTATATGGAATGAAAAATTTTAAAGTCCAACAAGAAGCCACTGGTTGGCCATTTCTCTTTTTAAGCACTGCTGCTCCCCTCGCCCTGCCTGCCTGCCTGCCTTCGTCCACGCCCACATAAGCCCCAGCATCCCTCCTGTGAGCCAGTTCCCACAGTGAGGTTCCTCCTTCCTTCCCATTCACTATGGTTCCTGCCCCTCTTTCTCTTGACTGCCCACAAGGTTTCCGCCCTGCTCCTCCAACAGGAGATGGACCATGACTACTCTCAGTCCTCCTTCATGCTCTTCTCCACATTCCTAGCTCTTTGGTCAGCAATATGTACTGAATCACCTAGTGCTTTGCTCAATAGTTGGTACATAGCTTGTGCTTAGTAAGTACCTGCTAAGAGTGAATGAATGATGGTCTACTACTTAAAACAAAGCACTCCCAGCTTGCACATTTGTACTCTTTAACACTGTATCACTTGAAGGACTAAACGAGAAAAAAAAATACAGACACACGTTATCCTTTATAGTAAGAATTACTAAGGTTGGTCAAAGTACATTGAGCCCATTAAGGGGCTCAAGCCACCAATGGCCCCTTTCCTGTAGAATCTAGCACTGCTTAACAGATTTATGGTTCTCAGCAGCAACTACATTTGCACTGTTGTCCTTAGCAAGGTGAGCTGTCATGTGACCTGTGTCACTTCGCAGCGGGCATGAGTTCCAGGCAGAGGCAGCAGAAAGCTGAATTGCAACCTTCCTGCCCCACCCTCCCTCTTAGTTTCCCAGAGGTGCTAGGAGAAGTGAGCACCTTCGTGCATCAGAAGTTATTTTCTTGTAGCTCTGGATGTTAGAAGTCCAAAATCAAGGATGCTTTTCCCAGCTCTTCTGGATTCTGGAAGCCAGCTGTGGGGAAGGAGGTGTGTCATATCAGTCTCTATATCCAAAGATCTTGTGTCTGTTATAAAAAGATGGGGAAATAGTTTAGTCAGCAAAGTGCTTGCCTCACAAAAACATTGATGTCCTGAGTTCAGTTTCCAGAACTCATATAAAAAAGCCAGGTGTGGTGACTTGAGTCTGTGGCTACCTGAATCCATAATTCCAACCATGGGTAAAATGGGAGGCTGAGGCTCATGGACCAGCTAGGCTGACCTAAATGGCAAAGTTCCAGTCTAGTGAGAGACCCTGTCCCAAACAAAAGGTAGAAGCCATCTGGTGATGGTACTCAAGGTTGTCTTCTGACCTGCACATATGCTGTGTGTACATGGGCCCACATGTATTCAAATGCATACTCATGCATACACACACACACACACACACACACACACACACACACACACAAAGTCACACTTATTAAAAAAAAATTAACAGATACCAATTGGT
Source organism: Uromys caudimaculatus (assembly GCA_028551405.1). Taxonomy (NCBI): domain Eukaryota; kingdom Metazoa; phylum Chordata; class Mammalia; order Rodentia; family Muridae; genus Uromys; species Uromys caudimaculatus. Next base: position 44,181,099 of record CM052700.1, read on the forward strand.
ATGTCTGGTTTAGGACATACTCTCATCCAATATGACTTCAAGTTTGGTTGATTATATCAACAAGGACCTTACTTCCAAATAAAGTCACAGGAACCGAGGGCCAGAGTTTCAACATAACTTTCTAGGTGATACTTAGTGTAAGCCTAGACTGGAATCATCATAAATCATCACTTCAAATAAAGTCTCCCTCAGCTGAGCTCCCAGAGTGACTTCTGTAGCTTGAATGTGTGACAGCTGTAGGACAGGTCTCCAGGGGCCCCTCATTCCAGTCCCATATTCTTGGAGGAAACAGCAGGTGAATCCCCTGCACCAGGTCTCTTTCCCTCTCGGCTTTTGCTGACTGCATTCGTGGTCCGTGTAGATTAAGTGCATCTGCACTGTGTGCCATTTGCTTCTAACCTCTCCCTGTCCCTGATCACAAAAATCACGCCTGTTGCTCATCAATCATTTTCTGAGTGCTGGCTAATGCCTCGTGCAAGAAGGATTTTCAGAAGAAATGGGCTCCTAGCCAGCACGTGGATGTGATCTAATTAGGTGAGCAGGACAGAAAACAGTCCTATCGGTGTTCAATGAACCTATCAGGGGGAGCACATTGTAAGATTTACAAGAGGGCACCCCCTTGCAGGACTTCCAGGCTATCCCTGACTTGGTGCTTAGCACTTTCAAAGCTGTTCTCTTTGAGCCTCATGGTGGCTGGATCAGGACGTTGGTATTTTATGCTCACAGGGAACCAGACAGAAACCTTAAGGGATTGAATCCAGGTCAGTCTAACTGTCAAACGTAGGGTTCTTTGTATCACATTGTCAAACCAGCTGAGAGGGGTGAGCATGCAAGGCTGCCAGTCTGTACTCTGAACCCACAAGTTTTGGTCCTCACCCAAAGGTTGTTCCTGGCTCATTTGACCACATGACTGATCGCACCAACAGGGTGCAGTAAACAAAATAGTACTTCAATTTCATTATTGTTTCATTGTTGCCTTATGGGGGAGGGAGATGATCCAAATTGTATCTTTCCATTTCTCAGAATTGAAATCAGACTTGATCCGATAACTTGCCTGTGGAGTCCAAAGAAGTTCTGTTGAAGAGTTTTCATTTCTTCTATCAAGTACTAAAGCCATTAAAAGTTCCAAAGAGGCTTATGGGGTAGCCTAGCGGTAGAATGCTTACCCAGGATGTCCATGCCCTTGGTTGCAACCTCAGCACAGGAAAACAGAAGAGCCTTAAATCAGCCTTATTTTTAAGCATCTCCAACCTTGATTTAAATGTCCTAGAAGACTGTTTTGAAAACAGCTCCTTAAGAAGCTGGTCTCAATGGAAGGTTAGCATTTCCCTTGGTAGAGATGACCTATTTTCTATGCTTAGAGAAGTACGGAATACCCAGTTGGTATTTGATAGTAACAAATATGAAAACGACCATTTAAGAAAAGAAAAAAAAAAAGTGTCAGGAATGTTAGAGTCCATGTTGACTGGTTTTTACATTTCCCCGGGCTGCACTCCCATGCCTTAGTTGGCATGGAGACTGGAAAAGGAAACTTTCCACCAGTCTGTCACTTGCTACTGTTTCCACTTATTTTACTGTGAATCCACTTTTAACAGTTTTCTCAAAGTTAAAAACGAGTTTGATCCCGTTTGTGTTTTTTGGTCTCGAGATGCTTCTTGAACTCAAAAACATGGTACAAAAGCTTTAAAACCCAGCCAAAGATCCAGGGTTTGAAATGCCCAGCTGTTTAACATTCAAATAATTCCCTGGCCCTTTGTTCATTTTTTTTCCCCTCTACATTTTGTCTGAATGCTTTGGCATGAGGGAGCCCACAGTCTGAAAGTAACTGTGGCCCAGCTCTCCTTACTGTATTGATTAAAGAGGCTGAAAAGGCCCATCTGCCTTTCAGCAGTCTGTGGTCCTAAGGGACATGGGAAAGTCTGAGGTCCCTAGTCGGCTAAGAGTGAGGTGGGTTCCCCCAAACCTTAGAAAAAGTCAAATTGATCATCCTTGTAGCAAGCAAGATGAGATTATTGGAGCCAAATTAGGGACACAGAGAGGGTTGTTTCTTGTCTCATGGGATAAGTGCCTACAGTCCAGCAGACACACAAAAGTGATTGATCTGAACCAAAAAAAAAAAAAAATCATGTATAAGACTTGGAGTTTCCTGGGCTGGAGAACCGAGCTGGGAAAAAGCCACCTTCCCAGGGCCTCAGGCTGGCAGAACAAGCTGGGACTTCTTTTTCTCCCCTTGGCAGCATCCTGTTCTGCCTGAAGCTGGCTGGAAGCTGCAGAGGGGAGGGACCGCACGTGAGGGAAATCAGGGCAGAAAGGGTCAGGAACAGATGTGGGCACCAGGGGAAATCAATTCCCAAAAAGTAAAGGAGGCTCCCACTGCTGGAGGGGCCTCCCTTCGTAAGGGATGTGGGATTGGGGGTGTGCTGGTGCTTTGTTCTTCCACCCTGCTACATTCGCCTGCCCTTGGCTTGTTTGTTTGTCTGTCCTTTCTAAGTTGTGCCACCTCAGGGCAGAGCCGGCTGGGAGGCAGTACCTGGCACGCACGGAGCGCTCACTGTAGACATGCTGAACAAGGGTGTACACATACGGTGCAGTTGTGTCCGCCGCAGCTGGCACGTCGTGGATACCCCCTGCACATCTGTATGGCAAATGATGTGCCTCTGCGAGTGTGGGGGCTGAGCACGTGAGGCTCTGGAAAGCAGGACAGAGAAAGAGGAGGGTTTCTGAGACCACAAAAGCGTCAGAAAGGCTGGCTAGGGCTGCGGCGCCCCGCGGGGGCTCTGCCCGCGTGGCGCCTGTGCGCGTGGGGCGCGGGGCACGTGCGCGTGTGCGCGTGGAGCGCGGGGTGTGTGCCCGCGCCGTGCCCCCCGCGTGCTGCCTGGCGTGAGTCACCGCGGGGCTCGCCTTTATAACCGCCGCCAAGCTCGCAGCTCAGCAGAGCGGCCCGGCCACGCGTCCCTAACGTCCCGGGTCCCAACGCCCCGGAACGCGTCCCCTAACCGCCACCGCGTCCCCGGGACGCCATGGGGGACCCACGCTGTGCCCCGCTACTGCTACTTCTGCTGCTACCGCTGCTGCTCACACCGCCCGCCGGGGATGCTGCGGTCATCACCGGGGTAAGCTGCCAGCGCACCTGTCGCGCCCTCATCTCCCCAGAGACACCGGGCCCAGGGTGTGTAGGGACCAGAAAGGGGCGTGCCCCGTGTGGCATTCTCTGGGATAGTTCTTTGGCCACTTGGGAACATGTTCTGCTCCCAAGGCAGGGGACAGCCAGGCTCAAGATGGAATTAAACAGCTTCAGCTGCTTCCTTCCCCTCCTCTCCCTCTCGCACTCCTCCGGTTTGGTCTGCTGTTCTATTTAGTAGCTCAAAGAAGTTTCGTCCCCAGCGAGAAAGTTATTTTCCAGGAGCTGGAATATCCAACACCCCCAAACCCGGCCGCTCTTACTTAAATTGGAAAAGAGCAAGACCGAACTCCATAGCTCCGAGTGGGTCTTACCCTGTGAAATAACTTGGGTCCGGGCCACGTGTGGGGCTTTGGAAAGCAATTGTGGGCTCTTCTTACAGAGTTCTGGGGCAGCTGCTCTTTTATGTTATTCTTTACCACCCTGTCATCATGAAGTTCTCGTTACATAAATTGTTAAGTTTGACTCCTGATACCTCACTCCTAGTGCTTAGTGATGGAGCAGGCTGTCGCTAGACATTATTTAAACTCACAGAGAGCGTCTTCATCATGCTTAGAAATAGCCCATTCCTTCAAGACTCCTGACAGGCTTTTTGTTGGTGGTGGTGGTGGTTTTTTTGTCTATCTGAAGAATGAGTTCACAGTACAAAATTTCAGAAGTCTGTTTGAATAGCCCAGCAGAACCTTGGCTGTTTGCTGTTGTTTTACTCATTAAAGAAAAAAAAAAAGTGGCTAGCATTTTTTTTTACTAGATTTATTTAAATCACTTTTAACATCTAAGTACACATTATTGGATTTTAATAGAGATGTGACTGGAACAACATACAGGTAATAAAGTAACATGTCACTTAAGAGAAGGGTCATTATGTTGAATAAATAAAGATTGATGTTCTCCGTGTTTCTTATTGTAACAGATTGCATTCTAAAAGCTCTGGGCCTATGACAGCATTAGGAGATAGCCCATAGACACTTGATTTTATGCCTTGTGGTATTTATTAGAGTAGAGATTCTTTAAACCATGTATATAGCTTCACTGGTAGCCAGTTGGTGTGCCTGAACAAACGTTTCTACAGTGTCTTTGTAACACGTGGGAATGGAAACATGATTGGGTTGGTTTTTTTCCTCCCTGCCCCTGCTGGTCCATTCTAAGTGTTTCCTAATCCTCTAAGCCCCAAGGTTCCTGGGTAGTGCAAATGTCGTTTTGTTCCACTCACAGGAGGACACTGTTTGCTTGGCTCTGCAATGGGTTAAGAAGAATGAAGGGTACTAGGAAGCAGCTGTCTAATTAAAAAGATATAAACTTATGCAATTCTTTGTAAATTTCCAACAACTGAAGCTTTGTGTTATGAAATGAAATTTTATCTCATTTCATGTTTACATGCTGGGGGGGTTGGGGGGTTTGTGATACAGTCTTGTGGACTTGTGGTTTTTGTTTTTGTTTTTAATTCAATGTTATGAAAAGAGTATTGGAAACATTGTTTTTCTAAAGCAATGTGGCAATAAAATGTAGTTAGGTCCCCCTGACAGAAACCATCTGGATTCAAATGAAAAAGTCAGTGATTTATCTAGATATATTGTATACAGGGTGATAAACATCTAAGTGATTGATTGAATTTTAAAAGATTTTGGCTGGTTTTGTTGTTGTTGTTGTTGTTTTAATGGTCTTAGAAAAAGAGCTCATGGGGCTTCAGAAGGTAGAGTCTTGTATATATGTTCTAAACACTGGTCTTTAACGTGCATCTTTGATCTGGATATTTTCATACAGATGTATTAAAACCATATTGCAAAAGGTTGTTGTGTAGGCCTAACATACACTCTGATGGTCATGTTTGCATGATTTCCGGTATCCAGACAAAAATTTAAAGGTAGAAATGTTTAAACTTTTTTTTTAAAAGCCATCCAAAGTTTAAGTTGTGGATTTCAGCCACTACTTATTTTGAACAACAGATAGATTTCTGCACATGGTTTAAACAAAAGCATCCCATTCTGTTATTTTTATTGTTGTTGTTGGCTCTAAGCAGGAGCTATGGTTCTTAAGACAAATTTTCATGGACATCAATGCAGGCTTATTCTATTTACTGCGACATGGGAAGTCCTCCATGGTGGAGTTTTTGGCTCTATATATGGTTGTATATATCAGTACAGTGTAGTTTGTATGGGCCGGGTGTGTCTTTTGAGGAATTATGGCTGCTGATTGCATCTGTGCTGATTGCATCTGTGCTGTGTGCTGCACCTGTCCTCACCTGTTGGACCTCGGGGGCTAGTTCAACCGAGTTTCTAACATACACTTCTGTTCATCCTGAGCAAGCCAGTTCCTCTCTGCATGTCACTCATATGAAAGGCTAGTGGGGTGGGGCAAAAGTCTTGGTCTGTCCCTCCCATGCTCGGAGAGTTTTTTATTTTGAAAGAGGAAATGATGAAAATCAGGGTACCAATGCCAGAAGCATCCAGCATAAATACTTGGGAGAGAAAGTGAACACTTGTAAATGTCACAGTGGTGCCCTTACAGGTCTGCACTGGTTTGTTCCTTGTTTAGAGACCATTCCAATCTTTTCTCTTTAAACTAGGCCCCATATATTCAGTAGTTAATAATCACAAAATCATGTGATTTGATCTGTGTAGTTCTGTGTGACTATGTATCGTGTAGGGCTAGCGTAAACACATTCTTAAAGTTCAGCCATAAAGCGCCCGCCAGAAGAAGAGAGCAGAAGTGTTGTTGACCCCCCTCCCCGCCCCCACCCTCCTGCCCTTCCTCCTTAATCCCGTGTCTCATCATATAGGAGCTCTTGAGTCCATGGAAACATTCTGATCAATGTTGATGGTATATGTAAACACGCAAATGGAGCTTCCGGTTCTACTGTACTAAAATCACTGCTTAGGATTTTTCATGTGTCTATGTATGTAGGCACACATGTTGGTGGAGAGAGTTTCACACACACACATGTATGGGCATGTGTGCGAAAGACAAGAGTTAAACTCAGATGTCCTCAAGTGCTGTCCACCTTATTTTGTGAGACATAGTTTCTTTTTTTTTTTTTTTTTTTTTTTTTTTGGTTTTTTGAGACAGGGTTTCTCTGTGTAGCCCTGACTGTCCTGGAACTCACTCTGTAGACCAGGCTGGCCTCGAACTCAGAAATCCGCCTGCCTCTGCCTCCCGAGTGCTGGGATTAAAGGCGTGCGCCACCACTGCCCAGTTTCTCACATCCCAATTTAGGCAGACAGGTTGGCCACCCACGCCCCAAGGATCAGCCTGCCTCTGTCTTTCCCGAGCTGGGATTGCGGGCACAAGCCACCATGTCTCTGGCTTTTCTTGTAGATTCTGAGGATTGAACGTGTGTCCTCATGCTTGTGTGGCAAATACTTTACTGGCTGGGCACTTGGATATTTAAAGAGGATTTTCCCTGCTAATTTTAGAGTTCCCTAGCCTGAGCCTTTCCCACTATCTATATTTATCTGTTGGTTCTTTTCCTTTCAGGCTTGCGACAAGGACTCTCAGTGTGGAGGAGGCATGTGCTGCGCTGTCAGTATCTGGGTTAAGAGCATAAGGATCTGCACACCTATGGGCCAAGTGGGAGACAGCTGCCACCCCCTGACTCGGAAAGTTAGTGTCTGCACTGGGACTCCTGGTGTACCTTCCTGCTGAGCAAGGCCTGTATGACAAAAGGCTTGGCTAGTTCACTTGAAACAGAAACCAGAGGACAATACAGTGGGGACCCACCTATTTCTTTCTTCCCTCCCCTTCCACTCCAGTGGTCATTTCTATACCATTGCTCTCCTGACATTAAAAATAACCTTACACCAACATAAGTCCTAACATGTGGACAAAGTAGATATTTTATTGGAACATGATTTGTAAAATCAAAGTAAAAAGTTCTTTAAAAGACTCAACCAGCTGATGGAGCAGAATTCAGTCAGCTTTGTGAATTTTGCTTGTTGTGGGTTTTTTTTTATTTTCAGACAATCACCAATAACAAACACATTTACTCTTGTATCTTAAACTTTCTGTTTTGTTGGTGTTTGTTTGTTTTTGAGACAGCTTCTCATGTTGTCCAGGCTGGCCTTGAACTCCTGATTCCACTTTCTCTACCACACTTCCCCATTCTCCATCCTGCACCGAGTGCTGAGCTTGCACCACAGTGCCCAGTTAAAGTTTTGTACTTTGCTTCTGTACCCATGAGATATGATGTTCATAACTTTTGGAGATTCGTGATATTTAATTTTCTAGTGTGATTGAAGAGCAACTCAATGTCACGATGACCTAAAAAATTTTGGAAAGATGATGTGCCCTGAGAGGCAAGGTCACAGGCCTTCTGGATCTGGTCAGATGGGCCTTAGAGGTTGTGTTCCTAGGAACTGCAGATTCTCCAACTGGAGGGATGGTGGGTTTTTATTATATCAGGAGGTAGATAGGGGAGATTGAAGATGACCAAACAGTGTGGTGTCAGGCAAGTTCTCTAGGTTGGCAAGGGGCTATCTCTCTTCTTCCTCATTGTTCTAGTCAATAAAATTTGGTCCAGGGGCAATGAGACAAAGGTCCAGGGCAGATGGTGGCGGCGGCTTCTTCTTCTTCTTCTTCCTCCTCCTCCTCCTCCTCCTCCTCCTCTTCTTCTTCCTCTTCTTCTTCTTTTCTCACAGGTACATGTAGCATATTTTAAAATCAAATAGAATTCTTTCTTCTGCCTCCTCCCCAACCCCCGCTTTGGGTTTGAAGCTCCCATAGATACAGCCATCTACCCTGGGATCCTAACTGTGCCAGATAACACTCCGTATTTTCATACCCATAAGGAAATGAACTTCCATAACCTATCGGTGAGGTGCCTCTCAGTGTGGGACCCCACTTGTTTGCTGGGGAGCCTGTCTGAAAGCACTGTTTGTGGCCAGCTTTCCTGTGGTGGATGGCCTTGAGAAATGCTTCCTGTTACATTTGGGCCATTCTTCCTGTGGTTTGACGGTGCAAGACTTCACCTGTCATTTTTTAAACATGACGCCACCTTTCATTCCTGGACATTCTAAGGTATAACTGGCTTTACCGTTAGTCACCTGTCTAAATGTCAGGCTTCCCAGGAGCCCGTGAGGCTGGCCCAGCTGCTTTTGGTAACAAATCCAGTTTCTTCCTTAGTCCTAGCACTGAAGCCATTGTCCCTAAGTAGCTGTTATCTTTCTGCTCTGAGAATTGTATAGGTTGTGTGTAGAGTTTATAGTGTGTATATTTAAAAAGTGGCCTTTTCTTATTAATAGTAATGACTATCATGGGTCAGATGTGAGCATGAGCCATATGGTTTCTATAAAATGATGTGCACGTCACTCTTACCCAATGCCTCACACCTGTGCTGTACTTTTTATATTTGCCATGCACTCTGTATAATATTAAGCCCAGTTGAGGTCACACAGATAGCATGTGAGATCGTAGAGAGCAACCCTTATGTCTTTCTGACCATTAGTATCCAAACCACCACGAACTGCTTAGTGAAGACCATCTGCTTTGCTGAGCAGAAACTTGGCATGTAGTTCTAGATATCAGTTCTTGTTTTCTCTACTTTTTGAAACCATATCTAGGAACGCTACCTGTGCTGACATCCTGATGTGGTTTTCGTGTGTTTTATTTTTTTTCTCCAGTATGGCTTTATTTAGAGTTCCTTGGCTGATTTGACATATTCTGTGCTCCCCTGTAAATTTGGGGATCTTTTCTCCAGTTATGCAAAGTTATTCTTGCTGTTAAAGGTCGCCCACTGCTCCATTGGGGCCAAAGTCTTCTTTATATGTCTAGTAATATTTTGTTGTTATAAAATTAGATGCTGTTCCAATACTTGGCATATAAATCTACACCACATTCTGTTGTTGGTTTTTTTTAATCTATTTTTCTTATCCTTGTTTATTTTATAAATTTGATATACTAGTAGTATTTGGCCCCATTGGCGAATTTCTTTTTCTAGTGGGATTTATTCATGTTCTTTTTTTTGTTTTTTCTTTTTTTCTTTTTTCTTTTTCTTTTTTGATACTTTATTTACATTTCCAATGTTTCCCCCTTTCTAGGTCTCCTCTTTGGAGACCACCTATCCCCTCCCCCTCCCCCACCTCTATGAGGGAATTCCACCTCCCATCCACCTGCCCACCCACTCCCATATTCCCTTCTTGACATTCCCCTTTACTGGGGCCTCTCCCCCTGATGGCCAACAAGGCCCTCCTCTGCCACATATGTGGTCCGAACCATGGGTCCCTCCATGTGTATTCTTTGGTTGGTGGTGCAGTCTCCAGGAAGACCTGGGGGGAGGGGGGGGTCAGGCCAGTTGACACTGTTGCTCCCTCCATGGGGCTGCAGACTCCTTCAGCTCCTTCAGTCCCTTCTCCAACTCCTCCATGTTCTCTTTTCTACGTATAGGACTCTCTTAAGCATCTTTTTTTTGCCCGGCTTGGTGGCTGTGAGTTCCCTTAATTTGTCTTCCTCACAGAGGTGCTCCCTTGCCCATTGACTGTGAAGGGCAGCCTTGCTGGGTACAGCCATCTTAGCTCTTACTTTACTCCAGGACCCCAAAACGCATCATCCCATGCCCTCCTGGCATTTAGAGTTCCTTCTGAGAAACAGGCCATAAATCTAATCTATTTGACTTAAAATGTTCCTTGACATTTCTTTCTAGCAGATTGTAATATTCTTTTTGTCCTGTACTTTTAACAGTTTAGCTATGCTATGTCACGATGACCTACTTCTGTGGTTATGTGTGTTTAAGGTTCTAAATGCTTCTTGTACCTGGATGTCCATGTCTTTCCAAAATTTGGTGAGTTTTCTTCTGTTATTTTACTGAGTTTTTCCATGCCTCCCCCACCCCAACCTGTAGCGCTTCTCCCTCATGTGTGCCAGTAATCTGAATATTTGATGTTTTAAGGGTTCTTTCTGTCTGACACTGATACTAATATCCAACCGATCTGTCTTCAAGCTCTGTCATTTTTGATTCGGCTTGATCTAATCGGTTACTGAGGCTGCCAACCAATGTTTCTCTCTGACCTGTAGAGGCATCGTTTCCTCTGTGACTCCTGTCAGTTTTCAGTTCTCCTTCTGATCCTGTGCTGCCTTCCTTAAATCATTTAGTTGCATGGTTTGTTTTTTTTTCTCCTTATTCTTTTATCTCTGTTGAGAATGGTTCATCTGCTGGGCTGGGTATCAGTTATAATATTATGTGGCTTTCTCTTGAAAATGTGTCAGTCCTGGGTGTTGATTGATCCACAGCACAGATTTTCTCATTCTTATCATCTTCAAGGCTAATCTTCCACCAAGGTTCTTCCTCACACGACCCCAATGAAGCAAGCAAAGCTAAAGTTAGAAAAAGGCTAGCTGGTGCTCACCTGGGCAGGGCAGGACAGGGCGGGTTAGAGGGTGGGGCGGGGCAGGCGGGGCAGAGGGCGGGGCAGGGGCAGGGACTTCCTTGCTATTTCTGATACTTAAAAAGCAACTTAATTTTGTTTCCATGATTCAAGTTCATGTCAATTCTGAAAGCAAGTGAGTCCATCTTTTCCAACATCTCTGCTTATATTCCTGCAGTTTTTCATAGGAGGCCAAAAAAAGACATCTTGAAATAATGGTTTTATAGTAAAAAAAAATCAACTGATAAACTGACAAAGTACTCAAAGACAAGATTTTGTGTCATATTCGCCTTCCCCCATTGAGTTATCTACATGAAATATATTGTTAGAACTCAGTTTTATGACATTCAATATTCTTTTCCCCTGTTTTGGAAAAATTGAAAGGTCATTTTGACAAGCTATTTTCAGGGCCAAGAACTAAAGTTGATAAGATTAAGTTAATGTATTCTAGAAAAATATAGCTCTTCTAGAATGTCCTCAGCTACATTCAAGATAGGTAAAGAAAAATGTTTTTATAAATATCTCCTGATATATACTACAGTTTTTCATGTCTACTCAAGATCAATGATGGTTTCTTAGTGAACTGTAAAACTATAGAGCCTTTATGGGAAATTCTTTCTCTGACTCCAGTTTTGCCCCCAGATCTATCTTTTGAGTGAATAGAATGGTATTTAAGATGAAATGAGAGTGATAGGCGGGGACAGGTAGTTTTGAGGTCAGCCTCTTGCTCTGTCTCAGGTGCATCCATTGACCTGTGGACTTGGTTGGTACTAGACTATCGTTTTAAAAGTACAGAAGTTTCTACTTCATATTGGTAATTAAAAGTAGAAAAAACAGTGGGATCTTATTGCACATGGCTATAATCTCAGCACTTGGGACCCTGAGGCAGGTGGATTCAGAATTCAAGTCAGCCTGGCTTAGGGAGGGAGTCCCTAGGGCAGTAGCTCATGGGTAGAGCCTGTACCTCATGGAACCAAGGACCTGAGTTCAATCCTGGGCACTGGCAAATGCAAAATAATCAAGGAAGCAAAAGCCCAAAACACTAGTTTACCTGGAGAAAATACATCTTATGGCAAACAATAGTTTTAACTGGTATTCACTTTTTTTTAACGCTTTGAGTGACTTATACAATCATGTCTTTAGGAAACACTGCTATAAACACACTATCTTAATTCTATTAGTAGTTACATTGTGATTTTTATTAGATTATGGTTTTCATAATTAAAAAAAGAAGGATTTTGATGCCATGTTTTTTTATTCCATTTGATGAACACAGTTAATACTTGAAATGCTTTGTTTTATTATTTTTTTTTACTTTAAAGAGGTATCTAATCTCATCTTTAAATTTGTTCTGCCTTCTGGTTTGTTTGTCCAGGGACTAAAAATATAGCTTTGCCCATTCTAGAATTCTCTCACTGAGCTACATACCCAGCTCCAATCCACTTTATGTGAGTGTATGTCTTTAATATATGTTTATATAGGTGTATGTGCGTGTGTGCACTCTCGCATGCGCACGTGTTGCTGTCTTCCTCATTAACTTTCCACCTCATTTTTTGAGACATGATCTTTCACTGAATCCGGAGCTCCTGGTTTTGGTAGGCCGGCTGGCAGGTGTTTGCCAGTCATCCAGCTGTTTCCACCTCACTGGGATTACAGATGTAGAGTGTGCCTGGCTTTCCTGTGGATGCTGGGATGAGAGTCAGGTCTGCGCTTGTGCAGTGGGCACTTAACTGGCAGCCATTCCCCTGCCCCTACCTGCTTTTGTATAAACATTTTAACATAATTTTCTTCCTTTCCTTTTTTCTTTTCTTTCCTTCTTCACTCCTTCTTCTTCTCTGACTCTTTTTCTCTCTATTTCTCTTTCATTTTTCAACAGTCACTCACTATGTAGAATTTGCAAACTTCAACCTCCTGAATATTGAGATTACAGTAAGTAACCTACTAAAAAAGACATTGAAGATGTAAAACTTAGTCGTTCACCTTCTGAAGCCAGTATATGACTAAAACCCTGTGAATACAATGTAAGCATGTGTTTTTCTCAAAAGGCTTTAAGGCCAATAAGACTAAAAGATAACTAATGGGGTTTAGCAGTTTAGTAAAAGATGCTTAGAGAGAAGCTACTGTGTGCTTTCCTCATTCTTCCTAATGTGGGCATCAAGAATCACTGGTGCAGTGATCTCTCAGAGTGGTATCAGAGCTGTGTGTGTGTGCGCGTGCTCACACGCTCATGCTTTTGCTCTTTACTGGAGATTGACACTAAGACCTCACCCCTTAAGCAAGCACTCTGCCACTGAGCTATATCCTTAGCAACCCGTTTTCTTTGTATTTTGAGATAGGGTCTCACTGAGTGGTCCAAGCTGGCCTTGAACTCACTATTGTCCTACCTCAGTCCCCTCACATACACACACACACACACACACACACACACACACACACACACACACACACACACACACTAGCTAGGATTTTACAGGTCTAAACTTCAGTTTTCCCTTTAGAAGTGCTCCAAGTAAAAAAGAACCATGCTCTGTCTTGATGAGTTTAGAATTTGTGGTTTGGAATTGTAGGCTGTAAGAAACTGGTGTTCCACCGATTCTAAAGCAAGCCACCAGGTTTGGACTAGTGGTTAGAATGTGCATGGATTTAAACATTCCGTAACTCCATTGACACCAGTTTGCTGCTTTTGGTGAGGCTTCTGAACCTAGACGTGAAGGGAGAGGCAGGCAAGAGTCTGCTGGATGGATGATTTCAGAACTCATGCTGTTCGCTCTGGGAACTTCCAGGTGGAAAGGAAAAATGAGAATGGCTGTGACCTAGGGCAGCTTGGAAGGCTGCTTGGAAGGAGAGATGCGGATTGGGTCTTGGTTTGCATGAGAAAAAGCAAGCACCCGGAGGAGGGGCCCAGAAGCTCCTAGAGGCAGGTGTGGCTTGGTGTTCCTGCAAAGGGTCTTTCCTTGCGGGTTCCTTCAGATCCTAGAACCTGCTTCCTGTGTCCTGTGCATACGCCTTGGATGGGTTAATATTTGACTGTTTTACACCTGGGACAAGCACAGTTCCTTCACTATTGCTGCCAGCTCTTAGTTTAGTTTCCATGTGCATTTTGAGTTAGCTCACTGTTTTCTGAGAAGACTTAGCAACATTTCTAGCATCTGTTCACTAAATGTGAATAGCATCTCCCCCATCCCAGCTGGGACCAAACGCACCTGGCTGGGTATTGCCCTATGAACAGAATCACCCCTGGTAATTGAAAACCACTGGTCTGTGTAAGGCTTGCCTCAGAGGAGTCTGGCAAACATCTCAGAGTCAAAGTAGATGGTCACCCTTCACACTGCACAAGTTGTCGTTGTCAAAGCTGGCCCATCATACTCATCTGTCTGATGAGTTCTGGGTGGTAGGCTTCCCCACACTGCAATCAGCCTAGCAGCCTTGACTCACTCTACAGCAGAACCATTGCGAGCATACCATCTGCCCTAACCCTACGGGCAGCAGCGCGGCTGTGTGTAGATACCATGTTTAGCCCGTGGAAATAGCCAGGGATTAAAAAGACAAAAGGCCCCAGGGAAGCCTAGCTGAGCCCTGCTGGGCCTGGTGACCACACCACAAGCCCTGCCCTCTATTACTTCTCTGACTTCCTTTGTGTTTATTGATACCAATCGTCTCCCTGACCCATCCAGAGTCATGTTGCAAATGGAAGGCAGGAAAGAAGAAGGGCGAAGAGAAGAAAGAGGAAGAAGGAGGTAAGAAGAATGAGAGAGAGCGGGACCTGCCAAGGCACGCGCCTAGGATGCCTGCTTTTACCTTGTGCAAGAGAATTAGGTCTGCCCTCTTAGAGCAGCTCAGAGGAAGCTCAGAATGGTTTTGCCACTGTCTGAAGGCAGCCTTTTGCTTTTTAAATTTTTTTAATGTGTAAAAGAATTCTATTTTGAAAGCATCTGGGTAATTGTTGCAGGTTAGCTTCTTTTGATAGGATAGACTAGAAATACAGAGCATGACAGCTAATATATCATGTGAAGTCAGAAGCAGGAGGTTTTCATTCTCTGACAAGGAGCCCTAGAGCTAATCAATCAATTAATCTCTCTCTTTCTCTCTCTCTCTCTCTCTCTCTCTCTCTCTCTCTCTCTCTCTCTCTCTCTCTCATCTTGCCCAGGCTACTCTCAAATTCATGATCTTCCTTTCCTCTTTTCAGTATTCTGAGTGCTGTGGATACAGGACTGAGCCATCCAGCCTGGCCAGGGTGTTAACTAAGCTCGAGGCCCTGTACCTACAGGGTAGGGGTGGGTTTCCTGTCTCTGTTTTACGACATTGGAAAGCATACGTATTTTTAGTGCTAGCTATCAGTTGATATGCCTCAATCCAGCTCCACAGATGGCATGTACAGGAACTGAGAAGTAGCTTTGGGCATGAGGCAGGCCTTCTCTTCTGGGTCAGCCTCTGGTCCAGTCTAGTTCTTCAAACTGAGTTTGTCTTTCCTATGGATTCCCACCAAACATCCTCAGTGATCTAACTTGGGTGGCTGTGTGTGAATGATTGAATTTGTATATTCCTGACTGGCTGTGGATTCATACTTGTGCATGGAATACATGTGGTCCTGTCTAGGCTTGCCGTTCCTTATAGGGCTTACATAGCAAGACACTATAAAAATAAATGAGGGGGTTGGGGAGATGGCTAATTCAGTAACATGCTTGCTACACAAGCATAAAGCCCTGGATTCTATTCCCCAAAACCTCAGTCCAAAAGCCACATGCAGTGGTGAACATCTGTAATCCCAGCACTAGGAAGGCAGCAAGTGGATCCTGGGGCTCAGTGGTCAACCAGCCCAGTGGAATCAGCCACTCCAGCTTTATTAAGAGACCCTGTCTCAAAAAGTGGAAACGTGATGGGGAAAGAAGGCGTTCAGCATCCGACTCAGCCCTCCACATGGCCTCTGCATAAATGCACCTCTACACATCACATGTGTGTGCAACACACACACACACACACACACACACACACACACACACACACACGAAACATCAATATGAGAAAATGAAGAAGGTATAAAGCCTATTTTCCATCTGTAGCCAAGCCTTCAGCTCCAGATGTGTGAACTTGGGCTGTGTTCTCCTCTCTGCTCTTCCATCTCTCATCTGTAAAACAGGTGTGAGTCTGTATGTGAAATCTTCACAAGCTGATGGCAGGGATGGGGGCAGGATAGATCACACACACACACACACACACACACACACACACACACACACACACACACACGGCTTTGTGTATTGTCTATTGAGCATTTGGTAATACAGATTAGGAACCAATTATCTGCAAAATGGCTTCATTTGTTTTAATTTTTATTTTGTGTGAGTGCTGGACAGATGGCTCTGTTGGTAAGTGCTTGTTCTGCAAGCACAAAAGACCCAAGTTCAAATTCCCAATATGCACATAAAAAGCCAAGCATGGGTGCTCATGTCTGTGACCCCAGCACTGGGGAGCAGAGACAGGTGTACCCCAGGAGATCACTGGCCTGCCAGCCTAGTTGAAACAGCAATTGTGTGGTTCAGTAAAAGACCTTGTTCTGATAACATAAGATGTCCAGAGACAGGGGAAGATGGACCGCCTGCTCTGGCTTCTGCCTTCATGTATGTGGGGGTCAACCCACACATTCAGGTGTATGTGCCATGCATATACATACACATTATACACTAAACCAACAGGTAAGTTGAAGGGTCAATGTTTTTCTGACTTGGTCCCCTTTTTTCTCGTAGGTTCCATTTTGGGGGCGGAGGATGCACCACACCTGTCCCTGCCTGCCCGGCTTGGCATGTTTAAGGACTTCTTTCAACCGGTTTATTTGTTTGGCCCGGAAGTGATCACTTGGAAGTAGGAACTTGAAATGTGAACCTCTGCTGCACAATGTCTGTCAAGTCTCCCGTGTAATTGTGTCAAACAAAGAGTACATCAGAAGGAAATGTTCTCCCTTCCTCGACTTTCCAAGTAACGTTTTTATATTTGATTTTTGAAGTGGCGTTTTCTTTTTCTTTACTTTTTTTTTTTTAAGGAGAGTTTGATTTTTTGAAGAGATTTGTAGAGGGCAAGGCTTTCAGGAATGGCTTTTCATTTCCCTGTTCATGTTTTGCCTTGACATTTTTTGAACGCCAATAACAACCGTTTTCACAAATAGGAGAATAAGCGTGAACATTCAGTTGCAGAAACTCCCTTTTGCCCTTTGCCTCACCTCTGCCCGTCCTGCCCCGTGCCCAGACAGACAGACAGACAGACCCTTACTCTTCAAAGTCTCTGATGATCCTCACCTTAGTCTAGTGTTGTGGGGCCTCTACACTCCCAGGCTTGCTGGTAGACCCACTGAGGAGGCTCAGAGAGCTAGCCCTGTACACTATTGATGGCAAGAGGGTGCATTTGAACCAGACCCTCCAGGCAGCTCACTGGGGGCAGGCATTGAGAGTGCTCCAGGGACTTTCCTGCACCCATCTGGCCCACTGGCTTTCAGTTCTGCTGTTTAACTGGTGGGAGGACAAAGTTAATGGGACACTGAAGGAACCTGGTCCATTTTTCTAGATTTGTTTAAGTAAAAGACATTTTCTCCTTAGTGGAATATTATATGTCTTTTTCTTTTTTTATTTGAAGCTTGCTTTTTTTTTTTTTTTTTTAAGTCTTCTTGTTGGAGACATTTTAAAGAATGCCACTTGAGGAAGCATTGATTTTCATCTGGTATGACAGGAGTCATCTTTTTAAAAAAATCGGTGTTAAGTTATAATTTAAACTTTTATTTGTAACCCAAAGGTCTATTGTAATGGATTTCCTGATATCCTGCCATTTGTACTGGTATCAATATTTCTATGTAAAAAATTCTGTATCAGAATAATGACGATACTGTATATCCTTTGATTTATTTTGATATTATATCCTTATTTTTGTCACGGCTGTCAACAGTTTTTATTACGAGCGGATTTCTATATAGCTAGCCCTCATCCTAAAGTCGGCAGACACCCCAAAGCTGGTGAAATCACCCTAACAGTACATGCATTTTTCATCTCACATCCAGGAGAGCGGTGTTTGTGTGAATTTCAAGGTAGTTCAAAAATGAATAAATAAGCCACATGTATCCGTTAAAAAAAAAAAAAAAAAAAAAAAAAAGCTTTATAGAGTGAAGGAGAGCATGACAGCCGGAAGTGATTGTTGGCTAGAATGGACCCGTAGGCTTGCCCTGCGAGATCCTATGGAGCATGTGTGATGCATGGCGTGGCGTGGGTTAGGCTCTAACTGCACAGTGGTGCCAATATGGTCTGGCCTTGAACAACTCACTAAGTGTTGTCAACCCATATTGTGTCACAAATAAACATCTGAAACCTCGAGTTTAACTGACTACACATTTGCCACGCCCACCCACCCCGTGTTCCCCAGTGGACACCTGTGGTCCATACTGGTTATTTGCTCAGTTAGGGCAATTGTCTGGTACAATTGTACGGGATCTGGGTATATTAATCACCATCGCTGCTTGGAGACGTGGTCTCCATTTACGCTGGAAGAAAACAAAACAAGAAACGCCCACAAGGGGAATTAGGGGAAAGAAATGGGCATGTCAGCAATCTGGCTAAAGTTATTTTCACATATCATTCAAGAGACTTGTCAATAAGTGGCAACGTGTAATTTTAATCTTAATTTTCACCAGAATTAAAAGCCACAACTATCACTTATACAATCTTGCTCTTACATGTACCAATCCAGTTTAAAGGTTCATACATAAGGGGACAGATGGAGTCTCAGGTGTCCAGCCAAGAGGACCAAAATACAGTGGAGCTGGGTAGCCATTACCACCTGCAGCCATTCTACTGTGTTTAGCATCACGTACTATTTGGAGATTAATTGCCAATCAGAACCCATCACCTCTCAAATAACTTTCACAAACCTCATAATCCCATTTCTCGGAAGTTATATTTTCTTAAGTATTATGTGTAAGAGAGACTGTGTGAGGAGGGAGGAGGGGAAGGAGGAGTGTGCCAAGGCCCACCTGTGGAGGTCACCTGGGGAGCAAACTCAGGTGGTCAGGTTTGCAGAGGGAATGTCTTAACCTCCATCTACCCAGCCCTCGGAGATTGTCTGGAACATGACTTGATAGGTCTATACCCTGGCAACTGCATCTTCGGCTCCCAGGATGCCCTAGTCCTGAAACCCTACAAGATAAGGCAAGGTGGGGATTTCCAGGTGGAAAAATAAATACCTGGTCTATTTCTGGTAAATACATGCTGTGAGTTTTCTTAAGTGCAAGGCGGCAGAACTAGCCAACAGCTAGTAACCAAACTCAAGTGACCTTTCCACTTTTTTTTTTTTTTCTGTCAACTTTCATGGACAGTGTTAAGGTTTGAATGTGAAATGTCCTCCACACTCAGCCACCACTGGGGATGGACCACTGTGAGGATTCATACCGTAGTCACCTCCTACCTTGTTGTCTTTCTGTTTCTCTGCTCTGGGTGCAATGTGACCTGCAACTGACACCATACCTTCTCCTCATGGATAGACTGTAGCATCCCCTCAAGCTGTGAACCCATATAAACCCTCAAGTTGTTTCTTGTTGAGTATTTTGTCAGAGCAATGAGAAGAGTAACAGATACAGACCGTAGATCATTTCTAACTTTGCATTAGAAACTTGGGCTTTGTTTGTTGTTTTACTTCGTGCCAAAACTACTTCTCCCACAGCGGAAGGTTCTGGTGCTGCTCGTCATTCCAATGTGGCTCTTGCTAACGTCGTGCAAAGTCAGTCAGTCCAGGGGTACAAACCAAACACAGTCCCATCCTCCTCTGGGCCTCATATCAGGAACCTCATCCCTGGTCTGTCCTGGCTTAGTTTTCCAGAGGATGAAAGGCAGGTTGCTATTTTTAACCTTAAGATCAAGACATAACGGTATTTAGCATGCACTACTATAAAACCCGCTGACAACCTTTTGTGACCTTTCCATTTCATGCTGTCACATATTTGATAGCATCCTTGGAACTGATGTTTTGTTACTTCTGTGATCTTTCCCCTACTCCATTTTTTTTGGTGTGTTTAACATCTGTACATCTTTCACTATTGAAAAAAAAAACTAGTTAATTGGCAAATAAAATGTCTGACTGTGGTATCCATACTATTTTGAGTTATACGTATATTCTAAAATGGCTAGCCTGCACTAATTAGCATTCCCACCTCACACACCTATTATTTATTGTGAAGACATTGAACATCTATGGTGAGGAAGGAACACTAACTGTAGCCAACATCCCATACAATAGATTTCTCTGCTAGCATTTCTAAAGAAATCCTAAGGATGACAGTCTTTTATCAATCTTTTCTTTTTAAAGATTTATTTATCGTATATATATTAGTGCTCTATCTGCATGTACAGCTGCATGCCAGAAGAGGGCATCAGATCCCACTATAGATGGTTGTGAACCACCATGCTGGGGATTGAACTCAGGACCTCTGGAAGAGTAGACAGTGCTCTTAACAGCTGAGTCATCTCTCCAGCCCTGCCAATGGATCTTTAAGAAAATCAATCTTTACTCCCACCAAACACACCAGGCTATTTTCAGTACACACATTCCCCAGTGCTAGAGGCGCTATTGATATGTAACTCTGTGTGTTAGAGGCAGGCAGGGTCTCACCATGTGTCCCAGGCTATGAACCACCGAGTTCCTGCCTCAGCCCCTCAAGTGCCAGGGTTAGAGTTGTACGACCGTGCTTAGCTGACATGCTATTTGGGAGGTTCTCTTCCCAGTTTTCTCATCTACCATCCTCCAGGATGTTAATTTGGTTCATCTGGGATGAAGCCTAGGTGTCATGATACTTTTAAAAGCTTTTCCCCTACTATAGGTCTGCCTATAGTAGAGAACTGAAGAAGAGTGGCACGTCTCTGGAAAGGCCACCACTAACTGTGACAACGGCCAACAAGACAAATTTCTAAATTAGGAGGTGCCCGGAGCCTCCCAGCCCGGAGAAGGTAGTGGTGGAGTGCACAGAGTAGAACTCTGGTGATGGCTTTAAAGTCTGAGGGTCTCAGGACTTTCTAGCTCTCTAACTGTACTGAAATGCTAATGATAACGTGTAAAAAAAATTAAATAAATAAAATCCTAAAACCTTTCTTGTTCTATCTGAGAGTAAAAGGCTGCTGGCTAAGGAAATTGACACCTGTAGCCTAAGCAGTAGGGGATTAAGTAATGTGGCCTTTGTTCTATCTCAGCAGGAATTGCTGGGCTCTAACTTTCAGCCTGCTAGTCCGAAGTCTCAGGAAGAAAAGAGGACACTTAGAAAATGATTACAGCATTTATTACTAAGTTGTAAAAAGTTTCCTATGAAAGCTATCTAAGGGGAAAAGCAGAAAGATCCTAAGTGGGGAAAGGGAAAACTTCTAATAATGGAAAAATTCTTCCAGAAGGGGAAAAAGAAAGGATTCTACTCTAAGGGGAAAAAAGAAAAGATTTCGCCGCCCTATCCTCTTTGTCTTCAGTACTTATACGTCTTTCAGAACACATGATCACATGTTACAAAGTTCATCACAAGTTCACACTAAAAATCAAATCATAAATTGAAATAGAAGTTTGCAGCAGAGAATGTTTACATGCATATCCATTAGGAGTAATTATCTGGCTAAACATCCATCAACTGTCTCAGCTCCACAGGCTCAGTGAAGGTTTAAAACCATAACTAAGTTATTAGTGAAGTGTTGTATAGATAAACCCAGTCAATATTTTATCTCCTATCCTAGCACCTATAGTAAATCTTTAGTTCCCTTTTTATGACCTTTGGTTAATTGTTTTACAACCTCTCAGAATGTGCTCTGAGTAGGAGAATGTCTGGTTACTATCTAAGAGCAATTAACTGGTGACACTTGGAAGACTGGCAGAGTTCTCATTGCAGTTTTGACTATCAGAAAAGGACCTGATAGCAGTCCCACTATAAAAGAGCTTAATAATCACTGATATAATTTTAGGAATTCTTATAGGATCATCATTAAGACTTAAGTCATCTATTTGTCTATAAAGCATCACTACATGACAGTACATCTTTGTGGATCTGCAGAGATCTGCTCCAAAGGGGTGTGCTACTACTTAGTGATTGTTATATATGCTTAATAATAACAGGAAAAGCATATTAATAGCAGGAATCTTTCCTAAAATGAATCCCTTACAGCCTTGCTTAATAAGGGCCCACCTGTTGCAGATTATATAATAATCCGAAGCAGCCATTTCAGGAGGATCACCTGCTAGCTATTGGCTTGTCCCGACAAGGAGGCAGGAGCTAAATATCTTAGAAGTTCCTTTGGTCCTTGGAGTGATTCATTCTGATACACCTCTCTCTCTCTCTCTCTCTCTCTCTCTCTCTCTCTCTCTCTCTCTCTCTCTCTCATTCTAGAAGGAAACACACAGAGGAGGGCTGTCCTGGAGAACTCAGTGGTGGTGGCAGTAGTGTGTACACTACTTTTGAACAATCTGAAAAGCACTATCCCCACCCCAAGGCAGGTGAGGCAGGCAGGTGGTGGCAGACGGTGGGAGAGGGAGGGTTGATCTGTGGCTCTCCTGTACCTCAGTTCTCTCTTGACTGTATTCTTTCCAGGGGGACATTTCAGGTGACTCAGTGTCTGACACACCCCTGCTCCCAACAGCTGGTTCTTGCCCTTGATTCCCAGAACTTTCTGCTCTACTGGTCCATAAGTCATCATTTCATCAAAATGTCCATTAGTCACCAAAGACTAAGAACAAGAAAGTGGGAAGTCCGAAGCATGGACACTGTGATTCGTGGTGACAAAATGCTCAGATTGCACATGTATTTTTGAGTACCTGTCCTTGTGTCCTCCTGGGCACTTTCCTGTGATGTCTGGGACCCTCATGCTTGCAGCTGTGCAGTGGCCTGCTCCCTGGAGTTACCACCCATGCATATCCCCAGGTGCCTTTGTCCCATGAGTTCCTGGGGTTCGTGGCCCCCGATCCTGCTGTGGTTGGCAGTGTTGCACACTGCAGTAGGATTCCAGTCCTGTCCTGGCTGTGACAGCTTGCAGTGTCATTAGACATTGCCATGCTCCTTCTGGGGGCAGCAGGTAGGATGAGAACCTGTACTTTAGACTAAAGCTCTTTTGTGTCTTAACCACTGAGCCATCTCTCCAGCCCTACTTGTTATTTTTTAACTAAACATTTTACCTCCTTCTCAAAAGGTAAAACAATCATAAAAGTTAACCCTTTGCAGACTGTGGAGACAGCTCAGTTGGTCAAGTGCTTATGCAAATATGATGACCTGAGTTTAATCTCCAGAATTCACATAAAAAGTAGAAAGTAGCAGCAAATGCCAACAGTCCCAGAGCTGGCACAGAGGAGACAGGAGTCCTGGGGTTTGCAAACCAGTCATCCTTGGGGCTTTGGTGAGCTTTAGGTTCAGTGGGAGATCCTGTCTTAAAAACTAAGGTGGAGAAAAATTGAGGAAGACACCTAGAGAGCCACCTCTGACCTGCACACTCAAATGCACACACCCGAGAACATATGCATACATATATGTACACAGTGACACAAAGGAAATTACAAAGGGCAATATCAAAGGAAACAGTACATTCAAAGCAGTGAAAAAGCAGTGGCACAGTTAGAAGCCCTCAGATTGTCACTTGTGGGTTGGTGCAGAAGCAAGAGGCCCAGTGACGCTCATCAAGGAATGATTGAGCCTCTAGGCTGTACTGCTAATCAAGCTTCCACAATTGTTTAAATTCACATGTTTATCTTTTTGATTAAAATACAAGTAATTTGTGTGTGTGTGTGGGGGGGTTCCCATTGAAGAAATCCAAGTAAATTTGGAGGAACCTGTTTTATTAAGTTAAGTTTGAGTAACTTTTGAGAAGTTTCCTGGATT
The DNA here is from genome assembly GCA_028551405.1 of Uromys caudimaculatus. Lineage (NCBI taxonomy): Eukaryota > Metazoa > Chordata > Mammalia > Rodentia > Muridae > Uromys > Uromys caudimaculatus. Next base: position 44,204,500 of record CM052700.1, read on the forward strand.
GCATTTCTCTGTAGGCAAGATTAATGCTGGCATGAGTGTGTTTGGCTTATTTAAAACACATAACTCAATCAACAAAACTTTTTATTATGGAAATTTTAATCATATCCATTCTTTTTGTTTGTTTCTTTTTTCAAGACATGGTTTTTCTCTGTAGCCCTGGCTGTCCTCAAACTTTACTCTGTAGTCCAGGCTAGCCTCAAACACAGAGATCTACCTGCCTCTGGCTCCCAAGGACTGGGATTAAAGGTGCTGGCCATCATTGCCCAACTAACATAGACTTTCTTTCTTTCTTTCTTTCTTTCTTTCTTTCTTTCTTTCTTTCTTTCTTTCTTTCTTTCTTTCTTTCTTTCTTTCTTTTTAAATTTACTTGTTATCTTATATATATGAGTACACCATTGCTCTCTTCAGACACACCAGAAGAGGGCATCAGATCTCATTACAGATGGTTGTGAGCCACCATGTGGTTGCTGGGAATTGAACTCAGGACCTCTGGAAGAGCAGTCAGTGCTCTTAACCACTGAGCCATCTCTCCAGCCCTAACATAGACTTTATTAAGAAAAGGGGATGATGAGATGGCTCAGCAGATAAAGGCACTTATCACTCTCACAACACAAGCCTAATGGCCTGGGTTTGGTCCCTAATACTTTCATGAAATCTGATAAGTGATGTCAAAGGGGTTTCATTGGTCAGTTTCATGTCATCTGAAAGGAAAGAACCTCAGTTGGGAAACTGCCTCTATAAGATCTGTCTGTAAGCATTTTCTTAATTAGTGATTGATGGCAAGGGCCCAGTCCATTGTAGAAGGTATCATCCTTGGGCTGGTGGTTCTGGGTTTCATACGAAAGCAGGCAGAGCAAGCCATGATGAGCAACCCAGTAAGCAGCACCCCTCTGTGTCCTCTGCATCGGCTCCTGCCTCCAGGTTCCTGCCCTGTTTGAGTTCTTGTCCTAACTTCCTTTGATAATGAACAGTGACATGAAAGTTTAAACCAAAATAAACCCCTCCTTCCAAACTTGCCTTGTTCATGGTGTTTTGTCACAGTCATAGGCAAATGACTTCCCTTCTCCAGCTTCATATTTCATCCTGTTATTATTCTCTCTCATTGTTATGCCATCTACCAAGGTGCAGTGTAGCCAAAAGGTGCTCCTCAAACATGAGATGCATAGCAAGTAGTATTTGCTATAATTTTATGGGGATATAGAAATAAATTATTAGTCCTTTGCATGGCAAATGTTAATATTCCCTATCTTTTCTTCTTTCATTTCATTAAGAGCTGAGAAACCTATGGCTAGAAGAAGTAACCTGTAGATTGTAGCTGTCCGCTACAGCTCATTGTTCCCCCATTCAAAGACCGTTTACTGGCTGTCCAAGTGTGACTGTGTGACTTAAATTCAGAGCAGTGGAAGGGAGCAGATGTGATCTCCCTTACTTTACTAAAAGAAAATTGAGCTTTCTCTCCAACAGAGAAAGATGGGGACCTTTGGCATAAGGCCTGGGCAGTGAAGGACCTGGGAAAACGGTTGAGCTAACAGCCAGAATCCCTGGGGCCTCCTGAAGCACACACCCTCAACTCAGGAAGAAGCACTCAAGGGGCCCTGATTTGGAGTCAGCATGGTAGACATCTCCATCATCTCTTTCCTATTCATTAAGCTGAGTATTTCTAATGGGTTATCATTTTGTTACATTTTAAACTTCAGTGTGTTACTTTCCAAAATTACTGTAGAGTGCTGAGGATATGGCTCAGTGGTTAAGAGCACTTGTCTTAGTTGGGGTTTTACTGCTGTGAGCAGACACCATGACCAGGGCAAGTCTTATAAGGACAACATTTAATTGGGGCTGCCTTACCGGTTCAGAGGTTCAGTCCAGTATCATCAAGGTGGGAGCATGGCAGCATCCAGGCGGGCATGGTGCAGGAGGAGCTGAGAGTTCTACATCTTCATCTGAAGGCTGCTAGTGGAAGACTGATTTCCAGGCAGCTAGGGTGAGGGTCTTAAGCCCACACCCACAGTGACACACCTACTCTAACAAGGCCACACCTCCTAATAGTGCCACTCCCTGGGCCAAGCATATACAAACCATCACAACACTCTTCCAGAGGTACACAGACATGCCTGCAAAGTAACAATACACATAAAATAAAGATAAATAAATCATTACAAATAAATAAATAAAACAATGGTGGCCAGGTATAGTGGCACATAGCTGTGAGACCAGCACTCCGGAGCTAGAGTCTGGAGAATCAGGAGTTCAAGGTCTTCCTGTTACATAGTGAGTTTGAGGCTACTTAGGTAGCATTTGTAGACCAGGCTCTACCTGGCCTCTCAACCAATAAAGACGCTCATTTTGTAGTGGTTGTCCTTCAGAAAGCAGGGTCAACCCCACACTGACCTCAAATTCGTTTGGGTGTTGAGACTGATGACAGGCCAAACCCTAAAAGGATGTACCCAGATTTTATGTGGGTATGGGGTGATAACCAAACAGGTACACACTGGCAACACAAAGGACAGGAGGTCTTAGCCTCTAATGTGGCCAAGAGGTAAAAGTGGGGCTGAACCAATTTAAGCTTATCCCCGACTAGCTTACAAATAAATGAGCCTCAGACTATGGTTATTTTATTTGGTTTTGACAATTAAGGGGGTAATCCCTAATCTACTTTCAAACTGCTGGCCTGGCTACTTCCCCAGCAATAGTTCTCAAATACTTGCTATTTCTCCTGGCCATGTGCTCATGGTCCATCTCCTCTCATGGTGCCTTCTCCTCTCTCTCCTGGTGACCTCTCCTTGCCTTTTCAGCTTCTCCATCCCCAACCAGGTAACTCAAAACCTACCAATCTCTAATCCCTCAGTAATTGGGTCTAGCCAATTTTATTTAGCCAATAGTTTTAGGTTAAGGAACAAGGTTTGCACAACACGGGCTTATAAATGTGAGAATTCACTTAGAGTACAGAATTTAGCATTACAGTCCATAGCAACAGACCAAACTCTGAAGTCCTGCCAGGGTTGGCTAGCACAGCCAGAACGGAGGAGAGGACATGGCTGGAGAGTCACAGTGCTCACAAGTCAGAGAGGAGTTCTCCTTCTTGTTGTCTGAGAATGTTCCAACTATGGAGGACTACACTTGCCTGCATGTCCTCCTCACAGACCTGATGGTCCCACAAGAAGATATTGCTAAGTGGAGCAAGGATCTCTTTAGAAATGGAGAAACTCAGGTAGTTTGATCATGAGCACACCAGGATGGAAAAGACCACAAAGACTGTGCGTCTGTCTGTCTTGCAGTTAGTGTCCGAAGCAGGAAACATGTCAAATGCCCACAGACTAAGAAATGTGTGTGTGTGGCAGGGGGGAGGGGGGAGGGGGAGGGGTGGTGTCAGAGAGTCACGAAACAACTGTAAATTTTCTCATGGTGTTTAAGGGAATTTCTTTTAAGAAGTGTTGTTGTTGTTGTTGGGGGCGGTTTGAAGAAGAAATCAACTTTAAATGATAAACTTTCGGTGAACAACAATAACAATAAAGGTAATAAACCGTTGACAGCAGACTAATGGCTTTATGTAGTTGTGTTCCTTCAATAGAAACAGGTTATTAAATGTATACCTACTACTATTTAATTCTAATATCTTTACAAACCTTATAAAGCAACTTAACAAATTTTCTTTCAAAAATCCTTTGTCAGACCACACATGTCACCGAATTCATAAAAGATTAGAACAATTATGCAAATAGCATTCTAGAAATAGCTCTGGGTATCCCATAATTCCACAAGATAGATATGCAAATGAAACTGATCTCCACAGTGAGCTTAAAGAATTACACATGGCCCAATTACACTCTCCATGCCACTTGGCTGAATGCAAGCCTGCAAGGGGAATCCTTTCTCTCTCTGCCCAGCACATGGCCACACGTACACAATAGTCAGGAACTATTGTGGAAAAAAGGGGGGAGTACGGAATGTTAAATGAGGGGGGAAATCTCATCATCTTGTGCATTTCAAATTAAACTTTTACCCCCAGGTCTGGGGATGGAACCTAAGACCCATGCTTGCTACATAGCCCTCTACCACTGAGGTAAACCCTCAAGTTCTGCTATAGATTTTTTTCCCTCTCCTTTCAATTTGCTCTCTCATCTCACTCTCTGTCTATGTGTCTGTCTGCCTCTCTCCCTCTCTCTCTTTGTGTGTGTGTGTGTGTGTGTGTGTGTGTGTGTGTGTGTGTGTGTGTGTGTGTGTATGTGTGCGCAGACTGGCTTGGTTAGCCAGAATGCTTTCTCTGGGCTCTATACCATGGGTACAGGTCTGCACGGCTGTCCTTAGCTTTTTACCTGGGTGCTGGGGGTCAGACCCCAGGTCTCCATGCTTATGTGTCAAGCACTGAACCCAATGAGCCACCTTCCCAAGCCATACTATGTAACTATTAAACCGAGAGACCCTAACTAGTAAGCTGTCATTGAAGTGTAAATGATTTCCATGGCCCCTTTGAAACTGTTGTGTGTATCTGCTCTTTCCAGGTTCCAAGCCAGAAACCATGTGTGCTTCTCACATGTCATTTCCCAGCAGAAAATTAAAATGTCCCTCCCACAAGGCTATGCAGACCAGCATTCTACAGGTAATATAGTTGTACTCAAAAAAGGTTTAAATATATAGCTTTCTAACAGTTTCTATTCTCCCCACCTGTTGTAGGCTGGCCACTTAAAACTTAATTTGTAAATGACTAAATGATTCCTCCCAGAAGCGGGGAGGTAATAGCTTCTATTTACCTGTCTCTGTAATGGTATCAGGAAATGAGATGATTGTATTTATACCTCTGAAATGTGTTTGCAGTTTCTTGGTATAATTTGAACTGACTTCAAGACTTCCACCTTCCAGATGTAAATCTCAGGCTATTTATTTACCAGGATACGGGGTTGGTCGGGTAGCTCCTAAGCCTTCCCTTGATTAGGCCTGTTCTTTCTTAAAACAAAACCCACAAAATACCTTTTCCTGTGGTGTAAGCCTGTTGTTCCTCCTTCATGCTTTACGAGGGGTTCCGTGGTCCTTTTGAGGGAAACATGTTTGCTTTCTGAAAAGTTTGGACAGAACCCACCAGCAATGTCTCTGCCGGCTCTCCTTGCATCAGCATGTTACATAACAAACTTCTCCCATGAAAGTGACCCCGTTCCTTCCTGGCACTGGAGCTTTTGGATAGAACAGAGACAGGAAATTTTGAAGGGAGAATTCTGTGATTTTATTTTACTGAGAGAAATAAATTTTCTAAATGGATTCCAAAGTGAAGGAAGAGCTCAGGAGGCAGAGGGAGATATATAGCCTGGAAGAAGGGTGGAGCCCGGAAGGAGGGTGGAGCCCAGGAGGAGGGGAGGGTGAAGCCCGGGACATTTTGGTTTCATTGTTCTAATTCCCCCTTTCTCCTCAACTGGAAAACCAGAGCTGGATGTAGTCAGCCTTTCCAGACAAGCTGGAATGAAGGCTGGCCTCTGCGCTGGCCCAGCCCTCTATGTGGACCCCTCTTGGCATCTCTCTGGTTCTGCCTTGACTCTGAGTGCCTTTGCCAAGTTTCCCCAGTTAATTAACTAGTAACCAAGAAAACTGCACCTCATTTGCCCCTGTGTCCAGCACTGGCCAACACAGACCTGGCTTCATGCTGGCTTTCCATGTGCGTTGGTTGGGTGGATTTATATGTCATTTCCCAGATTCCTGTAATTAGATATATGACTATAGTCATTACTTTTCTATTCTCAGTGACGATACACAACAGGAGCAACTTCGGGGAAGAGGGATTTATTCTGGCTCACAGTTCAGGGAATATAATTCACCCGTGGTTGACCATGAAGGTCCCGTGGATGCCAGGTGACTATAATTCACCCAGACATGGTGGTTGGAGAGCAGGTGGGGTCTGTGATGGTGTGTATAATAACAGCAGCCTCTCACAGAGAGTGGCCAGGAAGCAGTGGTAGGACAGGAAATAAAGTAGGCTGTGACCCCCAAGGTGTGCCCCTGTGACCTATATCAGCCAATAAGGTCCTATTTGCCAGTGGTTCCACAGCCTCCCAAAATAGATATGCTAGCTGAGGGGCTAAATGTTCAAACACAGGAGTCTGGGTAAAGGGAGGGGGGGCAGGACAGTTCACATCCAAACCATAAGAATAACCTTTAGAATTTACACATCCATTGGTCAAAAAGTTTACAATATAATTGTATAGAACCTATCTTGTAAGAATAAAAATGAGAAATCTATTTCAAGCTAGGTGTAGTGGTACATGCCTTCAATAACAATAGTTGAGGGGCAGAGGCAGATTTCTGTGAGTTCAAGGCCTGCCCAGGCTACATAGCATGTCAAAAATAAAAAAATAAATAACAATAAAACAAAGCAAAACAAAACAAAAAACCAAGCAAACTAAAAAACACTATTTCATTAATTTTCTGGTGTGAAGATTATTAGTAGCAGCTAGAACAATCTGATAGGTAGAAAGCATGACTTTGGTATCCATCTTTGTGTGTGTGTGTGCACATGTGTGTGTATGCCGGGACTGTATGTCTAAGTGTGCCTATGTGTAAGGATGTATGTGGAGCTCAGAGGACGACCTATGTTGTTGATCGTCAGGCACCATCTACTTAATGTTTGTATGTGTGTGAGTGTGCATGAGTACAGATGTGTGGAGGCCAGAGTTGGGTGTCAGATGTGTTCCTCAATTGCTCTCCACCATATACATTGAGTTAGGGCCTTTCACCAGTTGAGCTACTCCAGCTAGCCAGCTTGCTCTAGGATCCTGTCTCTACATTTCTTGTCTGAGATTACAGTCTGGCCGCCATGCCTGCCCTGTACTTGCATGGGTGAATGGATCTGGACTCTGCTCTTCTAGTCTTCTGGCTCGATCAGCAAGTGCTTTCCCATTTCGTTTGTGTGTTTGTTTATGGCAGGATCTCTTAGTACCCTGGGGTTACCCGTGCTGGACAGTGAGCTCTGGGGATTCCTGTAATGACTCCAGCCATAGGTGTTTTTACTTCACAGTTATAGTCAGGAGCAGCAGTAGTCAACTTGTGGGTCACAAATCCTTTGGGGGATCGCATATCAAATATCCTGCATATCTGATATTCACATTAAGAGTCAGAACAGTAACAAAATTACAGTTACGAAGTAGCAAGAGAATAATTTTTATGGTTGGGGGTCACCACAACATGAGGAACTGCGTTAAAGGGTTGCAGCATTAGGGAGGTTGAGGACCACTGAGGTAGAGATGAAGAAGCATTAAGGCAGATTCTCGTGCATCCTCTGTGGCTTTCACTGCAGTCACTGTGTCTATCCCCATGGTCTTAAGGTAGCTGGGCTGCTGTGGCTCCAAGCATCACAGGCTCACCCAAGAGCACCCCAAAGGAAATGAAATGAGTAAAAGGGGGATATAGGACGTTTTACCAGCTGGGTTCAACCCTAAACGCTTTGTTCAAGTGGCATTTGGGCACTAGTTCTGTTCTCTCCAGGGCCAAACATCTCTTTTGCTATTTCGGCTGAAGAATTAAAACCACTGCCATCACCACCATCAAAAACAAGCAATCAATAAGCCCCAAATCCAACCAAGAATCTTGCCTCTCCTACAGGGTCGGGCATCTGAAAGATGAGGGGCTGTTGCCCGACCAAAGAATAGACTAAAATAATGTATTTCTTTAAAAGGATCCCAAGATTCGTCTGGTGGTAACACATGCCTTTAAATCCCAGCATTCAGGAGACAGAGGTAGGCAGATCTCTGAATTCAAGGACAATTTGGTGTACAAACAAGATCTAGGATAGCCAGGGCTACACACAGAAACCCTGTCTCAAACCACTACCCTCCTCCCCCCCCAAAAAAAGAAAAGGGGGAGGTGGGAAAGAGGGGGGCAATAAAAAAGGAAAGGAGAAAGAGGAAGACATGAGCTGGAGAAATGGGTCAGCTTCTGCTCAACCAGCCTGATAGGCTGTTTGATCTCACATGGTGGAGAACTCCAACTTCCTCAGGCTGCCCCCTGTCTTCCATTGTTCACCATGGCATGGACTCACATGGGCCACACCCATGAACTCGCACATAAAATGAATGGAAACCAATCTGACAAAGCTGACAGGTTCTGGTAAGATCGCAAGGTGGATCCAAAGCCTGTCATTGTGCCCCCCAATTTGCTAGAAGCCCCACTGTTTAAAAGGGAAAGTCGGGTTTCCATTTCACAGCACTACTCTTGCTGCAAATCTACTAAATAGAAGGCACCAAAGACCAGAAACTGCTTATTTTAAACTCAATAAATCCATGCTGGTGCAGGCAGATAGAGATCTCTATACATAGCTTATTTTTTCCTGTTGCTTTGAGCATGGGGACAACCCATTCATCTCACCCTGGGGAGGGGGGTGTGCTGAATTAATGTCCCAGATTAGCAAATGAGCCATCTTAGTGCCTGTCTCTTGGAGCGCACTGTACCTGCTCTGCTACAATGAACTGAGTTTCCGGGACATTGCTGCACACTGACTTGCGACCTCAGTGGAAACCATGACTTCCTCTATTAGCAAGTTTGCACACAGCATGTCGAAAGTAACTATGTCTTGAGCCAACAGAGGGATGTGGATGATGACTTCTCCGTGGAGAAGGGCTCCCGACTCAGCACATCCCAATGGGAACCACTGGGCTGTGTAAGCCCATCTAATTCCTCTGAAAATACCCCAGGAACTCAGGAGTCCCAGTATCAACAAGTGAGGTGTCTCTGATAGAGTCTAGCTGCTGCCCAAGGCTGGCATAGCTCAGGGATGTCCTGGGATGGGTGAATTCCTGTGGCATGCTGGGTGCTAATAAATAAAACATGGCCTTGGTGATCTCTGTCTTGAACTTGAATCACTTGGATAGGTGTGTAAGAGAGGAAGATTAATTTCCCCTGCCACCTCTGTCTTTGACTTATTATTTGAATGACCCATGAAAACCTAGGGGTGGAAACTCTACCTGGACTGAGGTCACAGGGAGAACAGGAATCTTCCAAATGGACTGGTGTCTTCAGCTTTCACAAGCAGAACAAAATAATGCTACTTAGTGGAGACAGATTGGCCACATGCCCTTATTGTTTATCTCTCTTGGACATAACGTTTAATAGTTAATGTTATGCTCAAAATAAACCATATATTTACCATATCCATTATGAATAGTTTGTCAAATTGATTTTTTTTCTTTTAAATCAGTGGAGTTTTTCTCCCCCTGTGACTCTAGGAATCAAACTCAAGGCTTCTCAGATTCTAGGCAAATGTTCTCCTCCTGAGCTACATCTCCAGCCCAGTGCTTTTGTTTTTTAAAGCCGTTTAAAATCGTATGTGTGTTCGTTGTTTCTTTCATTTAAAGACAAAGATTTGATCATTTTTAACTTGTATTTCAAACTTAAGATGCCGAACTGGGAAGATGGCTCAGTGGTAACCTGCTTGCTGCAAAAGCACCTGAGACTAAGCTCAGATCCCTAGCACTCATAGAAAAAAGTAAAAATCTGGGAGCACCTGTAATTCCCAGTGTTAAGGTCCCTGGGCTTACTAGCCAGCCAGTCCAGCCAATCGGCAAGATTCTGGTTGACTGAGAGACTCTGTCTCAAAAAAATAACATGGAGAGAAAGAGCCACAGAGCTCAACTACTGGCCTTCATGACTAACACCCCTCCACCCCCATTCACAAGAGCTCCCAATTCTCAGAGATGCTAATATCCAAACCAAACACCTGAAATGGGACAGCAGACACTAACAGACAGTGTGTGTTACTTAGCAACAGACTAAAGAGACTTGGCCTCAAAAACAAAACAGCCACTCCAGAATGAAAATACTGGTATATTTGTGTAATGCAAAGAGAAGTACAGATAGAAATCTTCAAAACGCAAGTTACATTAATAAAAACATAGCAGTTTAAGCAAAAAGTATTATACAGTACTTGCAATGTAGTCCTTCAGTTTCAAATGACAATGTCTAACAAAGAGATAGTATTTTAAATTATAGTTCTTATTAATCATTTAGAACAGCCATGAGTAGAACAGCACCACCTAACTTAGCAAACACCGCAGGAAAATGTTTTGTCTCCTGGGAGAGGCACCATTATATCCCATATCTTTTTAACCACAGACAAGTCTTCAGAGTGAAAATTAGCTTCATAACACAGAGGAAAACTGGGCTTTTCAAAGCACAAGCCATTTCCACAAAAGTATTTTAACTTTTTATTGGGGAGGAAAACCCCCAAATCCCTAACCCAAACAAACCTGTATTTTCTGCCCTCCAGAGCCCACCCCATCTGCAAATCACAATCGGTACAAACACATGCAATACTGTTTTTTTCTCCACATTACTATCCAAAACACTTTTACTGTTTAAAAGTCACAGTCTCACAGAAAGTTTCCAGTCAAGATTGATCTACAGAGCAGCTGTTGCTGATGCATTGTATTAAAGTAACTTACAAGGGCCCCAAACCTTGCTCCTTATGTGACTCACAAGAGACTGCCCTCCTACCCAAGTTCAGTGTCACCACTGGGAGAAGTTGACCACACCCCCAAACAAGGCACACAGCTCACCTGGCCCTGTGGCCTGCAGTTCTGAGGGGACTTTGGACAACTTTGTCCCTCTCTTCCATCTCCAACAGAAGATCCCCTAGCTCGCTCTCCTTCACTGCAACGCAAAGGTAATGCCATTGGAGGTTGTCAAAAATAGCCTCTGTAGAAAACTGGCCATGGCCTCTAGGAAACTTTGCGTGAATAAAACCAGTGTAGCCTTTATTTAAAAAAAAAAAAAAAATCACACGTGGAAGAAAAGAAGTCGGTACCCGTACAAAAAGACTGCAGGGCCTACTGTCAGGAAGAAAGTATAATTAAATAGGAGGACAGGACTGGACCTCAGCATCCCCGCCCCCGCCCCCAGAACAGGGGTCTATACAATCCAAGTGCGTGTCCACTTTGAGAGTCTTGTGAAGGCAGCGGAGAAAAACCAGACGCGGGACAGAAGGGAAAGAAGCGCGGTCACAATCGAAGCCAGAGGGAGCCAGGGTGGCAGAGCGCGCTTCACAAACCAATGCCTTTCAGGTCGCAGGGGAGGGTGGCCTGCGTGGCTTGGGGGCTCTGGCAGCAGGGAAACTGGGCTCTGAAACAGTCCCTCAGCTCCCGGTTGAAGAGGAAACACACCACGGGGTTGATGCCGGCCTGCGCGAATGTCAGCCACACCGAGGCTGTCAGGTAGGCCTGCGGGACAGCGCCGGGTCGCACCAGGACGCGCAGGTAACTGGCCACCACATAGGGCCCCCAGAGGAGCAGGAAGAGCAGCGTGATGGCGTAGAACATCTTGCACAGCCTCTTCTCCGTCTTGAACTCCTCCAGCACCAGGAGGCGCCGGGCGCCGCGGCCCGGGCCTGCAGGCCTGATGCCCACGAGCGCAGGTGGCGTGGGCCCGCGGCCGAAGCCCGCCGTCCAGTTGGCGGCCGCCTGACCGGTGGCGCCCGGGCCGTGGAAGGTCCAGTCGTGGCTGACGGCGGGCACCAGGCGCGCGGGCCGCATCTTGCGGCGGTCGTGGATGAAGAAGAGCAGGCGGAGGTAGACGAGGTGCGTGGCGCCCACCACCGCGGCCAGGAGCAGCAGGAAGCCTAACGCACCCGGGGCGCCGTCGGGCCGCTGCTCCAGGGCGCACGGCGCGTCCTCGTCGTCCGCGCCACCGCCGTCCAGCACCGGCGGGAAGGCCGCGGCCAAAGCCAGCGCCCAGGCGGCGCACACCAGCATCGCGGCGCACGGCCAGCCGGCCAGGCGCTCGGCATAGAAGCGGTGGTGCGCGATGGCCAGGTAGCGGGTGACGCCCACGCCCAGCAGCAGGAAGGCCGCGTGGAAGCAGAAGAGCGCGGCCAGGAAGGCCAGCAGCTTGCAGCCCAGCGCGCCCGGAGGCGTCCCCGCCGCGGCCGCCGCGCGCCGCGCCGCCAGCATGACGGCCGGGAGGCAGGCGAGCGCGCGCAGCCCGTCGGCCAGGCACAGGTCGAGCAGCAGGTAGTACGGCGCGCGGTGCAGGCTGCGCTCCCGCACGATGAGCAGCGCGAACAGCACGTTGCCCGCCAGGCTCACGCACAGCAGCAGGCTAAGCGTGGCCAGCCTGAGGCCCAGCGCGGCAGCCTCGGCCCCGCCGCCGCCGCCGCCCGGCTCACTAGCGTTCGCCATCGCGGCTGTGCTCCTCCCCGCCGGCCCTCTCCGCTCGCCGTAGGCCGCCCCTGGCCTGCGCTCTGCCAGGCTAGCTCTCCGGGCCCGCGGGGTTGTCAGCCCGCGCCCGGCCGGCCCTGCCCCGGGGGCTCCGCGCGCCTCGGCCGCGCCGCCGCCATCTCAGTCGCGGTGCGCGCGGGAGGCGACGGCCACTCCCTGCGCCCTGGGCGCGGCGGGCTTCACTGCGGGCAGGCCCGCAGCCCCCCGCATGCTCCGCGTCCTCCTCCCGGTCCTCCTCCGCCGCCGCGCCTCTTGGCTCTGCCCCCCGCCGGGCCCGCCGCTGCCGCTGCCGCTGCCGCCGCCTTCGCCACCGCCTTCGCCGCCGCCGCCGCCGCCGAGCCCCCTCCCCTCCGCCGGAGCGCGCAGCGTGGCCGCCGCCGCCAGTCCCGCCGAGGCATCCCGCGCCGCACCGGGCCTGGCTGGGCTGGGGGCGCCGTTGCGACAGCCGGGAGGGGAGGCAGGGCCCAGGACGCGAGGTGGCGACAAGTCGCGTTTGGCCCCAGGTAAACAGGGGTCCGGCAGCGGCGGCGTCAAGCGCCAGCGCTGGGGTCACTGTGGCCGGGAGCTGGGGACACCGTGGGGTGGCGGGGTCTGGGAGGCCTGGGGGAAGAGGAGGCAGGGATGTCTGGGATCAATCTTGTGTTTGAAAGCTGGTAATGATGGGCAGCAACATAACGGGATAATCACAGAACACAGATACCCAGGTGAAGCCTGATGTGGGCGGCAGCACGCGGGGAGGGGTGGTAGTGACACGAGCACCCCCCTTCACCCTTACCCCCAGAGACAACTGCAAAGTTGTTTCTATTCGAAAGCTTACCAGTTACCCCAGGAAGCCTAGATTTAGAGGGCAAGGGAGTCCAGAGCCAGGAAGTGGCCCAGCTGGGATCTCAGTTTTACTTAGTCCTATTTCCAAGGCTGGACTTTCAGGGACCCTCAAGCGTGCTTGCTTTCTAACTCTTAAGTGGAACCAAACGTGTTCCACAGAAAGAAATCAGGCATTTTCCTTAAATGGTGTATGTCTTTCCTGGGATATCTATTTCCTGGGTTAGTCTGAAAGTGCCAGTCCCATGTTCTGGCCCTTAAACACCTTTTCTCCTGCTGGACCCACAGTCCGTACCAGCTTCTCAAACAAGCCCTTATTAAGGCTTTTTGGAGCAGCCTGCCTACCTTTCTGTCACTGGCCTCTTCATTTGCTTCCTAGCAATTGTTTCCCATCATCTGGTTTTATTTCTTTTTAAAATCCTGTCCATCTGACTAGTCCCTAAATCGTGTGTGTGTGTGTTTATATCACTACCCTCACTGCTTAATGTGGGAACCAAAATTAAGGGCTGTGTTGTTTTTCAGATATACTCATTAAAAATTCTGTGTGCATAATGGGTGTCTTGGTGGGTATTCCTAAGATCACCACCACAGAGGGCCTGAAGTGCCAGGCTGAGTTGAGTCAAAACTTAGCAGGTGCTGGGGAAGGAGAAAGGCGTGAGGAGAACACACTGCTTATAACATAAGCAGGGTTATACTGGCAGCGAGATTTAAGAGGAATAACAGCATCCTTGTGGTTGTATGCTCCTGTGGTCTCAGCACTCCGAAAGCTGAGTTGAGGGGGTGGCAAATTGAAAGCCAGTCTGTGTGACATAACAAGCCAAACCCAGGAGAACAGAACCTGAAAGTTAGTCCAGAGCCTAAGACTTTGCATTTGGACATCACTAGGGGGTCCCCTTAAAACCTAGTTCTGCCTCAGTAGGTCCAGAATAGGCCTAGATAGTGACTAATATTAGTGTTGGCCCCACTTTGAGTAGCAAGGCCTTGGAAGACAGTTTGGACAGTTTTGCAAAAATCTCAAGGGAATGCAGTCTTAGAAATGTATGTGACTGCAAAAGAGCCATGGGTTTGGGAGGGTGCATGAGTTAGGAATTGTATTTCCATCATGGAGGTGAGTGGTTGCTGGTGTTGGTTATTGGCCCACAGACTGAGTCTATGAAAGTGTTCCCCTACCCTCATGATCATGATGGGCTGCAGACATCCCCAGCAGAGAGAGAGGGAGGGAGTGGAAGTGTTCCTGGTGTGTAGGTTGGCCCCCTTTGAGGAGCTTTCTAGAAGTCCCACACTATAGCAAGCACAATGTGGTGGACTCCCACTCTCAGTGAGAGAATGGAAAAGGGATCTTTTTCTTTGTTTAAAGCCAGATGCATAGCCCTAGACAATGAGATTTTGCCACCATGTGGGCTGTACTTGCTCAGAGAAGGAAATTCCTTACAGTCCATGAAGACACCATCACTGGGTTCTTTATATTAAAATGCAGCTTCTATATACTATGCACCCAGATGCCAAACACAGTATTAAACAACAGTGCTATTTAATGTCATTGCCATGGCCACGTGGGGTATGTATGGGTACAGTTTCTATTTTGCAGATAAAGCAGTGCGAATATATAGAGTGTGCATGTTTGTGGGGTAGGTGCAGAAGACAACCTAGGGTATGCTTCCTCAGGTTCTAGCCACCCTTTCGGTTTTGAGATAGGATTTCCCACTCTTCTACTGGTGTGGAGCTTGCTAAATAGCCTGGGCTGCCTGACTAGCTGGCCCTAGAGATTCATCTGTCTCCTCTTCCCTAGTACTGAGGTTACAAGCAAACTTACCTGGCTATTTTATTTTAACATGAGTTACTGAGCCATCTCTCCAGCCCTGGACTCTGCCTCTTGAGATGAGAAAGCAGTGAGAAAGATAACCAGCAGTGAGCAGCAAGTGCTCAGGACTAAGAATGATAGCCCCTTCAAAGGGAGAAGGACTTTTCAAAACATCCAGCATTCATGGCTGAGTGGGAAGTAGGGCCCAGGTCCTCTCGTTTCAGGTCAGACCCTTCCCTACTGAGTTGGAATATTGATAGCATTTGTTGTTATGAATATAAATCTCTAGCAAATCATTTAAACTCTCAAAATCTAGAATGGTAACATATCCAAAATGTGGTATTGATTTTCTATGGTCTCTGGGTCTTTAGTTTATATGTGAGGAAAAAAATGGAGTTTAAGTGTGTCTGTGTTCTCAAAGGGAGAGAGCTAATCTTCAGAGAAAGCGAAGAAAGAGTCCATGGTTCCCTTGTGAGAGACAGACAGATAGATGATGGATAGATGATAGATGATGGATAGATAGATAGATAGATAGAAGATAGGTAGGTAGACGATTGATAGATAGGTAGATGATAGATAGATGGATGGATAGATAGATAGATAGATAGATAGATAGATAGATAGATAGATAGATAGATTGCTATATAGTCTGATGCATTTCTCTTTGGGACCAGAGGTTTGGTTTAATCATTTGCCCAGAGTCACATAAGCTCAGCAGCGGTAGGCCATGTAAAATCACGACTGGGGCAGCACTCACATGTCTACAGCTTTCCTTCTCAGCATTTGTTCAATAGATTAAAATAGATTAATACTTAAAGAAAAGCTATTAACATATTATTGGCGGGGACCAACTTGTTTTTTTTTTTTTGCTTCAGACAAGACTTTCAAATATTTTCTTAGGCACCAAATTGAATGTCTCTTGTTAAAGGCAAATGAGATTTTTTTCCAATAAAAATCTCTATTTATAAGTAATTGTTCTTTTGTACATAGATAAAGGAGTTGAAACTTCCCCGCATCAGTTATGTTTCATCTTTGATGCATGTAGTATGACTGGTAATATAATCCAGCTTGTTCAGAGAGACGAGCTGGCACATTTTGACACATACACCTGTAGCTATGGGTTCCATCATCATGGGAGCCATCTTGACCACTGCCTCAGGTTATGTCTTAGAGAACATTGTATTGACAGCCCCATCCTGGCTCTGAGAAGCAGCCAGCCAGAGTCTGGGCCCTTTGGATTTTGAGTTATCAGAGCATAGCATTGGGCTGTTCTGTGGCAGTCCGCCATAACTTCACGAATGCAAATAGGCATTGGAGTTAGATACACCCTGGCTCCTACCCAAATCAGTCATTATCTTTGTACCTCTGGGAAAGTTCTGTTTACTCTGAGCCTCCAGAGCTCTGGATCTCAAAGACCTGCTGTGAGGAAGAGTCAGTTGGGTGAGACCTGACTAATAGAAAACAAAGCACAGGTTTGTACACAGAGGCATGTTATTCGTGATCGCCGAAGATGATGACTGTGGAAAATGTCTCAGCCAAGATGCTCATACCTCAGTCCAGGAAAAAAACAGTGACTAAAGACAAAAAGAATTTGATCCCAGCTGATGAAGTACCAGCTTACATGCTTGCATATACTAGCTTGAATGACCATGTGCTGTAAAATATGTGCACAGATTTGTGGTACTCTTAAAGAAGTAAGGAACTGCCCTGAAAGCTGAAACTGCATAACCCACCATCAGGGCAAAACTGCAAGAGTCAGAAGTTAGGTTTCCAAGAAGCAGTTATATTTCCCTTGATTTTATGGATTTACCATGAGTCCATATGAATCCACTTCCATATTTGTCATGCAAATGAAGGTATACTGTGTGACAAGGTGCCTTGGATTTGAGTTGGGGGTAGAGAATATATAAATGGGTCAAGCTACAGTTAGTCAAGGTACCAGTCAGATAAGGACACATAACCACATACAGTGACCACAGGTTTCATGTCACTAGAGCATAAGTCTTGTTCTCTACAAATTCATAGAGACAGAAAGTTAGTTGGGGGATGGGGGTGGGCAGAGAGTGGATCGGGGCTGGGCATGGCTATAGCATTGGTTCAAAGAGTAATGAAAATTTCCTGAAATTAGGTAATGGGGACAGTTGTACAATGAATGGCCCAAGAGAGCAGAATTGCAAACAGTGCAAAATAAAACCCAATTTGTATTAATGTGAAGCCATCACTTTGACCTTATTAAAGGATGGATAGTTGTCCAGAGTGATTTCTGCTCATGGTTTTCCGAGCGAATGTCAGCCTGTGGGGTCTGACTTCTTGCACTGTCCTGGGAATGGCCACAGAAGTCACACTCGTTTTCTGGATAATACAGGCTTGCCTCTTGCATGGGCTTCAGTATTTGTGGTGGGAGGGTGCTGATGTGAGCTTGGGAGGACATACAGAGGATTTCAGTCAGTACCCTTCTATCAGCTACATGCTCTTCTGTCATTTGTTTATATGCTGAGATGCACTGGGTGTTTTGTGTGCAGCATCTAGGTACTTCTATAAAACACCCAACTTCTCAGAGTGGTAATTGCATAGTCTAAGCTCAGACAGAATAAAGTGGCAGGATAAGGTGACTATCCCAATTCCACATAAAGATGGAGGATGGATATTATTACTATGCAATGTAGGTGCCCTCAGAGGTCAGATGCTCCGGAACTCCTGGGACTGGACTTATGGGCAGTTGTGAGCTGCCAGATATGGATACTGGGAACTGAACCTGAGTCTTCTGCAAGAGCAATGTACACTCAACCACTGAGCCATCCCTCTACCCTCAATTATTAATAACTGACAGGTAATTGCAGGACAACCATCAGCACAATGTGCTAAATGGGCCAAGCCTCCTATGACAAAGTTGGGAAGGAAAAACAACACTGTGTCCTACACATTTCTTAAATCACCTGGAAGACTCAAGGTCCCAAGGTCCCTTGTATGCAGTTTTAGAGGCATTGGGTAGCATATGCAAAGCACCCTCTTGCATCTGCATCTGAACAGGTGAGAGCTTTTCTAGAAGGTGCACTACAGTGGAAAGGTACTCCAGTATTGAGAAGGATCATGAGGGACCAGCAGGAATGTCTTGTTGTCATCAAATTTCCACTGTTGATACTTGTTTCATGTATTAAATACTCAAATAACTTAAAGTCATGCCTCAGCACAAGGAGGAACTTTTCTTTAAAATAGTGTTTTTTGGAGATGATAATGTAATTATGCCATTTCTCCCTTCCCTTTCTCCCTCTAAACCCTCCCGTGTACTCACATTGTTCTTTCAAATTTATGTCATCTTTTTCTTATTGTTAATATATATTTGTATATAAACTTAATACATATAAAATCTGCTCAGACTGTATAATGTTACACACACACACACACACACACACACACACACACACACGCACGCACGCACGCGCGCGCGCACGCGCGCGCGCACACACATACCACTTCAGGGTTGAGGCCTCCTGGGCTTTCCTCCATACATATTAGCATGTCTATTGGTGGTGTCCTTTAGGTCTTGGTTAGGCAGCCATGTTGGTGAGACTATATGGGTGTAGCTTCTTTTGCATTTCTGGGAGACACAATCTTACAACAGACTTCCTGATCCTCTACCTCTGATGACCTTTCTGCGTGTGTTTTTTCACAATGATCCCTGAGCCTTAGGTACAAGGATTGTGTTGTAGATGTATCAGTTGGGACTGGGCTCCACAACTATGCATTTTGGTTGATTGTAGTTTTCTATAATGGTCTTCATCAATTTCATAGAGAAGCTTCCTTGCTGAGCAGGGGTAAGAACTATACTTACCTGTGGGTATAAGGATAAATATTTCGAATGTAGTTAGAGATGATACTGGTTTAGTAAAGGATGGTTGTAGATTCTCCTTCATGATCCATGACTTCTCCAACAACAAAGTAATTGGCTAGGTTTCCAGTACTAGACATTATTTCCCACTTGTTGAGCAAGTCTTGAGTCTAGAGAGCTGTTGGTTACTGCCAGGGTATGTGTGCCACTACTGCAGCCTACATTTATTATACTGTTGTATGCAGCTGTGTTGTTATGCTGGTTATTGTGATGTCATAGGTGGGTAGACTATTGGTTGTTCCCCTCCTTTGGAAGCTTGCATGGTGCCTCCTGGTATCATGAGAGCTAATACTCAGGGAGGAAGCTTTTGTTAGATCCACCTTGGGTCCTCTGGACACTGCATCTGAGGTATGTTTTGGGAGTCTCTTAGACAACTTTAACAACTCAGAGAGGGCTTCTCATCTCTCATGTCCAGATCTTTGTTAGTCTATAGCTTTTAGAGAGAGTATTGCCATCCAAGATGGGGATATTTTATTCAAACATATTTGTTTTGTATTCACTGACTTACATACATGTATTATGGGTCTTTTCAGGTAGTTATTAACATTATTTATGATCTTCTCAGACATCTTTACTATTATTTTACCTTCCTCCCTCCTTCATTTGTATTTATCTCCCTCGCCCTCCCTATTAGACCCCTGCTCCATTTCCCCACTCCCCCATCAGATCACTCATACCCAGCTATTCCTTCTCTATTTCTCATCCTGCCCCTCCCCCACCTCCACAATGGCTCCCTTTTACGTACCTGGCTTCTGCAGTTACTCCAGGTAATATGCTCACATCTGAAGATTTGGAGCTAGGAGCCTTCTTTCAAGTGACCATTCTTCTAGCTTCCATTTCTGAGTGGACTCCCTCTAGTGGTTGAGCTAGCTAGTGTTGTGGTCCTCAGTTTGACTTTTGAAGGGTCTAGCAGGATGTGGGTGCTACCCTGAGGTTAGAGGATTAAGGCATCAAATCTTCACCTAACAGTCCTCCTGAGGTGCTTGGAGCTAGCTATGGATGAGAGCTCATGCCCTGCTGCTACCCTCTTCACTTATTCAAAAGCCAACTAGGAGCTGGGAGACTTGTAAACAGGCAGAGTTGCATTCAAGCTCAAGATCCCATGTAAACAGCCAAGCACGGTGGTGTATGCTTATAGTTGCAGTGTTGTGGAAGCAGAGATGGGCTCACTGGCTAGCCAACCTAGACTGGCCCAACTTGCAAACTCCAAGTCAATGAGAGTGTTGTCCCAAAAAACAAGGTAGGTAGCACCTGCAGAATGACACCTGTCTTAGTCAGGGTTTCTATTCCTGCACAAACATCATGACCAAGAAGCAAGTTGGGCAGGAAAGGGTTTATTCAGCTTACACTTCCATGCTGTTGTTCATCACCAAAGGAAATCAGGACTGGAACTCAAGCAGGTCAGGAAGCAGGAGCTGATGCAGAGGCCATGGAGGGATGTAACTTACTGGCTTGCTTGCTTCTCTTGGCTTGCTCAGCTGGCTTTCTTATAGAGCCTAAGACTACAGCCACTACCAGTACCACAGATGGTACCACCCACAAGGGGCCCTTCCCACCTTGATCACTAATTGAGAAAATGCCTTACCGATGGATCTCATGGAGGCATTTTCTCAACTGAAACTCCTTTCTCTGTGATAATTTCCGCTTGTGTCAAGTTGACACACAAAACTAGCCAGTACAATTGAGCCCTTGTCAACTTGACACACAAACACATCACCAATAAGCCTTGACCCTTACTTCCTTATTCATCCCCAAGATCTAAATAACTTTAAAGGTCCCACAGTCTTTGCAGATTCTTACATATTAACATTTCAGTCCCCTTTAAACATCCAATCCCTTAAAAATCAGTCTTTAAAAAATTCAACTTCTCTTAACTGTGGGCTCCACTAAAATATTTTCTTTCTTCAAGAGGGAACAATATCAGGCCATAGTCACAATCAAAAGCACAATCAAACTCTAACCATCCAATGTCTGGGATCCACTCACAATCTTCTGGATTCCTCCAAGGGCTTGAGTCACTTCTCCAGCTCTGCCTTTTGTAGCACACACCTTGTCTTCTAGGCTTCAGATGCCTGTACTCCACTGCTGCTACTGTTCTTGGTGGTCAGCTCATGGTACTGGCATCTCCAAAACACTGCTGTCTTCTGCTGCAACTAGGCTTTACCAACAGCCTTTCATAGACTCTCCCCATGGTGCCAAGCCTCACCACCTTTGCATGACTGACCCCTTCACTCCTGGGCTGTCAATTGCAACTGAGGCTGCACCTTCACCATTGGCCTTCCACAGCCTCTCACAATGCCCAGGCCTCAGCTGCTCTTCATGACTCCTTCATGCCTTCAAAACCAGTACCACCTGGGTGACTCTTACACATTACCAAGTCCAGCCACAGCACAAGGTACAACCCTGGCTATCTCTGGAACGCAGCCTCTGTGCTCTCAGAAAACACTTCTCAGAAGATTTCACCTCAATGATGCTGGTCTTTTCCCAATCACCGCCAAACTAACCAGCATCAATAGCCCCAGTAATACAATGGTTTTGCTTTAGTAGTTCTGGTATCTTGTTAATCACAGCTGATCCTTCAGCCCCAGCTAATCAAAACCACAGAATCTTCACAGTCAAAATAGCAACGTCCCTGATAAGTCTTTAATCTTCCCTCTGAAATTTCACAAGCCAGGCCTCCATCTTCTGCACTGTTCTCAATAATATCTTCCAAGCTCCTACAGAACAGCACAAAGAGCTCTTAACACTGAATGACTCTTCTATCCTAAGGTTCCAAAGTCCTTCCACAGTCCTCCCCAAAACATGGTCAGGTTGTCACAGGAATACCCCACTACGCTGGTACCAATTTGTCTTAGTCAGGGTTTCTATTCCTGCATAAACATCATGACCAAGATGCAAGTTGGGGAGGAAAGGGTTTATTCAGCTTACACTTCCATGCTGCTGTTCATCAGGAAAGGAAGTCAGGACTGGAACTCAAGCAGGGCAGGAAGCAGGAGCTGATGCAGAGGCCATGGAGGGATGTAACTTACTGGCTTGCTTGCTTCTCTTGGCTTGCTCAGCCTGCTTTCTTATAGAGCCTAAGACTACTAGCCCACAGATGGTACTGCCCACAAGGGGCCCTCCTCCCTTGATCATTAATTGAGAAAATGCCTTACTAATTGAGAAAATGGAGGCATTTTCTTAACTGAAACTCCCTTCTCTGTGATAACTCCAGCTTGTGTCACGTTGACACACAAAACTAGCAGTATAACCCTAAGGTTGTCCTCTGGCCTCCACATATATGCACACTCTCATATGTAGGTGTGACCCCCAACACACACACACACACAATTAAATAGTGCACTGAATATTGTAATTGTGTACATTTTCTAAGGTGTAGCTTTTGAGGCATATTCCTTTAAAGTGTTTTAAGATATAGAACGGAGAGGTCCATCATTCAGGATGCATCTACTATTGGTTGATTTTTCTAGATTGTTGCTGTGTTTTGGGGTATGGTTTGTGTCCCCTTAAGCCTTCTAGTGTTGGAAGCTTGATCCATAGTGTGGTGACATGGGAAACAGAGTGGAGGCCTTAGGAGGTGGAACAGTGTGGGACATAC
Organism: Uromys caudimaculatus; assembly: GCA_028551405.1. Classification (NCBI taxonomy): domain Eukaryota; kingdom Metazoa; phylum Chordata; class Mammalia; order Rodentia; family Muridae; genus Uromys; species Uromys caudimaculatus. The sequence continues at coordinate 44,226,795 of CM052700.1, forward strand.
TCAGGCCACTGAAGGTGCTTTGGCCTGTGTCTGCATGGCCTACCTGAGACCATGCAAGGTCTGCTTCAGCATAACAGGCCCTAAGCTTCAGCATCTCTCAGAATGCCTCCCATGCCACCTTGCTTCCACTCTCCTTCCATTGCTCTTGTCTTGTCTGGACTGCTCTCCATTCAGCTGCTGCCTTATTCCTTCCACAGCATTCTGTTCTCCTACTGTGTGTCAGCTCTCCTACTGTGTGTCAGCGCTCCCATACGGCATAGCTCACATCTTTCTTTCTCCCATTAGCTGCATATTCGTGTGCTCTGTATATGCCAGGAGAGTCCTGAGAAAGATGCTTTGGAGGTCAGCATGTTAAGATGTTAAACATATGAAAGTGGTGTGTTTTGCTTTTGTTCCTGATAGCATAGCTGACTGAGATCTACTCGGCTGGAAATAACTAACACAGGCAATATTTCAGATGCTTATCTGCCATTTCTATATATCCTTTACTGATGAACTTGTCCATTTTTTGCCCATATTTTTCAGTAGGCTGTGTGTTCATTACTGACTTTTGAGAGTTGGCACTCTTGAGGGCCACCGTGGTTTTGAAGGCTACTTATATCATAAATGTAGCTTTTGTGGCTTGAAATTGAACTGCCTTAAAGTTCCTTTTTGGTAAGCAAAACCCATTTGGTACTGTCATGGTGTTCTTTTCCTGTGCAGTCACTGGATATTCTTGGCCTAGGACTATGTGTACAGGAGAATGACTTATGAATCTTAGGAGTGGTTTTTCCTAATAAATACACTTCATGTTTAAAAAAAAAATCATGCACATATTTTCTCATTGTATGAATCTTTTGTTCCTTATTGTGTTTTTGACAAATGTCATTCATATGTATATGTGTGCTGCACATGCCACGTGGGCCACATGTACCATGTGTGGAGGTCAGAGAACAACTTGTAGGAGGTATTTCTAACCTTTCACCATGTGCTTCTTGGTGACCAGACTTAGATCATCACACTTGGCCTCAAGTGCCTTTGCCCACAGAACCATCATGCAAACCCCTTTAATGTATTTGAAAAAACAAGGGATTTTACATTTTATCAAGTCTCATTTTTTATTGTGATTATTAGAGTTTTGGTGAATTCTTGCCTATACCTTAATCACAAAGATTTTTCTCCTATATTTTCCTCTAGTCATTTTATTATTTTTGATTTTGCATTCAGCTTTTTAAAAATGTTCCACATTTAATTAAATTTTACAAATAGTTTCAAGTACAGTCGAAGGTTCTCCCCCAACTCGGTACAGATATCCAGTTGGTCCAGCACCCTTCATTAACTTTACTGCTTACGCGGTTGCTTTTATATCTTGGTCAAAAAACGAATTGTCCATGCATCTATGGGTCTATTTCTAGACTCTCTCCACTGTTCCAGCCATCTCTTTCAGGATCTCAATGCCACATTGCATTGATTATTGTGGTTTTACAATGAACTTCAAAAAGAGACACTGCTGTTCTTCCAGTTTTATTCTTTTTTCCAAAATTTGGCTTTTTCTGAGTCATTACCATTTAAATATGTGTTTGAGAATAAAGTTACCAACTTCTGCAAAAACGACTGCTGAGATTTCAATTGGGATTATGCAATGAGTAATTAAAGTCTTCAGAGCCCTGTCTCCTCCTGATCAGGGCAGAGCTTCTCACTTACTTGGTGAGCTGTTTAGTTCTAACTGTCACCTGAGATGAGAGTCTTGAAGAATTTTCTAGATCAGATTGGCTTGTGGGCATGTCTGTGGGGAATCCTCTTGATGATCCTTGAGGCGGGAAGGCACCCCCTGAATGGTGACTGGGCCCTGCACTGTATGGACATAACGGAATCTAGCTAGCTGAACTGCAGAAAGCAAAGGACCATCCGTTTACTCTCTCTGCTTGACTGTGGATGTGGCACTTTTAGTTCCTGCTTGGACTTCCTTGTAGTAATGGATGGTGACTTAGAATTCTGAGCCAGATGAAGCCTTCCTCCCACAACTTACCTCCTATCAGCAAGCTTTTCCATGGCAGCAAAAAAAAAAAAAAAAAAAACAAAAGAACCAGGACATTTGGGTCACCCTTAGATTCTTTTTACAGATCTGTATTTATTTGTTCATGTATATTGTTTGTCAGATTTATTTATCAGCATCTCATATTTTAAAATGATTATAAATAGTATTTAAAGAACCTGCCGGGCAGTGGTGGCGCACGCCTTTAATCCCAGCACTTGGGAGGCAGACGCAGGTGGATTTCTGAGTTCGAGGCCAGCCTGGTCTACAGAGTGAGTTCCAGGACAGCCAGGGCTACACAGAGAAACCCTGTCTGGAAAAACCAAAAAAAAAAAAAAAAAAAAAAAAAAAGAACCTTCCCTTCCAGGTAGTATAAAAAATGGGACTGAATTTTGGAAGCTGGTCTTGGATTTTGAAATTTTGCTAAATTGTCCATGCTAGGACCCCTTTAGGGAAGTCCCATTGGGTTTACGAATAGATTATTATCTGTGACTGAAGATGACTTTAACTTCTCTTCCAATCTAGGAGTTATCTTCTTCTTTCATAACACCAATGCCTTGGTGATAGGCTCCAAAATTATCTTGAACAAATGATGAAAGCAGACCGCAGAGGTCTCCCTCTTGTATCCGTGGGGAAGCATTTGGTCTGTCACAGTTAAGTATAATATTAACTGAGAGTCTTTGTAAATGCCTGCGTGTGAGCATGTTCCCTTTCACTCTGAAGTTGCTGGGGTGTCTCCAGTTTTTTAAGGTTTAGGTATAAATGTTAGATTTTACAGATGTCTCTTTGCATCTTTTAATAGTATAGTGGATTTGCTTATTTGCATATTTATGAAAGTTACTGTTATCCTTTCAGGGTAAATCTGACCTAATAGGGAAGTACTCACACAGTGACTCTCATGAATATAAAGTCCAAACTTATAAACAAAATGTTAGCAAGTGTAACACAAGCATACCTTTTCTCCTACATATTATCTTTAGTGGTTATTAGGGACGTTCACAGAGTGCACCTGATCAGGCACACTTCCCAGCCCTCTGTTTTACCAGCTTAGTGGTTTTCCCTTTGTTTCTGTATAGCTATAAAATCAGCATTGATGTCACCTGCCTCAACTCTGACATAAGTAACTTGTGTCTTTTTGTTTTTGTTTTTTTTCCTAAGTCCTGTAACTAGAACTTAATCAATTTTTTAAAAACTTGAAGAATCACACATTGGTTTCATTGATTTGTCCCCCCACCCCCAGTGTTGTTTTGTTTTGTTGTTTTCTGTCCTGACCTTAGTTTTCTTTCTCCTTAATTTGTGTTCAGTTTCGTTTCCTGGTTTAACGTGGGAGCTGGATCCCTTGACTTGAGGCCATCATTCTGATTTGTGTGACATACCCTGTCCGCTTGTTTAAGCAGCATCTTGTGAATTTAGTGTATGTGTGTTTGTATCCACTCATTGCAGAATCCTTCTAATTCCTTTGGATAATTCTACTTATCAGAGAACATACGTGTAGGACTCAAATTCCATTAATTTATTGACACTAGTTTTATGGCCTGGGATATGCTGTGTCTTGTTGGTTAAAACAAGTAAACTTCACATGCACTTGACAAGAGAGCATTGTGTCTTTATTGAGTGGAATACTCTATAAATGTCCATCAGATCAAGGTGATTGACATTTTGTTAAGATATCTATTTTCTTTCTGGTCTACTGTGAGAGGAGTGTTAAATCCATAACTGTAATTCTGGCTTTCCAAATTTCTGCTTGAAGTTGTAACCATTTTGGTTGTATATTCTAGAGTGCTGCTGCCAGGGCTAGAATGTGAAACTATTGTATCCTCTTCACACATTGGTGTATCTGTGTTCTCAGTTAATCTTCATTGCTGGTATTGGAAACAAACCCTTTGTTCTGGCTTCCTTAAGGCATTCCTGTGGCATTGCATGAGAAGAACTATTGCTAGAGCAAAAGGACTGTAAGAATTAACTTAAAGACATGCATTGTTGGGGGTCAGGGGAGAGAGAGAGAGAGAGAGAGAGAGAGAGAGAGAGAGAGAGAATATCCGAGGCTTAAATTATGGGCCAAAATAGAAGTTACATTGACTTGTAGCTTGCTTTGTAGCTTACTTTTATGATCATATCCTGAGTATAACTTGCAATAAAATTATTTTACAATAAAACTGGGGAAAGACTCCCATCTATATAGTAGGAAAACTATAGTAACTAATTTTTCAACTGTCTTTTTTTAAAAAAACAAAAAACAAAAAACCAAGCTTGCATCTTGTGTGTCATCCTGTTTAGCAGTCACCAACATGCAGTTAGAACATAGTCTGTTTACATTTAATGAGAAAAATCGGTATCATAACACTTAAATCTGTCTTCCTGCAGTTTGCTTCCTGCTTGTTCATCCTGCTCTCCTTTTCTGAAGTTTACTATTTCTTTCGACTTCCTGTTAGAGCCTTGGTTGGATTGTTTGTTCTGCTTCATTGTGACATTAGCATTTTCTTGTGCACACATCTGTAAGTTAGCGCAGTCTACAGTGCTCTTCTGAGTCCTCGCTCACGGCATAAGAACTCATCGGGCATTCTCAAGCATCCCCCCCGCACGTGGTTGTCACAGGTTTCTGTTGCTTATGTTAAGAAACTTACATATCGCCATGTTTTCAATCTAACGACCACTAAATACCACTTGCAGGCTTATGTTTGTCTTCCTCGGGGAGGGCTCTGTGGCCACACTCATAGTGCTCATCTTCTGGGCATGATACCTTCCAAGCTTTGCCTGCTTCAAAGTATCTTTCTTTTTCTTTGTTTTTCCTTTGATTTTTCTCTCTTTTATTTCTCTTTTAATTTCTCTATGAATGCCACATTAAGTAAGCTTTATTGATTTTTCTCTGTTCTTTTCATGCTTTTGATTTCATCTCTGTACTCTCTTTTGTCTGCATTGGGTTGACTCTTCTCCCTCCCTTCAGTTCCTTCCTTCCATCCTTATTTTAATGAGGCAGAGTCTGAGACTGGCATGGTTACTCTGTAGTGATCTCCCTGCCTGGCGGCCTTCTGAGTGCTAGGATTACAGGTGTGAGCCTCCATGCCCAGTTCTTTGATGTAAGAATTCATGCTGTTGATGGAGGGCTTTTCTCTTCTCTAGTATAGGCATCTAGCTACAGATTCCCCCTGAGCAGCAATTTCACTCCTTTGACAGATGTTGTCTTATGTTAACTCAGATACAGATATATGTATGTGTATATATATATATATATATATATATATATATATATATATATAAAATTACTATTTATCTCCATATGAATACTGTTTAATTTTCAAACATTTGCAAATATAATCTCCCATATGTGACATATGTATATGTTGATTGTGTAGACATGTGTGGGGATGCACATGCATGTGTGCACATGAAGGCTGGAAGTTGACAACCAGTCTTCCCAATTCTTCTCTATAACTTGGGGAGACAGGGTCTCTTGGTGAACCTGGAGTTCATCCGTTTGGCTAGGCTGGGTAGCCAATGAGCCCTAGGGATTAGCTATGGTTTCGCTGGTTGAACCCTGCTTTTATGCTGGCCATTAGGTCCTTATGACTGCACACCACACACCAACTGCTCTGTCTCCCCAGTGCCCCCAAATTTCTTAGTTAACGATCTATTTTAAATATTTTAAGGTGTGTTCTATTGTTTAGTGCATAATTTATCTTGGTGAAATGTTAGAAATATTGTCTATTCTGTGAAAAAATATTTATTATATATAAATATATAGATATAGATAGAGATGTATCGGCTAGGTCTTATTAGCTGGTTTTGTCGTTCATGCCTTCTATACCTTTGCTAACTTCCCACCTATTACCAAGACGGGGAGGCCCAGATCCCCAAGTGTAGTTGTAGGAGGCCTGTTTGTTTCCATGCCCACCAGACACTGCTTCATGTAGCTTAAGGCTCTGAAGCCTAGTTGTTTGGGTTACAAGTATTTCCTGGCGGGATGCTTCATGGTGTGCCGTGCCCTTCCTTGTTGCGGTGAACTTGGCTTTCCTGACACTGATTAACCACTTTCATTGCTTTCATGGTCTCTTTCTTCATTCTTTTCCTTTCCATTTATTCACATTGTTGTTTTTGAAGTTTCTCTTATAAATAGCACTTTGTTGGGTCATGACTATTTTAATTTGTGTGTGTTGCATGTGTGTCTGTCTCTGTGTGTGCACGTGTGCATGCATGCACCATTGGAAATTATTTGGGTGTCATTACTCCCCAGGCACTGTTCACCTTGTTTTCTTGACATGGAGTCCCTTGCTGTCCTGGAACTCACCAAGTAGGCTAAGCTGGCCGACCAGAGAATCCCAGTGTCTACTTGTCTCCACCTCTAGAGTGGTTGGCAGTGATGTTCCAGATATCTGCCCATGCACCCCTCCCCTACTGGGATTACAAACATAGACCACCGCTCTTTTCTTTTATTCTACCTGGGATCTGGGAACTGAACCCACACTTGCAAGGCAAGCACGTTACTACTTTACAGACTGCAGTTTCCTCAGCCCTGGTTTTTGTTCAACTCATTGCTTTCTGGGTTTCAGGATCTGAGTTCCCTCCTGGTGTTGCTGGCTTGCATAGCTGCACAGTGACAGCTGTGTCCTTTGTATTTGGCTGGTGTTGTTGTCTGTGAGCTTCCTCCCTTGCCAGCTCCTCCCTTCCTGGTACTCTGTCTAGAGAAAGCCCTTTCTTAGGACTCTTTCTATGCTCATGAACATTTCTGGGTGCCAGTGTCTCCAGCTCCAAGTATGGGCAGTAAGTTGCACAGGAAGACCTAGGGAGCTTCATCCCTGTGTCAAGGGCCCAGCTGGTGCCTGCATTCTGCCCTTCTCCCCGCCATCTTGTGGTTTATTTATGGTAGTTAGGGACTGTCAGTACGCTGGAGGGGAGGAATTGGAAAAGCAGGTTCACTCTGTCTTTCTGATAGAGATTTCCTTGCTTTTGTAATTGAACAATGTTTACTGAGCGTGGAGTCTTGGGATGGACAGTCTTGCTCTATCTTCTCATTAAGTTGCAGACATTGTTCTACTATTCTGTCTTGGTACCCAAATTATTTTCTATGAAAAGAACTCTCTAACTTTGCTCTCATTCTTTTCCACATAATTTTTTCTGGTATTGAGCAACTTGATTATACTCTGTGTTGGTGTGCTTCGCTTTTCTTCCTTTGTCTGTACTTGGGCTTCATTGAGATTTTAAAAAATTAATTGATTTTTTTAACATGCTGAAAACATAGTGCAATTTTCATACAAGTCTATAAGTGGACTCTGAATATATTTCCCCATTCTCCTTTCAATGCCAGGCAAACACTGAGCCATACCATCAAGACCTAGTAGAGGTTGTATCTGCGGGTTTATGACATGTAAACAGTCCTTCCATAGCAGGTGAGCATGCTGAGTTTATGATACACACCAACTTGCTATAACTTGTAGTCTGATGTGTGCTAGCTGTACTGTTTATTCAGTGGGTGGGTGTCCACAAGACACCACGTACAGAGGTGCTGTCCCCCGCCATGCCGTTTCGAATGTTCAGAGACATAATGTGAATGCGTGCCCAAGTCAAGAGCCTGCCTCATTTCTTAGAAGACGTGAGATGCTTTCAGGGAATGGAAGCACATGGAGGGATGGGCACGTGTTAGGGAGACGGGCTTGGAAGCGGGGGGATGGCTTTGAAGTCCATACTTGTTTGCTACAAGTTGGGAATGCTATTTAAATCCAGTCTATAAGACAGGGAAGGTGATGTTACCTGTACCATAAGGCTGATCCGTGGATTAGATAAGGGAGTTCAGGATATGTATGCGTGTGCGCATTCACAAGTACACACACACACACGTACATGTTTTCACACCTATGCATAATCAGATGAATGCAGGAAGAGGGCACTCGGTACCCTGTAATACTCCCTTGAGATTGGATCCCTTTCTGAATGTTGATTTTTTTGGGGGGGGGGTTGGGAAAGTTAGGCTTCCTAGCCAACATGCTCCCAGGATTTACTTGTCTATACCCGAGTGCTAGGGTAACAGGTTCTCAAGTCACCCCAGAATTTACGTAGCACTCCAAACTCATGTTTGCATTGTGTGCCATGCCACCAGTACCACTGAGCGTGTAGACTAGGCTGTCCTCCAACTCGTGATGTTACAACCTCTGCTTCTTTAGTATACCCTCTGCCATGCACTATGAAGCTGGCAGTTCTGCTTACTAAAATAGTTTGAGGTTCACAGCAACACTGAGCAGAAAATGCTTCCCACCCCATCCTGATGCTATGTCTTACACCAGAGTGCATCCTTTGAGACAACTGCTGCTGCAGTGCCACCACACGTCACCTTATGCTTGGCTCTTGTTTTTAACTTCTGTTTGTTTTGGCAGATATATAATGACACATGCGCACTGTCATGGTAGCACAGAGAATAGTTTCACTGCCCTAAAAGTCCCCGTGTTCTACTTGTCCATCTCTCTCTCCCTTCCATGAGCCACTGGCCCACTGATCTTTGTCTCCATAGTTGTCTTTCCAGAGTGTTGTAGGTTTGGATTCATACAGTATGTGGCCTTTTCAGATTGGTTTAATCTCAGCTAATAAAGTGCACCTAATGCTTCCTTTGTGTGTTTTAATGGTTTAATAACAGGCAAGCTTCTCTTTAATAGTACTATTCCACTGTCAACTCACCTGCTAAAGGTCACCTTGGTTTCACCTGAGTTGTGGCAGTCATGTATATAGCCGCTGGAAACATTTGTCTATGTGTTTGTAATTCATAAAGAACTGGGGTGCTATTGCTTGGTCTTTCGGGATGAGGACTCCTTGCTTTGTAGGGTGCTTATGGGTTCTATCAACGTGGCTGTGCCCTTTAGCATCTCCAGCAATGAATGTGAGGCCCCGCTGCTCCATATCCTTGCCAACGTTTGTTGGAGCTTTTAGCCATTCTAGTAAGTTATGTCACCGTTGTTTTAATTTCCTGAATGTTGAGCATATTTCCATATGCTATTTGCTGCCTCTATGTCTTCAGTGAGATGTCAAGACCTGTTTTATTCTTTTTCTAGTTAACTCATTCATTTTCTTGTTGAGTTTAAAGTGTTCTTTCTATATGTTGGAGCTGTTCCTATTTTTACTGTATTATTGGTCTTAGTGCCTAAATAAGGGATTTGTTGATATCTTAGCATAGCTAGGGGGAAAAACACACACAAAAAAATTTTCTTCCTTTTTTGTGGGAGAGATGGACAAAATATTTTCTACCTAGAAAAGGAAAAGAATGATCTTTTCTAGGTTGTTTTGATCCAGAAAGATCTTTTATAAACAGCCTGTACTCCATGTTTCTCAGCTGTTGATGAAGAGTGGAAACTGCCACTCAGCTCAGTGTCCCCTCCCTTTCTATGGTTCCACTAGGAATCCAGGGCTAACATCAAACCTGTTAGCAATTCACCTCAACTTCTAGACAGCTGTTCTGGCATGGATCATTCTATTCATGTTGCTAGTGCTACTGAAGAAAAGGATGCCCTGCAGTGGTAAGGAGGCTTTATATTATACTGCCTGGCTCCCACTCTCCCCGCCCTTCACAGTGCATCGATAGGTTTATGTTACAGGACTCATTTTCATTTTATGTCTTTTTATTTACACACCAATTCTTTTGCAAGTAATTTTAATTTCTCTGTTTTATGAGAGAGGGGCTCTGTATCTGAGCATTCCTGTATAAAAGAAAGAAAATGATTGTTTTTAATGCAGATTTGAAGGAAATATAATGGATTTCAGCTACAACAATTTCTCCCCATTTAGAAGAGATGAACACCTAGTTAGATGAACAATGTCATTCCTCCTATAATCAGAATACATCCTGTTTCCATGACAACCTGTACTTACCAGATTGCCTGGTAAAAGAAGTATTTTGATTCTGTCTTTGATAAAGGACTTGACCACGCTCTTCATTTCGACAATTCAATTCTATTCAGGACTTTTTTTTCCCTCCTTTAACATGGCTCTCTTTTGAGAGGTAGGGCCAGAAGCCCATTCCAGAGGTAAATTTCCTTCAGAATGAAAGGAAAGGCCTCCCTAGCCAAATGCTGATGAACATAGGAGACAAGGTCACTGTCATGGGTCGGGTCATAGTCATTTTCTGGTATCTTCCTATTAAATTAAGTCAACAGCCTTGATGCTTCAACTTATTAAGGCGCTGTTTGATCTGTGGAGGACCGATTCCACTGTTCATTTCCATCTGGACTTTCTAACCAGGAGGCGTCTCTCTCCACTGCTAATTTATATCTTGTCTTTATGGAAGCTCTGTGTCCATAATCCTGTTCTTGCAAGGAGAGTACTGTTAATGATTTTTCTCTCAAAATGAAAAATAGGGAATTATTTGCATCATTAACTATGCTTTTTCAAAATTTGAAAAATAATGGTACTACATTTTATTGACAAGATTATGTTTAATGTAACATAAAATATTTAAGTTCAATATGGTAAGAAAACATGGCCCTTAGACATTTTAGGAATGGTAGGGAACTGAGCAAAAATGTGGGAGAATTTAGTCCAGTTTTGAGGGTTTAAGTGAGTTTGGGAAGAACAAAGTGATTCTTTGGTATCCCCAAATCATTGTCAATGATAGCAATTATTTATAGTCTGACAACTCAATACAAAGTCACCAGGTATCTCATTGTCTATTAGACTTCATGTTTTGTAACAGACTCCCTGTGTCAATAGGTACATAGTATTATCTTCTCAGAGTGAGTTACTGACCAAAAATACTAAGAAACTTTTAAAGTGATGCTACAGCACACAATGTAACAGTATATATCTGCAGTGTAACAAATGAAAATAAAAACAAGTGAGACATCACCAGGCCCTCTGGATCTATCATTTCTACTGATATTTGTCCTAGTTCAGGGGACTTGGTAACTATGGAGGTTCCTCCTGATGACTGTCTGACAGCGTCTTTCTGCTTCCTAATTAACACTTAGTATGGAAGTTACAGTCCTGAAAATCTCAATCAATCTCAATCTCTCTCTCTCTCTCTCTCTCTCTCTCTCTCTCTCTCTCTCTCTCTCTCATTTCATTTTAAATCCTACTACTTTATTTTTCTTTACTTCTTGACTGCCTCTCAGTTGGTAATGAATGCCTAACCTTTAGTGTACTTAACTCTTTAGAAATAAATGACTGGTCTGCGGAGATGGCCATTTGGTTAAGTTCTTAACACAAGAAGTGTAAGTTCTAAATCCTCAGCACCCATATAAAAATCTGGCCACAGAGGTGTAATCCTACCTCTGAGGAGACAGAGACTGGTCCCTGGATCTCACCGGCCTCCCAGCCTCGCTGAATCAGTGAGACCAGGTTCAGTGAGAGACCCTGTCACGTTGGGTAGACTGGGCTGAGAGGGCGCTTGTTGACCTGTAGCCTGTACGTTCACACGTACATTAACATATGCACACCACACACGCACACCACCACCGCCTCCGCCACCGCCGCCGCCTCCGCCACCGCCACACCACACACCACATTGCCACAAAGAGGGGAAAAAAGAGATACTGAGAGATGTTATTTAACAGAATAGTTCAACAGGTGCTTTTGTGAAGGCATCTTCCTCCTGCAGGGGTCACTCTTCAGACATTTGCCAAGTTTACATTCTATAAACTTGACTTTAGTATATTTTTTTTCTTGAGCTTTTCAGAGGCAAGCTCTCACCTCAGGGGCTTCAGCTAACTGAGGTTTGGAGAAACATGGATTAGCTGATCATTTCATTGCTGTGCCACTTCCTGATATGTTCGCCTAGTAAGTTTATATTTTTTTTGTATCAATATTTATTTTCTCAGGCTGTGACATCAGGGGGACTTGACAGTGAGCTACGAGCCTGCTTCTACCTGACCAGCCGCTCCAAGTTTTCCAGGGCAGAATACTGGGACATACCATTCAATGCTCAAACCAGGACAATCCTAGGCAAACGAGATGGTAGTTCATGGTATGCAGATTTTACCAACTCCCCTAAAGGGCAAGGGAGAGCACTTCCTCCCATCAGCCTAGACCATGGAAGATTGGCTCCAGCAGGAACCATCTAAGGGAGTAAAGACAGACTAGTATGCAGTTACACCAAAGGTCCTTTCCTTACATGGAGTTCCTAAGGCTAGGCATGTGACCATTATTTCTGAAATTATCAGGGCTCTGTTTTTCAAACAATAGCAAATGCAGAGTTAATTCCCAGCATCCCTTTTGCCAGAGTAAGTGCCCTAAGGTTCTCCGTGTCCCTGGTTGGCAGTGTTCCGCATCTCTTTGTACACAAAGAGATGCACAGTGGGACTTCTCCTGACCCTCAGAGGACAGTTAGAGATTGTGAATGGCGGAAAGGAAAAGTCTCAGGCAGTACTGAGGAGATGTAAGCACCACAGTGAGTAGACAGACAGGTCAGGAGATCTGATTCTCCCATGAGCCAGACAGGTGCTGAGACTTGAGTTGCAGGAGTGGGGAGGGAGCAGACCTGTTCCCAGGAGCTCATGGTAAGGTTAAGCTTAGATACATGGAGGGAATAGGGGCAGGCAGGCTTGGATTGCATATATTTTCAAGTATATTCAATATAAATTTACATATTTCCAAGAATATGTAAATAGAGGTATGTTTATGTACCTCTATTTATATACACACGTGTATGTATCCACATACATTTGGAAATAAACTTCCAACTGCATTTGGAAAGGTGGGAGGAGGTGTGGAAGATTCAGGCACTAGACTGGAGAATTCAGACTCCAGCCTGTGAGAGACAGGACAGAGAAGGAATAAAATAAAGCCCATTGTAGGGAGCCAAAAATGCTGTCCATGGACAAGAGGAAGAGTAGACACTGAAAGCAAGCCAATCCACATGACGCGGGTACCCTTTTCAGTTCCTTACCAAATCTTGCAGGTGTGCCAGCAGGTAGCAGACCTGTGCAGGGTGCTAGGACATAGACCAGATATTCCAGTGTGTGTGGCGGGGGATGCACTGTAGATTCAGGAAGCCTGTGACATAGTCTCTGAAAGAAATAATCAGGAGGAGGCATTTTACATTCAAGTGGAAGCTTGGGGCAGGAGACAGAGCCAGTTATAAGGAGCTGGAGGGTCAATAAAGAAATAGATACACAGTTGCCCTGTGGCCCTAGAGAAGTTCTGAGGTCAGGAAAAGAGGCAGCTCTACGATGGACAGGCACAAGGAACTTAGGTCCTGTTAGCCGCCAGAAAGAGTGTAGCTTGTCCTGAGAGTGAAGTCTGAAGAGCCGTAGGGCATGATGGAATCAAGTGTTTGGAGGCTTGGACCTAGGCTTCTGTGTTAGCTGTTTAGAGGACAGGGTTGGAGAAAGGGAGACTGGCTAAGAGTGTGTAGCAGCTGCCCATGATGTCCTTTACTGAGACTTAGGAATGAGGAGCAGGGGTGGGTGGCATCCTCATGAGAGAAGGAGGACCAACTCAGAGGGGATGGGGAAGACAGGACACGGCCCACAGTGGGCAAGTGGGTGGCTATGGAGTTCAGAATTCCCTGCCTCAATGCCACATTTTCTATGCTCAGTGACAATAGACTGCACTGGCAAATGCTTGTCCAGGTGTGCTTCATCCTTTACCTGTCTTTTCATTTACAGCTCAGAACCAACCCCTCGGGAGCCATTAGATCCTGGGTCAGTAACACTGGTTGAGTTTTCTCACTGTGTACATCTTATAAAAGAGGGCAGTCCTACCTAAGGCAGCTCATCTCACTATCTCCTTGTCTTGGGTGAGGAATTTGGGGCTCTCCACGGATTGCAGTTAAAGCCTAGTTCAGACTCAGGCAAGGCAACTGCTGTTACAGCACACACTGCAGTCTCCTCTCACCCTTCTAGAGTCCCAGACTGTTTCATGTTCCCTCTCCAAGCAATGGCTTTAGGACTGAGCAACTGTAAACCATGGCTTTGCTGGAGGCTCTAGGCAAGTCTGTGCCCCAGGCTCGTGCCTTCTAGCACTTTGTGTCTGCAGTCTGAGGTCTGCCACCTAGTGGCCACAGACATCCTTTTTTCTTTGGAGTTCCTAGGTGGAAGACAGGCAGGCTGGCTTATTTATAGCACCACGAGCTGTAAACAGGAAACTTGTCAGTCTCAGTGAAGGAGCCCAGCAATGTAAACAGCATATTGCCAGTGAGGGCCTGCACCCATCCGACAAACAATTAGCAAGTGAGTAGAGATCCAGCCATATACTTGCATGCACCCTGGTCACTGCGACACAGGTTTCTCCTGTCTGTGTTGTTCACTGGTGATCTCAAGAGCCTAGGATGGTGGCATTTGCCTAGCAGAACTACAGGCATTCACAGGCTGGAATGTTGGCAGCATCTTTGTGATTGACCTGTCATGTACGAATTTTCTTGTTTAATGATGGCTTGTGGGATCTGGACTGTTGGATCTGGCCTGGCCCGTTTCTCACCTGTGGAACTTTGGCACACAGACTTTCTGGCCTTAGAGACTCAAAGTTTAACTGCTAGAATCTACTCTGTGCTGTTTTGTATGTAGCATTGCCATTATCTAGACACATGGTAGAACTGTCTCCTCTCAAAAAAAAGAAAAAAAGAAAAAAGAAAAAGAAAAAACCTAAAAACAAAAAACCACCATTTACACCCATGTTCTGGCATTAAAGTATAAGGTTTGCTCCCCTCTTCTGTAGGAGGGCATAAATAAAGGGAATGTCCCTAGCTTGCCTGAACTATGTATATGCAGTCTTTCCACACATCCTTCAGTCCTTCATTGTTTAAAGGAGGGGACTGAGTTAGCATCCTTGTCTTCTCTTCCAACTCCAACATTCTACTGTTTCTGTGCCTCCCAGGAAGCCGGATATGAGTGGAAGAGAGAGGACCACTCGTTACTAGGCAACCAGCACCCACCTCACCCATGTTACCATGGTGATGATGAAAGTTGGGCTGATGGGATTACCAGCTCCTGCTAATTGCACATGAGCACTCAAGGTCTCTGTCTCTTGCTTGCTTGCTCACTGGCTTCGACTCTCTTGTTCTTCTAGGCACCATAGAGAGAGCTTCTCTCTCATCTATGGTTCTCCTGGGGCATCCCTGGTACACTAATGGAAAGTAACTGGATATGGAGCCTGGCTGTGCCTCTGAGTAGCTGTGTGACCTTGGGCAAGTTACCCAGCATCTCTGGGCCTCCATTTCCTCATTTGGAAAATGAAGGGGTTGGAATGCTGATCCCCTTCGAAGGTTCTTTCCAGCTCTCAAATCCTTTGATGCCTAGAGAGCATGTCAGGGGAACAGACCACACAGTTACCAGGCAACCAGCAGGCACCCTGCCCAAGTTGCCTTGGTGACTGTATACTGGAGGGGAGGGGAATCACTGCTGCAGCTAATTGCTTAATTATTTATGAGTGCCTCAAGTCCTTTCTGTTGTTTTTGTTGCTAGGGGCTGTGGGGTCACCTTTTCCTCTCTCCTGCCACCCCAAGGCATCTGCATTGTGTGTTATGCAATGAGAGAGCACCTTGGCCTGGACCTCAAGCGACCCACATTCTAGTTCTGCCTTTGTCATGTCCTACCTAGAGCAGTGGCCTCAGGTAAGTCAACTCACCTCTCTGGGCCTCGAGTTTCCTTTCTCATAGCCTTGTGTTTGTTTAGGGAACACAAAGTGCCCTGTCTACCTGGAGGCTCTGGCTCCTGCCATCCACTTGTGAAGTGGGGCATACAAGTGAAATGTTCCTAAGTATAATTTTAAAGCATAATGAGAATCAACATGTATTCGGGGACAGAAGTGCTCACATCTTCTCTCCTGTCCTTAACCATGTCGCCTGAACTCTTTGTTAACCTAAGGTCATTTCTATTTTACTCATTGTGTGTCACCAACTTCCCAAATGGACTGCAGGCCTTGACAGTATAAGATGCAGACATGCGGTTAGGCCATTAAAATAGAGACAGAAGTAAACATAGAAATACAGGGGCTCCTTCATTGATGAATATCCATGTCATGATTGCAGCACGTGTAATTTTGACTGCCTTAGAAGCCAAAGCAGAGGGGTGATGTGTAATGCAGAAAAACCCTCAGGCTCCTTCTGGTCCTAAGTCCTAGAAGGAGTTTATTATGTGGCTTTTTATTTTATAGGAACTGCAGATAGACATGTAAAGCTAGTCCTTTCTGGCTGAGTGATTATTACAGGGTATGAGGAAGAATCAGACTGTGACAGTTTGACTAGTTGTGATCATTAGAAAGCAGCCACCCTCTTTACTGATTCTTTAGAGTTTCATACAGATAAATGTCACTGAGTCTTCAGAGTCAGGCGCTATTTATAACTCACATACATGGATATGTGCTTATCTTGTACAGCTTGGCAACATGGATCAGATTTTTAAACCCAGGCAGCTGTTCTCTGAAGTGAGCCTGTATGGATGAGGATGTAATTACGAAGATGCCCAGGGTGGGTTTACTCAGAGACTACCTAGAAAGTGCACGCTGTTGGGGCTGCTGCTTTACAATGAGTAAAGCACCCTGGGTGAGGTAGATATTTGTGTCTTGATTTGAAAGATGTTCAGAGACATAATGTCAAATAAGAAATCAAAGTGCAGCATTGATGTTAAATGCATGTTTCTTCTATAAAAAGATTTGGAGATAACAGTCTATAAATTGAGATGTAAGTTTGTATGCACACATGTGTATTTTTCCAGAAGCTGTTAGCAACAGTTTCCTCTGGGAGGCAGATTGATTGTCTTGGGAGAGTCTGAGTCCTCCTATTTATCACTTATTTCCAGACCTTTATATTTTTGTTCAGGTGTGCAGGAAAGACTGGCAGTGGAGATCCTCAACTCTAGAGTCTTAACATACCTCTTCAAATCCCAGTTTTGCCATGCACTAATCACGTGATCTTGGGGTTATCCGACCTCTTCTCTCCTTTATCTCTAAGATAGGTGGATAATATCTTCCACATCACATTATTTAAGGGGTATACAAGCTGATAGGGCAAAGCTCTCAGAAAGGCTTTAAGGACATCACAGGTGTAATATTTTGAAAAGGTAAAGAAAGACTAAACAACAAATACATGTGGCCAGGTGGACTCTGTTATCTCAGTGATGGAAAACTTGCTCAGACAGTCACATTTCCAGAATCTTGTTACATTCCAAGAAGGGGTCACAAAGCACACAGACTGCTTTGTTGTTCTTTTATCTTGCCTTGGCTAGCTTGTGGGGAGGACACCTACCCTGGGTTCAGGGCAAGCTATCCTGAAGCCAGGAAAACCCCTATCCTCCAGCATTCTCTCCCAAGCAGAAAGCAAAATAAATTCTGGTCAGGTAGAAAATGGATGAGTTGACCAACTGCAAGTCCCCAGCTGCTGGGGGCCAGAAAACTACAACATGCCTCCAGGCCTTTGCCTTTCTCCGGAAGACAGAGTTAACGGACGCCTAGGAGGAGTCTTGCTTGAGGGTTCCTCTTACTGTGAACTCAGGAGTCTCATGGCTACAGTGACTTCCTGGATTTTCTCAAGTATAGGCTGTGTGTGCAGAATTGTAGCTCCCTCTCTCTTCCTCTGCTGGGCTGGGAGGCCGACCTGGAGAACTTTGACTGACTCTGAAGATTCTCTTGAAAGCTGGGCATTCTGTGGGCACATCGTGGCTCTGGAGATGGAAGGAAAGTAACCTTGTTTCCTTATAATAATACCCTGTTAGGAAAGTTTATCCTCGCTGCCAGGCATGCACTGCTTCAGTGCAACTCCATGGCCTCAGTTAGTGTTGCCTTTAGTACCTTGTTTCTGTACTCTCAGATATTGGAGTCTCTTTATCTTTTCGGCCATTGGTCCTCTCTCCATCTATCAGTCACATCCAACTGTGCTTCCATCTGCCCTTCCATCCCTCCGGCCCTCCTCCAGCCATCTGCCAGCCTTCCCATCCAGCCTTCTGATTGCTGGTATGTCAATCCACCTCTCCTTCCTCTCTCGCACTGTTGGACTCTGAGACTCCATCCGCACTGATCCATTAGCCGGACCTTCCATCTGTCCTTGGCCCCAGCTGCGGGGCTAGCCGGGTGACTGTTCCTCTGCCCTTCTCCCTCGGGTCCTCTGCTCCCGGCGCGGCCCGGCCTTTGTTGGACTGGGGCAGGGCCGAGGCCGGTCGGGGTGGGGCGCGGGGCGGGGCGGGGCGGGGCGGGGCTGGCGCCTGGAGACTACTAGGCGCTTGGGTCCGCTTGTCCGCGGTCTGGCCGGCGGAGAACATGGCGCTGCCCCCGGCTGCCGCGCCCCCCGAGGCTAGCGAGTCTCTTGGCAAGACTCTGTCGGCGCTGCGGCCGGAGCCGGGCGGCGTCCCGCTGCACTCGCCCTGGACCTTCTGGCTGGACAGGTGAGGGCCGCGCCCCGCCGCTTTGTCTCGGCCGCGTCCTTGCCCCACGCGCGCCGCTGCCGGGGGGCCTCGCGCGGATGCAGCAAGAGTTCCGTGCGTCCTCGATAGCGTCCAGCCAGCTGGGTAGGGAGTCGCGGCCGGCCGGGGTAGGCTGCTCCGCGTATCCCTGGGGTGCTGGGCTTGCTCGGGACGTGACCTTTGCGGTGTCAGCAGTCAGAAAAGTTGGCCAGCGGCAGGGAAGTGCTGGGACCTCTCTGCAGGCACATGCACCTCTAGCCCTGGCAGGGGGTCTGGAGTAAGCTGGGGCTTTTGTGACACAGGACAGCTTTGCGGGGACAGCTCCGGTGCCCTCGCCTCTGTGAGGTCTCAGATCCCTGTCCAAAATAGAAACTTCTCACACGATCCTGTATCTCCATCCTGCCTTGTTTTCCATCACAATGCACAATGCTACCGCTTTCTTGAAGTGTGAACTTATTTTCAGTTTGTTAGCAGGCCCTGAGCGAGATTCACAGAGCAGGGGCTGGCTTTGGCTGCGTGCAGAGTCCCAGCACCTAGAACTGTGCTGAAGTGGTAGAACTACTAGTTTTGTTGTGTGGATAGATGCGTGGATATCCAGCCCCTTCTTAACACCTGTTATCTGTGTGGGTAGCGATAGATGAAGTTGCTTCCACAAGTGTGTGGGAATTTTGATGAAACTGTTTACCATGGTTTAAGAGTTAGGAAGAAATGTTTGTGACAGTTTCCGGACAGACTTAGTTTTATACTCCACACGGATGTTTTGTTTTGTTTTTTAACTTTGCAAGTTTTAAAAAACTGATACTCATGTTTTAAGTGAAGACAATTCTTTTCCTGACAGATTAGCCCCTACCTCTAAGAATTTACACCTGGAGCCAGTTTGTTTTCTGGGGACACAGAGTAGTTGGGGATGGGAGAGATTTGCAAAAACATTTTCACTTTCATTCTGAGTTTCAAGAATTTGGCTGTCATAACAGGAGCGGCTTTGGGTTTTGGCAGTCATTAGCAGAGTGAAGTCATGTCTTTCTTTCCAAAGGTGTCTTCCAACCGTGGAGTTGTTACCTGGTATATGTTTTCAGGGTATACAACTGGGCTTGTGGTCCAAACTGTGGGTGTGCTGACCAGTAAAACAGGATTGAGAGAGCCCCACTTTCAGTGGATTAAATTCTAGTCTATTTAGAACCACATATTTTAGGACTATTTTAAAGTATCAATCCTGTATGTCCAAGAGTGCTTTATGAAAACATATAATGTCTTCTAACATAAGACTATGTAGGCTGGTGGTGTAGCTCAGTGGTAGAGCATATGTGTTTCAGGAACCAGACCCTGGGTTTTCAGCCCTGGGCAGAGGGAGGACAGCCCTAAGAATAGGTTGCTTTAGTAAAAGTACAAACTACGTCTTTCTTATATTGATTTGCACTCCCCCCTCCTGCTAAAAAGTCAGTAAATGAAATGTGTTATTTCTGTCGTGTCTAACCCTTTAATAGATATGCTGTATTCCTTTAGAAATTATTACTACTTTCAACACTGTGCCTGATCCATTATCTTGTAATTTTTATTGAACTTTATTTTTCTTCTCTGAGAGTCTACCGTATTTATTTATAGAGGCCCCACCCACCCCAGGCACACTTGGGAAGACCACCTCAGGTTCTGGAAGTTAACTTGGAATTTTCCCCCAGAGAAGGAACACTGCAGAGAGTAGTGAGGTTCTTATGAGAGCTGCAGGGTAGCCTTCTCTCAGTCTGGAAATCCACAGCATCCGAAGGCTGCCTGCTACCCTGCAGCTTCCTTCTAGCCCCTGTCTCAGGCAGTCCTAGCTTATAGCTGACTGTATGATGATGAGGAGCACCTTGCCCAGGCTCATCCAGCTGCACTCCAGTGTTAAGTGAACACAACTGTGGCGTGTGTTGCACAAGGCTATTGTGAGTGATGGATGTCAAGTACCGAATAGGTGCCCGGTGTGGAGTTCAAGAGCTTAATACGTTTCAACTGATGGGCAGAGGAACTGCTGTGCACACAGGAGGACCTGCGTTCCTCCAACCTCTTCCTGGGGCCCAAGTAAAAAGTCAGGCATAGCGATGTGGCACTCAGAAGTACTCATGCAGTACTAGTGACCTCAGTACTGGGAAGGCAGAGACAGGCGGCTCACTGACACCCACTGGCTACCCAGCCTAGCTTACTTGGCCAGCTTAGTAAGAGAACCTTTCTGGAGAGGACCAAAGCAGATGGGGGTTGGATGGGTGGGGGCATTACTGAGGAGAGATACCTGAGGTTGACCCCTGGCCTCCATATACATCGATGACCTGAATTCAGTAGTAGGAAGCCAGCATCCTACGTTCATTTCCCTATCAGGCAGATTGGAGAATCCTTCAAAAATTATTTGCAGTTTAAGTAGTCAACTGCAAAGCCAAACCTTATCAATGGGCTTTAGGGCTAAGAATGTAAGTATATGGGTCAGTGCACAGGATTAAGAGACTTCTTCCCCTTAACTGGGTATCTAAACTCTGCTTGGTTCTTGCCTTCCACTCCCAGTAGTGTCTCTGCATGTTTCCTGGTCACTGTGCGGTGACCTCCTGCCCTCTGTTTCTCACAGGACCCAGCCCTTGGGGCTGTCCTGCACAGGAAGGCATGTAGCTGTAGCTGCAGCTGAAGCAGGAGGTGACAGAACAGCTCAGGCAGATCCTGCAGCCTTTGCCTGCCCTGCACATGCACCATGCCACTGTTTCAGCTGCCCCCCCCCAGTGTCTTCTGAACTTAGATATGAGCAATTAACACTTAATGCTATCTCTGTCCTAGTTTTCAGCCCCCCAAATCCTGGAGACATCTGTAGCTACCTTTGCCCAGAGCAGAAACTGAAGAAGAATAACTGGGGACTACACTCTTCAGCTCTGTTGCTCTCCTTCCGGGCCCCCTTGTTCTTTCTCCAGTGTCCCAAGCGTGGACCTTTGTCTGTGCTGCTGCCACCGTTGCCATTGCTGTCTGGACTGCCTTCCCAAATCTGTAGTCTGCTCTTTCTGTGTCCTTCCAGTTTCTGCTCCTATGTCACCTTCCTGGCAAGACCTTCCCTGACCACTGATGTTGAGAGGTACACATGCTTCCACATGTGCACCCCAAGTCCCTGATGTGTTCCATCTTGCCTTTAGAATCTCTGCCGTTGGCTGGTGGTCTTTACCTAGAACATGAGCTCTGACGGTGGTTGCTCACTTCTCAGATCTGGTGTAGTGTTCACAGTGGTGTTGAATTCTTCTCATAGCAACTGCACTTTCCTGTGGTGACTCACTTCACTCTTGCACACAACTGTCAGTCTCCCTTTGCTCTCTTCTCAAGTCTAGACACGTAGAGCCAAGAGCCAGGTCGGCAACCTGGATGCTTTTCTGATTACTCCAAAATGGAGCTGACATCTCTCCAGTGTCTTCCGTTTCTGCTCATCCATGTTGTTCCCCACTGGACCACCAGCATCTCAAAGTGCCGTTTCTGTCTGATCCTTGCATCTTCTTTCCTAAGGACCCCGCTTTATCTATAGCTATACTTTTGTAGTCTTAGTGAGCCTTAGCAAACTCACTAAAATCTAAGACATCCCGTCCTCTACATGAGCCTTTCTCAACTCTTCCTGCTGGCCCTGGTCAGCTATAGCTCCAGGAGCACCAAAGCTTACCTAGGGAGCTGCCTGGTCCCTGCCTGGTCCCCAGACTCCTCCCTCTCCAAGCATGCCCTGTCTGGGAGGTAACCCTTCTGGGCATACTGCACATATACCCAATCTGCCCATCATGGCCTCCCTCTTACCATGCAGCAGTTAACGTCTCTCATGCCTCTGCTGAGGTGTGTGTGCTCAGATGAAGTAATGTTCTAGATCTCTACCTGAACTTCTACCAAAGAGGCCCTCAGTAGTGAGGTAGGGGTGTGTGTGTGTGTGTGTGTGTGTGTGTGTGTGTGTGTGTGTTATTTTGTTTTTCAAGACAAGGTCTTATGATGTACTCCAGGCTAGCCCTGAACTCACTATCTTCCTGCCTAACCCTCTGGAGTGCTGGAATTTCAGGCATGTGCCACCACAGCTGGTTTTAGACATGAGCCATGTATCAAAACAAACAAACAAAAAAACAAAAAAAACCCTTCAGTTTTTGTTTGTTTGTTTTGTTTTTAAGGAAAACCTTAAGCTTACAAGTTATAATAACAATGTATATTTTGCTTTCTCAAGTTTGAAACTCTCCTTTTGACCTGGCAAACCAGTCATTTCCCTCCCTCAGTAACAGCAAACTTTTGATGCTTGTCTTAAGTGGATTAGGGACTTCACTGGTAATGAACTTTGTCTCCTGAGCTCCTGCCTTTTGGGATGCAGGATGACCCATGGTCTACCCTGAGGACCTGGCTAACTCATTCTTCCTTGGTCCTGATGCTTACAGCCTGTTACTCTTTGGTCCTCTGAAACATTTCTTTGTATGTTCTATTACAGAGATTTGATCTTTTTTATCTTACTCTTGATGCTGAGATGTTAATGTCTTCAGGTGTGTGACCTAAGGCCGTGCCTGGCACATAGCAGGCGTTTTGTGTTTGTGAGCTTCTGTTGTTGTTGTTTACTGCTTTTACTATTGTTTGTGTTTTTACTTACATGTATGTCTGTAGACCACATGCATGTCTGGTACCTACAGGGACCAGAAGAGGTTGTCAGATCACCTAGTATTAGAGTTAAAGACAGTTGTAAGCTGCAATGTGGGTGCTGGAAATCGAACCCAGGTCCTCTAGAAGAACAGCCAGTACTCCTAACTACTGAGCTATCTGTTCACCCGGAACTTCTGTTAAAAGTGAACCATTATCTACATGTGCCACCAATTCCAACCCATCCAGCTCAGCAGCACCAAGTTTGTGTGTCTGAAAGTGTGGTCCTCTGACTCTTACATCAGAATCACCATCCTGTGCTATTAGAATGCCAGCTTCCACCCTGCCCGGGACCTGTGCAGTAAGACCTCTGGGTACAGAGGATTTGTGTGTCTCATCACAATGCGCCTTGCATCTGAGCTGGAATGTTACTATGTATACATTGATCCTATAAGCTGAGCATATTGGAGTTCAGTTCACTTACAGTCAGAGAGAAGAGAGCATGGCCAGGACCACAGCATAGGCTTCCCCCCAGCAGGCCACCTCACATACCACATGCTTCAGGAGTACAAGTGACAATCCCAAGGCAAGGAATTCTGAGGTATCCACCTTGCACGGTGTGATGCATCCTAATGCATTCTCATGGTCCATACCCATAAATTTGGCACGCAGAGGTGGTGCCAGACTTGCAGAAGGAGATCCCACAAAATCTCTCTTCACTGAGTGGCTTGCATGCATGAGGTCAGCAGAAGACATGGGAAGAGGAAGACTGACGTTGAGACTCCTCCTCCCCCCACTCTTCCCTTATATCTCTGCAAACTCAGAGTGACTGGCCGTTTTATTTTTGTAAAAGGGTTCAGTACTGATCTGTTTGGCAGTTAATGCCCTTCCCTGAGGGATGGTTGCACAGCTTCTCCACATGTGGACCAGTGAGTGAGTGCTTCTTGTAGAATGGCCAGGGCCTTCAGTATCCTAACTCTGAAAAGTTACTCATTCTTGGTTGGTAATGCCTACTCAAAACAAAACAACAACAAAAACCAACAAAACAAAATGAAAAAGACTTTTTTGTTTGTTTGTTTAAGATAGAGTTTCTCTATATAGCCCTGTCTGTCTGTCCTGGAACTCACTCTAGACCAGACTGGCCTTGAACTCTGTCTTCCTCTGCCTCCTGAGTGCTGGGATACCCAAGGCAGCAGACAGTGTGGTGAGGGTACTTCAGGAGCCAGTCTGTCTAATGGAGTCTGTGAACTTGTGTTGTTCTTCTCCACTCCACTTCTGGCCCTGAAAGATTAATTGTAAGTCAAGATGAAAAGAGCCCCTTGGCTACTGTAGAACAGAAAGGGCAATGTTTGGAAGCAGGGAGAAATCAAAGCTGGATAAACATGGAGAGTGCTTGGTAATGTGGACAGCTTCAGCAGACTCATGCTAACTGTCAGCAGCAAGCTCAGCCCCTTCTTGTATGTGACTCTCAAACAGGAAACTGGTGTAGCCGCAAGCCACAGATCTATCTAAAAGTGATTAAAATGAAATCATCTTTAATGGGGTGAATGATGTACGCGGGGCATGCTTAATCACGGTACTGGGCCTGTGTGCTTTCCCTCTGACAGCTGATGGAAATTGCTCGGGGAGGCTGGATTCGGCAGACCATCCCTGACTTTGAAGTCTTTCCCCTTCAGATTTGTTCTCTTGGCTAAAATGAAATCATCTCCTGTAGGACATTTGACTATTGTCATCATTCATGCCTTTCACAAAGTGTATGTGTACTGGGCATATACTTGGAGACATTGTACTGTACAAACTATAAACTGCCTTTCCCCATCTTACCTGTTAATATGACATACTGTGTATTGTGTTAATATGACTCCTATGTATTAAACAGTGACCCAAGTGCTGTGTAAACTCAAGCATAAGATCTTCATGATACTGCAAAGGATGTCCCAGGAATATTTTATAGATGAAAATGTTGAGGTTACCTAGAAGTGCAGGGGAGAAGCAGAATTGAAATAAAGCACTGGGTGACCATATGGTGACCATGAGACCCCTAACAGTGCCTCCCTGGGAATAGGAACAATAAATCGGACATCATTCTCTTGAGTGTTATATCATGCAGTGGGGTCGACTCAGAGGTAAGCTCTTAGTTTCAGCCACTTAACTTCACATATGGGGAAACCAAGGTCTGCTTTCATGGAAGATGATTCAGCCAAGGACTCCCCCCCAGCATTAAACTTTGCAGAGATTGCTGAGGAGATGCCTCATTGGGTAAAACAATGGTTGTGTGAGCATCAGGTTGTGAGTTTGAATCCCCAGAACTACTTCATGCCAGGTGTAAGAGCATGTTTACATCCCAGCACTCCCAGACAGGAGGCAAAGACAGAGAATTCCCAGAAATGTCCAGGCCAGCTAGCCTCAAAGAGGAAGGTGAACACAACACCTGGGCTTTTCCTACCTATGACACGTATGGCATGGTGCATTTGAGTCCATATTCATGTATGCTCTTGTGCACATACACAGAGAGAGAGAGAGAGAGAGAGAGAGAGAGAGAGAGAGAGAGAGAGAGAGAGAGAGAGAGTTTAATGCAGAGAATAAAAAGAGCCCTGTCTGAAACCTCATGTTCAAGCCCCTGAACAGGACCATCCTCCACAATCAGAATGCCGTTGCCTTGGTGATGTCTTTGAGTGGTGCTGAGGGCTCTGTTAGAACAGTGGCTTTTACATTTTGCTTATGATGCTCCTACTCACTGAACTTTTTACCATAAAGATGTTTGCTTTGCTTGTGGTGATTTTATTCAGATGATACAGGGCCAGCATGAGTAGGAGGAGTATTAGAAACCCAGGGGACTTAACATGTCTGGGATCTAGGGACTGAACTTGCCTCTAACAAGCTTCCAGGCCCTGCTGCTTGTGCACACGTCATGTGACCAAGGTGCAAGCAGAGTGTGGGAAACCTTTACAACACTTCTGCTTTGTGAGAAGTCTCACCAAATAGCAAGATGGCTGGGGAGTGGTGCCATGGGTCAGATTGTTTTGGTGGAACTGACTCCAAGGTCCACCTGCAGTGGTCATTTCTTTAAAGGTGCACCTCAGAGAGAGTGTTCATCTGGAATGTCGGAGCTAAGGATTGCAAGGTGTGGCATTTGGGTCTGTGCTGCATGCCGGGTGGGTTCCTTCAAGGGCCACCACTGACAACTTTGGCTCAAGTCTCAGCTCTGCCTACTGTGTGTCAGTTAGTGAGTCCCTGTACCAGCTCAGCCTTAGTGATCTTATCTGCCAAGTGGAGGTGGAGCATGGCATGGACACGTGCAAAAGACATGTAATCGCTTCCGTCACTGGCCCACAGGGTTTCCCAAAGAAACAGACGGCAGTGTGCTTCAGACATTTCAGAAGTCAGTGAAGAGAGTGAATTCTTGTGAAGTGTCTCAGGGATCTGTTTTAATGAGTAAATGTGGTTTGTAAATAGTAAAATTTTATACTCACGTAATGCTTGGGGATGGTTTGAGAGTAGAACAGTTGGTCTAGTATTACTAGATTTCTAGCCTCCTCCTGACTCTCCAAATGAGACTTTTTCATCAATTTTAAAAAGAGAATCTTAGGATCCATTCTATGGTATCCTGTTAAGTTAGAGACACAGGAGTAATATAAAAAAGGAGCTTAGCATTTGGTCTTAAGAAACATCAACAGCTCACTGACATCTTCACCTTAATCATTGATTTGGCAGGGTCCAGATCCCTTCTGCCTTAACCAGTGGTTTCTTAATTAACTAAATTCACTCAGAGTCAGCATCCACCATGGCTGCAGCCTAGAGCTGGGACAGCCTGGTAGGTGTCCTTTCTGCAGGTGAACACAAGAGACTCTCAGCTGTTTGTGTGGCCTTTTCTCTGTTTTTGGCTAGTGTGTCCATAGTGAGGTTTTTCTTATCACCTGTGTCCTGGTCTGTCTGTCTGTCTGTCTGTCTGTCTGTCTGTCTGTCTGCAGTCAGCAGGAACTACTGCTAACTACATGCATTTAGATGCACTGTGTAAAAGAAATTTCTGCCGAGCCCTGGCTCATGTGTCCAGGCAGCAAAGCAATAGGTAGGAGCTGTTTCTAGAGGGGGGAAGCAGAGAGTGAGGCTGGGGGCAGAACTGGGCTTGTCCCAGGATGGATTGATTACAGAGAGTAATTAGTCTCCATAGCTTTCCTGCTCCTGTCCCTCAGTGGCCTTTGTTGAGAGTGTTGGCTTCCTCCTATGTCGACCCCTCAGCAATGATCTAGAATGTTCCTCCTCCGCAGCTATGCAACTTGTATTGACAGGCACGGGTGCCTTGCCTGCCTCTGCATCTTGGTGGCTCCCACAGTGTAGCAAAGGATGGAGAATGGACAAGAGTAATGGGTGGACCTTAGGAAAGCAGGTAATACAGGAACAGGAGAGAGGGATTTGCAATAATACCTGTTCTGTGGATCACCATGCTTACAGTGATTTTATCAAGAGATGGAGTAACCCTGGGATATAGGAAGGCCATGGCATCAGAGGCAGTACATGGAAGAATCCAGGTAAGTGTAGGTTATGTTATCAACCTGGCAGAATTGCTTTGGGAATCAGAACTAATACATGCTCAGTAGGAGGAGGCTGAGGTTACATTATAACTATTAAGTAGAGGGTAGGCTTGGCTAGAACAATTCAAAATCTAGACTCTGGCACACTGGGGACATTTCTCTCTCCATTGCTGTGTTCTCAGCTCCAGTACTATGTTGCAGGGAGGGTCATGTATGCAGTGAGGAGAGAACCAGTATACAGGCCTGATCTTAGGTTGCAGAATGGCCCACATCTGTGGTCCTCTGAGAATGGCAACAAGTTGTATGTGTATTCCCTTGTCAGCTTTCTTTCCCATCTCTTCTTTTCTGGGAAAATAAAGCAGTTCCAAACTTTGTTTCTTTGCCTCCAGGACCCTGTCAGGGGGGTGGGAGTGGGGCTAGATTCAGAAAGCAGAGATGTCATGTGTAGAACATACACTCCAAGGGCTTTGCCTAGAGTGATCATCACTGTCTCCTAAACTCCAAGAGAGGTAGAAATGTTTGTAGTATTATTAGTGATAAATCCCCCAAGGCTCTTTCAGGTCTATACTGGAGCTTTCTGCACTATGGAATTTTTTTAGCTAGAAGCCTCTGTATTGTGGGGCATTATGGAGGTTCACCTGCTTAGCCAGAATCCTCTGTATTGAGGGGCATTATGGATGTTCACCTGCTTACTTGCAGCAACACAAAATGCCTTCCAATTACCTTTAATCATCTGAGTCACTGCAATTCCAGATGAGCACACAGGTCTGCAGGCAGAGGGCTCTGACTAGTATTCTCTATAGAAGATGAGATCTCTGGTATTGATAAAGTAAAAATATACACTAAAGATAGATGTTGCATATGTGGTTTTATATGTTGAGTATGTGGTTTTAGTAAGACTTTTTCTTGTTTGAAATCTATTCTAGATCTTTGCCCTTCAGTTGCTTATGTGGCAGCAGCCTTACTTAGTCTGCATTGCCTTCTCAGGAAGCAGCCACAGACCTATAGTCCCAACTAGTCAGGAGGCTGAGGCAGAAGGATTTCAAGTTCAAGGCCCGCATGGACAACATAGTGAGACCCTGTCTCAAACTATTAAAAAATTAAATGCTGAGGATATAGCTAAGTTGCCTAGTGTGTGTGAGGTCTGGGTTTAACCCTCAGTAATGAAGAAAAAAGTCTTAGTAAATGACAGCAGACCAACAACTTGAATCAGCAAATCCATGCACACTGGCCTGTTTACAAGGCAGGCCACTTGAAAACCCTGGCTTGTTTGCCTTTCTAAAATGGGCTCTGTGGCTGTGTCCCAATCTTGCTTGTTAAGGAAACCTGAGGTTCGGGATGAGGTTGAGACATAGCAGTGTGTTTTAGTGACTATCAGAATCAAGTTTGGTGCATAGAATACCAAACCTGCACTGACTAGCCAAGCCAACACAGGCCTGGCAACATTGCTATACTGGTCTTCAAGACAGCTGTTTATAAAACCACCCAGCAACTAGACAAGCCCTCTGAAATCAGAATCACAACCTCCTTCAGGAAGTAACTGGGAAACTGTCTACTTTGCGGTCCCTGGGATCAAACACCATGACCAAATGTAGCCTGGAGGAGAAAGGGTCTATTTTTACTTAGGGTTCCTGAGAACTAGGTGGATCGCACACTCCACAGCAAGGCAAGGCAGCAGGAGAACGAAGCTGGCTGATCACCTTCCGTCTGCACACAGGGAACAGAGAGCAGAAAGAGGAAGGAGGCTGTAAGCTTCAAGCCTAGTGGCTTATCCAGCAAGGCTCTACTTCTTAAAGATTCTGTAACCTCCCCCGAAACAGTGCTGCCACTTACGTACGTTTCTTCAAAGGGGGTTATTTTCCATTCTAACAACCACACTGAGTTTCTGTGGAGCCTGACATTCCCTTCCTAGCCCTGATGCTGCTAGCCTATCAAAGGCTGGCTGTGGCCAAGCACGTTCCTGTTGGGTGTTGTGAGGACTTTCCCTACCCTGCTTCATTGGAAAGACTATTTTAAACCATGTCTTCTAATCCCCACAGGATCACTCTTAAATTAATAAAATTAAGCTGAAGTGGTGGCCTTGTTGAGAACACACTGAGATTCTACCATAAACTTGCCTGGAGAAATGACAGGGAATGGGGCTGGGGAGATGGCTTAGTAGCTCTGCAAGCGTGAGGATTGGATCCTCACCACCTGCGTGGAAGCCATACCTGGTGTGCTTACAACCCCACCCCCAGCCCTAGCAGTGGGGAGCTGAGACAGGAGAACCTTGGAGATTTACTGCAGAACTAATGCACCCCTAACAGCAAACTCCAGGTTCAGTGAAATATATTAAAGACCCTGTTTCTGAAAAATAAATACATTTAAAAGTGGACAGTTATAGAGGTAGATATTTGACATCAGCTTCTGGCCTCCACGTGTGCACATATGAATGAACATAACACACACACACACACACACACACACATTTGCATACATGGACACACTCACACATACACACGCACACATTCCACATACAATCAGAAAAGGTAGGTTTTTTGTTTTGTACTTTTAGAAATACAAGTGTGGGCTGTAGAAATAGTGCTTGTTATGCAAACATGAAGACCTTAGTGCTGATCCCCAGCCCTCATGTAAAGAGCCAGGTGTGGTGACCGCGCCTACAGTCCCAGCAGCACAGCAGGACATAGGAGGATCCCAGGGACTTATAGACCAGGCAGCCTAGTCAGTTGGTGAGTTCCAGGTTTAGTGAGAGACCCTGTCTTCCAAATGATGGTAGAGAGTGATTGGTGGAGATATCCTAAAACACACATGCACACACATGTGCACATACAGAAATGAAAATGTGCGTTTAATTGTAGGGCACATGCTTAGTGTGTATGAGACTCGGGTTTTGTAATTTCTGTGACTTGACTGGGTAACTCTGCAGTGTGGGATAAGAGACTGTCACAAGCACATCATCTGGTTTTGTTAAATGTTTTTGTCCTTGGGAATGTTGCCATGCCTCTCCTCGCCCCAGCGTGCTCACTGCAAAATGGTCACAAGTACCACTGCAGGATTCTGTCACCCAACAGCAGCTGGAGCCCGGCTCCTCATACTGGCTGCCAAAATCTGCTGTCTTCCACTGATGAGTGTATCTTAGTTACTTCCTTCCAGATGCTTCTGAGCTCTGGAGACCCAGCATCTCCAAACACTTGGACACTGAAGCAGAGGCCTTAAGTGACTTGTACAATTGTCTCCTACCCTGGAGTGTCACAAAACCAGATAGAATCAGGAGCCTCAAAAAGAGCCTTGGAGACCAAGTGCTCACTAGTAACTTTTGAAAGTTAAATGGGACCCACCGCCTGAATATTGGGTTTGTGTAATTTGTGACTATAATGTACGAAGCAAACACATTAACCACTCACCGTAAGGCATCCTAAATTGAAGAGTGGCTTTAAAAATCAGTGAAAACTTCAAATATATAATTTTATTGTACAGATTAAAAAGCCGCAGAATTCATTCCCTGCCTTAGGCTCTGGCCTGCCCACTTCCTGAGTGCAGTTAGGAGTGGAGTCCTGTCTAAAGTGCTTGTAGGATCCAGGAATATATTTGCTCGGATATGTGGTAGAGCAGACTGTACAAAGAAAGAAAAATTAATTGGATTAAGTGCCAAGTGATTTTTTTATGTAAAAGCAATAGACTTTCAAAACATACATACATACATACATACATATATATATATATATATATATAGAGAGAGAGAGAGAGAGAAAGAGAGAGAGAGAGAGAGAGGGGGGGGGGAGGAGTACTTTTCTTTCCTAATGTCTTTTATAATCTACGAGCGGACTAACCTGCATAGCATATTTATCTGTGTCCAAATAGAGACTTTAATAGCCGCAATCCAGACCCCCCATGCTGCCCGATGGGTTACTTTGGGTCCAGGCAGCTGCTGTTATCAACAGGTGTTGGCCCCTATGTGTTCCCCCCACTGTTTGCTCAGGTCGACTTAGATACATAATAGCTGGCACAGAAGGCCAATCATGTTTGTGGTTTTGCTTTTGAAACATAAAGGCCATAAAGTTTGCAAACAGCTAGGAAATAGTTATAAAATCATGACTTATTTATTAGAATTTACCTGCCTAGTGGGTGACAAAACATCTTTGCCCTCACACTACTAGTCCATACTTTCGTCCTTACCTCTAGATAAGGGAGCTCTTCCAAATGTCTTTTGATATTTTGATTTGTGTATATGTGTGTGATGTATGTATGTGTATGCCACTGTGCACGCCCCAGTGCGAAGGCCAGAGGCCGATGCTGTGTGTCTCCCTCTATTGATTTCTATCTTAGTTTTTGAGTCAGGGGTGGTCTGTTACTGAACCTGGGGTTTGCCATTTCAGCAAGATGACTGACCAGCAAGCGCTTGCCATCCACCTCTCTCCCCTCCTCTAGCATTGGGGTTACAGATGTCTGTCACTGCCCCTGGTTTTCATGTGGATGCTGAGCGAGGGTCTGAACTCTGGTCCTCATGCTTACCAGGCAGGCACTTCCCCCACTGAGCCATCTCCCCAGCTCTGATGTTTTCATTGGTCCGTGGTTCCAGAACATGGGTGGTGGAGCCCTGTCCCTAGGGCCTTTGCTATCTCATTGCCTCTGCTTCAGCGCTGGTTTGGGTTTTCTCTACATCTTTAGGGTGTCCCCTGATGATAACCTGTGGGACTCTTAGGGTCATTAGGGTCAGTAGCTGGTGAAGAGTGTTTTTTTCATAGATTCTAGATCCTAGTGTGTTTACTGTGAACAGGATGCTTCACTTAGCAAGCCCTTGCTTGATTCCTTGCCCACAACCAGACATGGGCTTCTGAACATTATTTGTGGGGTACAGTATCATTAAACCTTCTACTGACAAGGACCCCAGTGCCTGTGAGTACAGACTGCTGAGTCGGCAGGAAGAAGGAGAAACAGTAGTGCTCACAGGGGGTATGAATATCTCTAGACCCGAATACCTATAGATCCATACAGCCCCATCCCAGGAACTGTACT
Source organism: Uromys caudimaculatus (assembly GCA_028551405.1). Classification (NCBI taxonomy): domain Eukaryota; kingdom Metazoa; phylum Chordata; class Mammalia; order Rodentia; family Muridae; genus Uromys; species Uromys caudimaculatus. The sequence goes on from CM052700.1 coordinate 44,259,251, forward strand.
TAGAAAGCCAGTCAAAGTGTGAGTTTTCTTTTCCCAGAGGATAAACCTGTAGTGTGTTGCCATCTAGTGGAACATATAGAAACTAGAGATTAATGTATTCTGCCCATACAATTCATGAGAGCTCAGGGGGAACCACTGAAAGTACTAAGGCAAGAAATGTAGGGGGGAAATCAAGACTGAGTGTTAATAGTGGTCCCTAAAATAGCTGAATGGTCCTCTGCTTCCACAGGGAGCATGGGTATTTACCACAGGGTGTTAAAGGTTTTAAGCTGATCACACAGAGGAGAGCTTTGCATTCTCATTGCCAATGGCAAAGCAGACAGTTTGTTATCTGAAGTTCTGAACAGTGCCTACATGTTAGTAAGATATTCTCATGGTTTTCTTTTCTTTTTCTTTTTTTTTTTACTATGTGATTTTAAAGCTTCCAGTACCTTTCTTGTGTACTTTACCCTTTTTATCTATTAAATTTCCACAAAATAAATATTTCTGCCTATTAGGAGAAACAAATGCATGCCCTCAGGAAAAAGGATCTAAATTCTAGCTGCCATCTATTTCTAGATGTCCCTTTCTGACGCTCTGGACCTGCGTGTGATCAAAACCCGCATAGTTATATTGTGGAATCACTTACAATCACTGACTGGATCTGATGGCTTCTTTGTTATTTTCCTGATGATAGATCACTCCCTGGTGCCACAGCAGCTGAGTGTGCCTCGAATCTGAAGAAAATCTACACGGTCCAAACAGTACAGGTAAGAGTGGGAAGGGACATTGGGCCAGTGAGGGAACCATTAGACACCTATCACCAACTTTCTACTGCTTGGACAGTCCTTGCTCAGGGCTCTGCCCTGGAGTTGTAGTTTAGGTCCATCTCCATAGCAACTGTTCATCCTTCTACTCCAGGCAGGCTTTCTCTGGCCCTAGCTTAAACTTCAGCAGCAAATCTTTCATTGATCTGCAGGGGAGGCAAGAGGAGTGCAGAGCTGATAGCGAAGGTTTTAAAGACATGCATCGTCCCTCTTGGAAACTAGGTGTCAACCACACTCTACTTCTCTGTGCCTTTGAGTTTCTGTATAACTGGTACAACAATGACAGCCACCTCCATGGGTCACCCTGAAGACTGAGGACGACCATACTTCCACTGTATTTGGCAGGATATTTGATGTTCAAGAGGCCCCTAACAAGTCTATAGTTCTGTTTGACTTCTCTCTGTGTGTCTTTGTCTCCCTCCCTCCTTCTCTCCCTCCTTCTCTCCCTCCTTCCCTCCCTCCCTCCCTCTGTGGGATGTGTGTGTGTGTGCATGTGCATGTGTGTAGATGCGTGTGCATGTGAAGGTCAGAGTCTAACCTTAAATGTCATTCCTCAAGCACAGGGTCTCTCACTGGCCCAGACCTTGCCTAGTAGGCTAGGTGACCTGGCAGGGATCCACCCATTTCCCCCTCCACTCACCATTAGTGGGAGTAGAGGTGACCCCACTACAGCTGCCTTTTAAATGCCAGTGCTAGAGAGAGATCTGACCTTTATAAGGTATATACTTTATTGGCTAAGCCACTTCCCTCAGACAAAGTTTCCAAAAACTGATTTACTTTATTAATCCTGTTTCCCATTTCTTCCCAAGCAAACTCTACCAAGTTTCTCTCCCCTGGTGTCCTGTCCTGCTGGTACAAGGCTTTAGAGGGTGCATCAAAGCCAAGCTGGCTACATGCCCTAGGTCTTCTTGTGGCTCTAAATCTTGTCACATCTTGGTAATTCTAATGGGCATCCTGTTGGCATTAGTACAGACTTTCCTTCCTACTGGGTTTAACAAAGTGCACTTTCGTACTTACACGGCAGGGAGCCTGGGTGGTCCCTGTGAACACAGTAAGATGATGTAGGGACAGTCCCAACCACAGGCCATTTCTTGTCTTCTTGAGAAAGTGACATAAGCATGTGACAAGCAAACTAACAGTGTTGCTCTAGGGTCACCATTCCGTGCTGAGTGCAACCGTGTGGACCAGCTCAAGAGCTGCTGCCCACAGAGCCAGACTCCTCAGAGTTGGGAGCTTCCCCTTGGCTGCTGTTTGGTGAATTTGTTGGCTTTCGCTACTCTTTCCCAGGAGCCACTTATGAACCTCAGAGCACTTGATTTTAAGGCCTGCCTGAGGAAGCTCTTCAACCCTACTGGGATTTTGAGAGATTCCTCCTTTCTCCACTCTTTTGGGACTCTTTTGAGCCTCTGAATGGGGTATGGGATCCCAGGACAGAGACTAGATCTCCCCACCCCAGCATGGTCACAGTACACACAGCAGGGGTCTTTAAGGCTTGTATCTGTTAGGATCCTTAGGGACCAATTTAAAGGCCCTGGGCTGACACGGGAGAGACCAGGATATAATGAACAGGAGTCGTTGTCCAAGTGTAGACTTCTAAAAGCTAATATGCACATGCTCACCAGCGTGTCTTCACACCCCCTCCCATCAGACTCTCCTCTCCTGGTTACAGCCACCACTCATGTTCTGCTAGCGTATGTTCTCCCATCGGAGACTGAACTTGAGTCAAGTTGAAGCACACGGTCCGTTCTCTGATGACCGATCTTCACCGAGTCAGTACTGAAGGTGGAGTGAATGACTGAGAGATGAATGTGTGCACAGATCCCCTGAACCTCTGTCCACTGTTCTCAGAAAGCTGTATCCATTGGTGGCTGCATCTTCCCAGAGGGGCAAAAATTCAGTTCGTGGGAGGTCCATGACTAAATCTTAATCTCTGTTTGTCTGAAGCACAGATGGATATGCAGCCCATAGGTAAACACAGGGTTTCCCTGTGATTTGTAAATATTTCAGGGCTCCTTCAAGATGGCAGGAGGGGACAATGATGCAAAAGAGGTTGTGAAACACCTCAAGTTCCTTGTTTATACAACCAATATGAGAACAGTGCTGTTCTGTGAGGCCGACTGGGGGTAAGACAGACCGGATGCAGTTCTCTGCATGGCTTGTGTTTCTAAGCCCTCAAGCAGGTTGCCAGGTGTTACTAGGTTACTGGAGTCTGCCCCTTTGCTGGCTGGGAAGCAGGATAGTCACACTGTTTGAGTGCCATAGCTGGCAATCAGTAGCATGTGTACACTTTTCTGTCTTTTTAAAATCTCTATATGCCTTATTTACTCATCTTCAAAGCAAGAATAATCATGACAGAGATTTTACCATGCTGAGGTGCGGATGGGATAGTTCACTGCACAGTAAGAAACCGATGCCGGTAGTCCACTCGCCTTTTATCACCTGTCTCTCACGCCGCTGTTGCAAACACCCCTAAGTCACATTTTCTGTAAGAATATTCTGTACCACCACTTCACAATTACTTGTGTCAAGTGGGTGCTCCCCGGGTGACACCACTCAAATCTTTTATTTATAAAACATATTTGACTTGCCTGTAACGTTTGGTAACTCACTGTGCTTGACTTTAGCATCTCAGGAATGTCCCTTAATACTTAAGAACTGGCTGGGGCCAGAGCATTTGAGCCCATGAGGGGACAGGCTTTGCTCCTGCTGTCTTTATTCCTTGACCATACGTTGATGTTAATTCACTTGTTACCACAGTGTTTATGTAAACATTTGTTGGGTGATATCTGAGTCCCCTCCCCATGTATGTTTTGATGAAATTAAAAACCATCCACCCCACGTGCTGTGAGTTGTAGAAAATTATCATCTTCTTTTATGAGCTGGGGACACTGAGGCTGGGTGGCACGTGGCTCAAAATTTCAGTGGAGACAGCTGACCGTGGACTCTAAGGCCGGAAGTGCCTTGCTTCTTGTCAGCTCTCTTTTACTTCCCCTGTGTGAGGGATGGAGCAGGAGAGGCATCCGGAGGATGCCATGACCTCTGCTGGAACCCTCACTGTAGCCGCGGTAATTCTCTGCCAGGAGTTAAATGTATCGGCTGCCTCCCTGTCTTCCTTGGACAGTGTGCTTTTACTTCAGTGTGTTTGCCACTTTTTGGACATATATAGACTTTGCCTGTTTCCCTCAGTGAGCAAAGTTCAGAATAGAAGTTGGTTTCTGAGTCTGCCCAATCTACCCTGGGGAAAATGAAGTGCACCAGTCCAGTGCGATCTGCTGGGAGGGCTGGCTGTTGCACGTTTTTCAGCATTGCCTGCCTGTTGACTTTTAATTCCACCTCTGAAAGCACCCCTTTACAGAATTCCATACTAAACTTTAGTAGTTTGTGCTATCACCTTCATGAATTGTCCCTCTGGTTTTCTCTCTCCTATGTCTATCCAGGACATCCCATAGACAACCTAGTACTAAAATTTTCAAATAACAAAAACTTGGTGTTTTTTTTTCTGTAAATGGAATTTCTGCATCATTCCTCAAAACAACATCTTCAAAAATGATATATGTCCATCCCACTAACGTTAAAAAGCTATGAACATCCTGTGTAGTGCCTTGGTAGGAGGGTGTGGCCCATGAGAAGGCTCAGCAGATAAAGGCCCTTGCCAACAAGCCTGAGTACACAAGCCCAAGCCCCAGAGTCCACATGAAGGAAGGAGGTCCTCTGACCTCCACAGGTGCACGCACACACACATATGCACACACACATGTGTGCTTGCACACACACATATGCACTTACTTCATTTTTATTTGTTCTAAATAGCAGTGCATGTCCCTTATCTGGAGGTCAGGCTATCTGATTGTGCTGTGCTATTAAAGGCCATTAAATCATTTCTTTCCAAAGCCCGAGGAACAAGAACTGTCCCATGTCATAAGTCAGGGTTGATGGAGATGATAGGGAGGTGGGTTCACAGGACTCACTGCCCTAGGCATAACATGGTAGCGAATGGTGGGTGGCATCCTGTCATAGGAGGATGTGGAGCCCCCCTGAAGAAAGAGAAAAACAGGGGAAACAGGGCAAGGACTTGCAGCCAATTCTGCTTGTGGTACTGTCCATCCAAGCTTAATGTCATGACGTCCTGTGTGTATCTATAGTCACAACCAGTTATACAGAGCTAGAATTAAGGCAGGTTGCCCCTGGTCCTGTATGTGGCACTAGAAGCCATTGTGTATGTTGCAGAGGTGGGGATGAGAAGCGAATACAATTTTATTTACAAACTACAAGTAATGTAGTCACTTCTAATGTAGAACTCACAGTCTTCCAGTGTTAAGTCTTTCAAGGGCACCTCTCTGCCCTTTCTCCTTTGCCCATGAACTGTAGAAGCATACCTGGCACGTGTCTGCTGCCCACCACCTTTGGCCCTGCCATGGTCTCAGATCATGATGGCCTCTGTTGGGTGCACAAACATCCAGACTTCAGGTCCCACTGCCCATATGCTTTCTGTCAACTTCATTCTCCAGCATTTTGGGGAAGAGGCTGGGAGTTAGGAATGTTGTCTACCTTCACTTTACCATCCTAGAGCAAAAGGAGCTATGAAGCTGTGGCAAGCCCCTGAAGCAAGAATATCCCCCTGGGCTGGAGAGATGGCTCCATGGTTAAGATCACTGACTGCTCTTCCAGAGGTCCTGGGTTCAATTCCTAGCACCTACATGGCAACTCATAACCATCTGTAACTCTAGTTCCATGGGAATCTGATGCCCTCTTCTGGCTTCTGTGGTCTCTGCACTCATATGGTGCACAGATATACATATAGTCAAAACGCCGGGCCAAACATACAATAAAATAAATTATTTTGAAAAGAACACTTCCTCCTCAGCTGGTGTCTTATCTTCTCCAGTCCTTTACACCTGCAGCAGGAACTTCAGCCTTATGGGCTGTATCCAGGAAACAGCTGTACACTGCTCTGCTCAGGTTCCTCAAACTTTGTCCCCTCCCCCTCCCCCTTCTTAAGGTTCAGACTCCACTCTCCTCAACTCAGACTAAGTCGACAAAGTCTTCTGTCTGCTGCGTGATCTTTTGCAAACCATCAGCTCTCTGCTTTCAGCCTGGGCTCTGCAGTGAGTTAACATTCAGCCAAAGAAAGAGACTGCTTGCTGCGTTCTCAGCTCTTGGTACGTGCCTGGGCCTCGGGTAGGCGGCCCTGGAGGCTGTTCACTGGGAAGCACATTCCTCTGTACATGCTGCAGCACTGAAGAAAACAGAACCATTCCCTCTTTCCTCCTTCTCATTCTTCTCTTCCTCTCCCTCTTTTTCTATCTTCCTTCTTCTCTACCGTTTCCCTTCATGCCCTCTGCTCCTCCTTCTCCTCTCTCCCTTGCCCTCCTCCTGACTTTCTCTTTCCCTTTCCTACCTCCTAACTCCCTCGTTTCATCTCTGTTTTCCCCTTTCCTTTTCTCTTTATTTCCTCACTCCCTCCTGTATTAGTCAGGGCTCTCTAGAGTAACAGAACTCATATTCATGTGTGTGTGTGTGTGTGTGTGTGTGTGTGTGTGTGTGTATAATATATATATAATATATATAATATATATATAAATAATATATATATAATATATATATATATAATATATATAATATATATTATATATATATATATGGAATTTAATCTGACAAGGCCTGCTGTGAATTGAAAGTCCAAGAACCTAGTACTTGCTCAGTCCACGAGGCTGGGTCTCATCTGGTCTCAGTATATGCTGGAATCTCAAAGAAGTAGGCTCCAGTGCCAATGAAGGAATGGGTGTGTTAGCAAGGCAAGAGCAAGCAGGCAAAGTGCTTTCCTGTGTCCTTCTATAGACTTCCAGCAGAAGGTATGGCCCCAATTCAACGTGTGACTCCAGCCTCAAGATCTGGATCAAAGATGTGCTTCCTCAGGGCAGTGGTGGTGTTCGCCTTTAGTCCAGCACTTGGGAAACAGAGGCAATCCGATCCATGTGAGTTTGAAGTCAGCCTGGTCTACAGAGTGAGTTCTAGGACAGCCAAGGCTACACAGGGAAACCCTGTCTCAAAACAAACAAACAAACAAACAAACAAACAAACAAAAAACAATATATGTCTTTCCACCTCAGTGGTCTGGAGTAGACATGGATATACCCACTTCAAACCAAGCCAAACAAAAACAAACAAACAAAAAACCAAAAAGCCTCATAGACATACCTTCCATTTCTGGGTTTTAGTTCATTTCAGACATGGTCAAGGTGACAAGCAGTAATAGCCACCACGCTGCCTTCCCTGCCTTCCCCACTTCCTCCTTTCCAGGATCATTTGTGGATAGCTTTATTTTTCTTTTGTTTTACAAGACAAACATCAGTTCTTTTCTGTCAGTAAGTAGCATCTTTCTAAGACCTATCAAGACTTATCCTTTCTCAGGTCTCAGAGCATTTCAGGTGGAGACTGGAGAAAGAATTTGTGAACTTTGCTGATAATGAATGGGTTTCTGTGGCAGAAAATTGTCAGGCAGGATAGTTCTAACGGCAAGCAGTAGAATGCCATATTTGATGACTGATCTATCTTCCCTCTGCAGAGCTCCCGTCGCTGTCATGTACTACTGTCTTTGAATCACCTGAGGGTGGCGGTGTGGTACTCCTACTGCACACGTAGAGGTGTGGTGCGGTGGGATGTCTGGTGACTGTTTGACCTTTTCTGAGAACCAGTACTTTTCTGTTTATTTTGTTTTTGTTTTGAGACAGGGTTTCTCTGTGTAGCCCTAGCTGTTCTGGAATTTACTCTGTAGAACATGCTGGCTTCAAACTCACAGAGATCTAACTTACTCTGCCTCTCAAATGCTAGGATTAATGGTGTGTGCTAGCACCGCACAGCAAGAACCAGTGTCTTAAATCCAGATGTTAGACTTCATTGGTCAAGGGTTTAGGCTGCCTCAGTTCCTCAAGGAGAAGAGCAACAACGATGCTAAAAACATATCAAGCAGTGAGTGGCCCCTGTAACCACAGCCTTCTTTCCACGTTAACTTCGTTCCCTCACCGTCCTCCATACAACTGGTGGTGCCCAGCAATGTTGACTGAATGAATGGTGCCAACATGGAGACCTCCGCTGGCCCTTGGGGGATCATTAAGGCTTTGCAGGGTTGGGGAGCACTTATCTATCATTAAGAAGCATTGTGCTTAGCCTGCAGTGCTGTCACAGGCCAAAGCGTAGCCTGGTGCCTCTGAAAATCTACTTACAAAGTTGAACCTGCAGTGACATTTACGTGTTTTAGAGACAGTCATTTCAAGTCATCAAGCTTGCACCGAGTCAGTCTTTGCCTCCTGCAGGAAGAGCTGGGTTCCAAGAGCATGCAATGCTAGCTCCTCCTTCAAGTTCCTTCTCCACCAGACGTATAGATAAATAGAGGACAGAAGAGGGAGGTTTGCAACAACAGGGGCAGCTGTTGAGTGCTGTGTGCTTTCTAAGTGGGTCCCTTCCCACGCGTACTTGGAACTTTTGCTCTCATTCTGTGTTCAAGAACAAACACGTGCAGTGATAAACAACTTCCAAGTTCAGCCTGCCATTGCATTGTAATGGCCTGCCTTCTTCCTGCCAGATTCGCCAAAGTAAGCAAGCTCAGGGATGTTCTTGCTTTTATTCTGCCAAGGCTACGGCCTGGCCGTACAGGGTCCTGTGGCCTCTTCTCAGTTTCTGAGATAAAAGAGATGCATGCTGTGGGTCATTCTCTAAGTACTTCAACCGCTAGGCGAAAGATCAGGACCGGAGAAGCCTGGCAGGGATATCATGGGAGGAGCTACGCAAGGGCTGACCTTCAGAGCCCTGGCTTGCTGTCAGCAGGAAGTCTGCTGTCAGCAAGAGGTCAGCAGCATCCTCCCGACCTTCTCTGAGAAGGGCCCTTTTGGTTTTGCATCAGTTTGTCCGTGGATTCTGCAGAGATCATTGCCATGCCATAGCAAGAGTCTCGGGCTGGAGTTATGTGCATCACCAAAGTAAATGGGCATCTGACTGGTTGGAAGACATTGTCAACAGGTGTCCCTCCTTCTGTGACTCTACACATGACTTGTCTGCGACTTCTAAGACTGGAGAAAGATATGCAAAATATACATAGTAGTATCATCAAAGAAAATAGATTAGTAGTTAAAAAAAAAATAGGGGCTTTGGGGATCAAGTTCCAGCTCTGCCTACTCACAGCACCAGTACAGACAGAAGCTGGGGTGTTGCAGAGATCTGTTTGCACTGACACAGAGAGCATCAGCCCTCCACAGGGACACAAGGCTGTTAGAGGGTCTACTATCGCACCATGCTAATTTTGTGATTGCCAAAGTTACCATTTAAGTAGAAGGCTTCTGAAGGGCTGAAGTAGATTCCCCACTGATAAGTCTACCACACATACTTTATATATGTGGCCTTTGATTGTCTTCCAGTACGTTATTACTATCTCTACAGTTAATTCAGCTGGGTGTATTTGTATATGCTTGTGTGTGTGTGTGTGTGTGTGTGTGTTTCTGGATGCTTATGTTTATATATGTGTGTGTATGTATGTGTGTGTTTGTGCATTCGTGTGTGTATAAAGTCAGAGGGCTGCCTTGACAAAGATCCAGACCTGAAGTCCCTGTATATTGCTTCCTGGTACCTTACATCCTGGCTGCTGAGCTGTTCTCTGATCCTTGTAGGAAGAACAAGAGAGAGGGGCGGACTCATCTAATGTGATTCCTCTGACTTCCTTCTCCACCCTCAGCCCCAAGGCAAAGCACCACAGACCTCTTCCTGGCAGAGTCAGTTACAAGGAAATGCAGTTTAATGATCACACTAAAGGCTCTGCTAAGTACCATAACTGTCAGAACATCTGTTACAAGATTCTTTCCCTTGAGAATATGTATGTATGTTAGAAAAGGGCTTCTGGAACTGTCCTCACTCCTGAGCCTTTGCATCTAACAAAGTTATATATATGAACATAGGGAATATAGGAATACAAACTAGGTATGCACATTTAAAAAATTATGTATCATAAGAATATTCATTTTAAAACAATTATTCAGCATATATGTATACTTTTGTCATTGACTAAAGACAAGCAAATGTGCATACTAATGGGATGAGTGTACATAATTTTTATCTAAAAGAATACATATTAGCTGAAGATTTGCTATTGTGGGACATAGAGTACGTTCAATAATGTTTCAGACTTGATAGACATTTGATTTTGTAATAATTCTGAGAATGCATAACATGCTTTACATAATGGCAAAAATGTTTGTACAGCCATCTCAAAAAAAAATTGAAATTCTGTCCTAATCCCAAGCCAAAATTTATTTAATGATTTTTTTCAGTGAAACACAAGCAAGCAACTCAAACATCAATTTTCAAAACATGCTATTTTTTTTTTTTTACTTCTGTGTATGCATGTTTGTCTTTATGTTTACCATATGTGTGCCTGGTGCCCACAGAGGTCAGAGGAGGGCATCAAAACCCCTAGAACTGGAGTTATGGATGGATGGTTATAAACTCCCATGTGTGTGCTGGGAATTGAACCTGGGTCCTCGTAAAGCAAACAAACAAAACAAACAAACAAACAAACAAAAAAACAAGTGCTCTAACTACTGAGCTATCTCACTAGCCCTCAAACCAAATGTTCTAATCCAATCCAATCCAAATATATACTAACTTGATACTTGCATGCTGAGGAATTATGGTAGGAAAGTATTAAAAGTCTTTGGATTCCAAAATTAAACATTATGATTCTATCAGGGCAGAAGATTTCCTATGTACAGTATAAATAGTGCCATGATAGCTTTTAGTCTTCCCGAATCTGAGGGAAGGTGTCCAGGCATGCTCATTAGTGCTCCATTCTGTGACAGAAAGCATATGCAAAGTACACATGTTGTGTGTTCAGAAAGAAGACTGTAGTGAAGTCACATGAGCAACACAGGTGAATGCTCCACGAGACATTCCTGATTCATTGTGCATTTAGCATTTAATTTTGCATGAATTTTGTTGCTGCCTGCTAGAAACCTTTTCCTCTTGCCTGGTTCTTTGCAACCCACATGAGATCATGACTTACAGTTTCAAGAAGCTAAGTTTTACAGGGTCAACTTATTTATAACCGATCTCCATTCATGATGGAGAACTGATAAGGCTCTTTAATTTTTATTTATGTTTATATGTGTGCTCCTGCCTGCCTGGATGTGTACTATGTGTGTTCACATGCCCACAGAGGTCAGAAGAGGGTATCATAACCCCAGGAACTGGAGTCACAGGTGGCTAAAAGCCGCCTGATGTGAAGGCTGGGAAGAGAACCCAGGTCCTGTGCAAGAAGAGCAAGGGTTCTGAACCCAGAGCCATCTCTCCAACACTGTGACAGGGCCTTTAGATGAGATTATATTGAAATGTAGAATACAGAGCATGCGTTTTCTGTAGTCTTTCTAATCAAGTCTTTCAAAATAAAAGGCTTAGGCTCCATATGTATTAAGGTTATGGATTAACAGACCATCTCACATTCTCTTGTGACAAGAGTGGCTGAAATCTACATAGTTAACAAAACCTCCCACTGAAAAACAATGTTTATTCATGTCAGTCCTTGGGACTGGAAAGATGGCTCAGTTGTTAAGAATACTTGTTGCCCCTGATGAGGACCCAAGTTTGGTTCCCAGCAACCGAATGATGGCTCACAGCCATTCATAACTTCAGTTCCGGGGGGTCTGATACCTCCTGACCTCTGCAGGCACCAGGCGTGCACACGGTGCACATACATGCATGCAAGCAAAAGAGTCATAACACATAAAATCTAAAACAACGAACCCCAGCCCTGGCGCAGTGCATTGTTACCTTTCTGCCTTTTTGTATACAGGTTGCTTAGGAATACTTCCTTCATGACGACAGCTTTCTAAACAATAGAACCTGGCCTAATGTCTAGAAGGAGCAATGTTTAAATGTTCTGCATTAAAAATTTTGAAGAGCTAATGAGAAAAATCTACTCCAAGTAGCTAGGAATTAATGAGAATCAATTTTTTTTCTTTAATACATTAATTTTTGTAGTATCCTGGCATAGTTAATACTGGGTTTATTATATGAAGTGTTTTGTTTTTTTTTAAAGATATTCTGGAGTGTATACAATAACATCCCTCCCGTGACCAGCCTGCCTTTGAGATGTAGTTATCACTTAATGAGAGGAGAGAGGCGACCACTTTGGTAAGTGGATATGGTTCACCTAGAGGTCAAGGCAGGAGGGAAGTGTCTGGGAACCTCATGAGGACTCATTTTGCCTATGGTGTGCCTCTTAGCAGCAAGCATGCCCTGTTCACCAAGGGCCGGAGTCTCAGAAGGGCCTCCTGTAGCTGCTGTAATTACTTGATGTAGTATTAGCGCTGCCCTGGTCGTTTGCCCAGGCTAGGCCTCTAATACGAATAAGCCCTTACATCATTTAACCCTTCACAGTTCATTGCTCACAGGGAGAATGAGATTCTGTCTCAGCTCATTTTCAGTGAATGGTAGAAACCTAAATTAAACAAAAACCAAGTAGAGTTTAGTTGGAACCTGTAAGTGAGAACTCCACAGATACGGCTGGTGTCCCCCACATCCGGTTTTCCAGGTTTCATCCAGACTCTGACACTTTTCTTCATGTTTCCTTTGCTTTCTTGCTGTTGGCTGAGTTTTAAGTCAGACTTTCCCATTTGTGGGAAGACAGATCTCTCTTTTGGGACTGAACCTAAAGCCTTACACCACATGCTGAACAAGCATGGTGCCATTAAGCTACATCCACATCTTTGCCCCACCCCCACCTCTTTTTTGAGACAAGGTCTGAAAGAGTTACCCAAGCTGGCCTCGAACTCACTTTGTAGCTGTGATAAGCCTTGACCTTGCTGTTCCTCTGCTTCAGCCTCCTAACCAGCTGGGATGACAGACCTATACAGTCCTGCTAACTGTGAGCCGTGATTTACACCCTTTGGTCATTGGCGATCTGCAAGCCACCACTGGCTCACTAGGGGTCACTCTCCATCCCTGGCCAACCATGAAGATGGGGAAGAAACAATATTCTCACAAGCAAACCGAGGATCTCTAAACATAGCGTGTCTTTAAAGCTAGGATGTGGAGTCAACCCTCCCTGAATCCCTCTTACATGGAACTTGGCGTGCTTTTCCTAGACAGGAAGTGGCTGTTAAACTCTGGTCCACCACACAAACACCTGTTAAATCTGTTTACATGTAAATTAGATGAGACCGTATCATGAATATGATTTGGAACGTATAGTTCTTCACACTTGCAAAGTGGCTGCATCAGTTGTCTGTCCCCAGAGAGTCAGAGAGCCCCTGGGTCCTGTCTCCTTGAGAACAGGACTTTCGGTCCCTGCACCTGCCTTCAGCCCCATCCCAGCTCATTCCACGTTGCTCCCTCTCTCGTCCCCATTCCCTTCCTTTTTCATTCTTCTGCCTCTGCTCCTAACCACAGAACTGGGGAATGTTGACTCAAAACCACGTGTGCGCTTTTATTTTTTCACACCAGCCATTATTAAATGGAGATAGGAATACTCCTTCGTCGTGGAGCCCGACCTTAACTGTTGTTCTCTAATGCAGGGAGGAGGAGAGTAATGCAAAGGGCGGCGTGTGGAAGATGAAAGTCCCCAAGGACAGCACGGTACGTCTGCTGATGATTTCCCAGAGCTGCCTGGGAGTGGGCTGGAGAAGGCTGTGCTTTTTAGTGAGTCTGCCCAGAAGTCTGGCAGCCCCAGGTCGAGAAGTTCATTTCTGACATTGGTGATGATCACTTAATCCTATCACCTTGAATATGTATAATTGAGAAAGCCAGGCGTCATGGCTTGCACCTTTATTCCCAGCACTCGGGGGGCGGGGCAGAGGCAGGTAAACTCTGAGTTCAAGTTCAGGCTGGTCTTCAAAGTAAGTTCCAGGACAGCCAAGGCAACACACAGAGAAGCCTTGTCTTAAAAAAAAAAAAAAAAAAAAAAAAAAAAAAAAAAAAAAAAGGAAAAAGAAGGAAGGAAGGAAGGAAAAGAAAATAAGAAAATGAAATGTCTAATTGTGAATCTACAGAAATCCTGCAGTGACATCCCTGTGTCATATAGCCATCAAGGTCTAGAGTCTATAAACGTTAGAGCAGAGCCATCTGGGAGCTTCACAATCGCCGTTTCCTCATCAGGCATGCCTAATACATGCAAACTGATCTTGCACAGGAGAGCAGGATCCTTCCCACCAAAGGCTATGCTCATGAAATGGAAAATGGGGACACTTAGGGGTTCCCCATTCGTTGGGGTTCATGGAGATAGGCAAGTCTCAGCAGTCTAGATTTCCCAGGAGTAAATCATAAGCCTTAAAAATGAACATCCACTAAGCCCTGGGAAAAGACAAAACTCCTTTGAAAATAGACAAAATGATCTAGGCATGGAAGTGCGGCCCTCTGATCCCAGAAGGTATAAACAGAGGCGAGAGAATCATGAGTTCAAGTCTTGATGTGCCCTTCAGTGAGACCCTGTGTAAAATAACAAAAATAGGGGCTGGGGAGATGGCTCATCTAGTAAAGTGCTTGCTACGGAAACATAAGGATGTGAGTTCTGATCCCAGGACCCATGTGGAAAAGCTTCATGTAGCTGTGAGTACCTGTTACCCAGTGCTGGGGAGGTAGAGACAGGAGCATATCCTTGGGACTTGCCAGCCAGCTGGTCTGGGAAAACAGAGAGCTCCAGTTCAGTGAAAGATCCCCACTCAAAACCTAAGACACCAGATATCAGCTTCTGGCTACCACATGCCCGTGCACACACATCCGCAAACAAATACATACCCCAATCGATACCTAAGTAATACAAATCATTAGAAATAAAACGGACTGAAGGGACTGCCTTTTCTTATTCATTTCATGCGATTATGCTCTAAGAATTAAAATACTTCTGGGAAGCCACACACATAGGCAGGAGTCATCTTCCTGTGAACACGCCTTTCAAGTTACAACCAGATTCACTGGTCAAGGCTGCAGATCTAGTTGCTAACACTGCAAACGTGAAAAACACTAGCGCTGAACAGGAGCCAGGCAAGATGTATGACATCCTCTGCCCTGCTGAGAGAGAGCAAGCAGAAATAGGAAAGTACAAGATACTCCTAGATTTTCTTAAACTTCACCCAGTGTTCCCCCCATGTGTGTTACTTATTTGCTGGTTTATTTTTGAGGTGATGGGGAGCAGCCTTGAAGCCTTGTATATTTGTGTGCCTTATTTACTCACCCTGGACTTGGAACTCAGTGGAAGCCACCATGGTACTCACACCCATAGACAACTGCTCAGGGAAGGGCTGTTCTGGCCCACCTTGCCAGCTCACAAGGCCACATTCCGGCACTGATGAACTTTGTGTCTGGACAGGTGCTGGGCTCTTCTATCTCAGCCCCTCCCCCATTAGAATTCTGGGAGGCTAGAGCTGCTGTCTTCACAACAGAAGCCCGAAGGGCCCCTTGTCATGCTCTCCTCTCCCACCCCAGCCTCATCACCAATGGAGCTCAAGATCAAAGTTAGACAGATGGGAAAAGGAAAGGTCTAGGAAAGACGGCTTGAGCCTTTCTAGGAGTTCAGGTTCACCTTCAGCTCTAGTTAACTGCTATGACCTCGGTTAAAAGCTAAGCAGCTGCTGCAAGCTCATTACACTGTAATAATAAGCATTGTTACAGTTAATGTGTACCGGGCACCTGGCATATGGATGCATCCGCTATTTATGGCTCAGTCTTAAATCCTGAGCCCTCTTGTTGCAGTCACAATGTGAAGCAGTTCCTGACAAATATTATGCTTGCAGCATCCCTCTGAGGTCCGTTCTGTTGTTAATCCCTCCCGAATGGAAGGTGGAGTGGCTCATGGCCTGCTCAGGTCACGGAGAGTAAAGTGAGCAACTTCTCAGGATTCAGACTGAGCTCTGAGAGGCCTCAAAGCCTAGGAGTCATGGCAAGGGTGAGCCTAGACCTTTTCCAGGGAAAAAACCAGGAGAGCCATTGAGCCTCCAGCATCCTGAGTGGATTCCATCTACTTGACAGCATTAGTACATGTTTCATAGAAGGAGCTCCGGTGCTTCTCATTGGCAGGAGGCAGAGTAGAATGGATGCACTTCCAGGGAAATTGTGCGTGTACGATAGTACATAAATTTATCATTCAGTGCAAATAACCTGTCAGCAGTGAATGGAATTTTGCAAGTCTCTGGCATTCAGTAAATAACAATGTTTCCTAACATTCTTGACTGGAGTAACATCTTAAGTGGTAACATTTTAAGTACCATATCAACTGCAAGAGAAAAACAAAGAGAAGGATTTTACTAATGGCACTCAAGTGTAATGGCTTTGTACACTTTGAGGGTTAAGAGACACCAGAAAATGAAGTGAGTTGAAGGCAATCCCCCCCTCCCCCCCCAGTTCTTCTGGAGTTCATGGGAGCTTCGCTAGCAGTGATCACTTGTATCTGTGTGCATGGTCATTTGTGTGCAATGCTCCTATACATGTGTGATTGCACATAGTTACTTCGATGATTTGGAGCTTCCAACTGTGGGTGGGGAGCATGTGTCTCTTTAGCACCTGATGATAATCGCCTAAACGTCGTCTTGTTTTTCTTTTTATTCTCTCCTACGTTTAGTCCACAGTTTGGAAAGAATTGTTGTTAGCAACCATTGGGGAGCAATTCACAGACTGTGCTGCAGCAGGTAGGGAGGCCACAGCCCATTTGTCCATGCCCTGGTGCTGGGTTCATGTTTATTATTCATAGACCTTTGATTTTACGTCTGGACCTTCTGCTTGCCTGAAAGGTATTGATTTTGTAGCTGTGATGTAATTTAGACTTGTTTCTGTGGTTTGGGGTTTGGTGTGAGATTTGTGTATATAAGCACATGTTCACATTTGCATGTGTGTGCAGCCAGCCCTTCTTTCTTCAAATCTTGCATCTATGGATTCACAGATCAAAAAACAGTAGAAGGCATGAACAGTATCTGAAATAAGCACATACATACACTTTCCTTATTATCCAAGAAGCAATGCAATGCAAACAACTTGTATGGCATTTGCATTAAATACTATAAGTAGAAAAGAGATGACTCAAAAATAAGTTTGGCTTGGTAATACAGCCCAATGGTAGAGTGCTCACCTGGTGTACAAAAACAAACTGCTCCAAAATAAATACTTAAATAAGTATTATGTGCAAATGACATTTTATATAAAGGATGTAAGTAATCATAGCATGGAAGGGATCTAGAATTACATAAATACCAAGCGGTGACTATACATTACACCTATAAAAACATACAGAAATGTGAGTATGTATGTATGCCTACATTATTTGCCCTCATAACAGTTGCAACCATTCATCTAATATAAATAGGCAGAAAGAAAAGGTAAATCTTCACCAGTGAGCTAGCATGATTTGTGGTAGCTGCCTCATCTTTGGGAGGGAATAGTGCCTGCCATGCCTAGTGGGAGCTGAGTGACTAGGCACAGTTTCTTCATTCTTCCTGGTCTACCCTCTTCCTCTTGTTCTTCTGCCTCTGCACAGGGAGAGGCAGATTCTGGGAAACAAAAATGTTTCACTGTTCTTGCTGAGGTTGAAACAAGAGACTTGCACTGCAGAAGGCTTTGGCATGCCAAGTAGCTTTCGGAGAGCCCTCTGAGATTTGTGTGTGTTGGAACCATGGACCTTCTGGTCTAGCCACGAGCTCCGCCACACTCATACTTCCTCCCCTCTGTGGCCCTTTTTGTTTACATAGCGTTTATCACAGGACCATTTAGAGAGGACGCATTGCTTGTGTTGGGGTCTCTTTTCTTCTTGGGGCTCTCCAAAACTTCCAAGGTTACACTTAAAGTTCTGTGGGGTTTGTTGTTTTGTTTCGTTTCGTTCTATGCTGCTTTTGGTTCAGAGTTTTATCTGCTTTCATTTGCCGACTTGGTACTGTTTTTTTGTGTGTACTGGCGTATATCAGCTGGCACCCAGACTTAGGCTGTCTCTGAGAGCTCTTGTCACCCTGACAGACCCATGACCAATCTCACATTCACCTCCCTGGGGGTGAGGTGTGCTCAAGTGTCCTGCTTTTCTGTACTGCCTTTCACACCACTTTTACTCACTTCAGACAAAGTGTGCGTTGAGATGAAATGGGCTTACACATGCAGATTTCTTCTGTTCTAGTGGAGAAAAGCTAACAACTTTGTATCACCCAGCCCAAAGTGCACTCTGTGTGTAGCTATAGCCACAGAAGTCCTGGGGCAGTCATAAGGTATAGTAAGTACTCAGTAGTGAGTAGAGAAGGTCAATTCTTTTGTGGCTGACTAGAAAGGAGCGCACTATTGACTATTAACCTTCTGCGCTTCCATTAACCCCCTCTGTCACTTGAGGCAGCCCAGCTAATCTTTCTCAGCCTCATCTTCAAACAGTGACTCCTCCTGGCCCCACTGTCTTCTGCTGCCAGGGCTCTGACACAGCCTCCGTGTAGCTGGCTGATTCTCCATGTGAACGGCATGCATTTCACCACAGACCTGCCTTCTCATAAGATCTGTGGACCTTTTACAACACTGTGCAAAAGGGCTGACCTCAGCTATTCCTGCTTGCCAGAAGCAGCCAAGCCAAAGTGAAACGGTGACCATTTGGCTGTCTGGCGTCTGTTGCTGACCTCGCCCATTACCAGTAGTGTATGAAAGGATCATCCCAAAGGACTGGGGAACACTCACATCTCCCCCAAAACTGCATCAGTGATGCCTTGGCCCTTCTGAGAATGGAACACCGGATCACCTCTCTCTTCAGTGTAATAATTGTATTTTTACGTGAAATTTATCATCTCCTCATCTCGGTGAGATGAGAGATACCATGCGCAGATGCAGTCTTGCTTTTGTTTTAACTTGCGTTTGAAGGTGACGCATGCGCAGAAATGTCCCTGCATTGTAGCTGCGAAGCCTGGCAACAAGTCACAAAGTCATCTTGTCCTTTTCATGAGTCTGTGTATTAAGAAGCAGGACATTGATGCCCTTTGCACTCCAGTCTTCCTCCCCTTTCTCTTCTTCATATGGTGACGTCGAAGTTGGTTCAGTCCAACTTTGAACACCATAGTCTAATTCTTTCTGGTTTTTGAACACTTATATACATGTTCACAAGGTGTCAGAATTTGCACCATAGCCTTGATCAAATTAATTCATAAAGGAAAACAGGCAGAGAGGAAGGTAGGGAAGGGGGAAATGGAGGAGAAAAGGAAATTATCTCATAGAAAATGGTTTCTTTGAGTAGACTGGGTATTCCACTATGTAAATCATATTAAATAGCAACATGTCCAATTGTCCAGGAGACGAGTAGAAAAACCAATGGCATGAATATCTCAACCTAGAGTCAGTTGCATATTAGGCAGCACGTGTCAGCTAACATAAAATTCCCTAATTGTGGTAATGCCGCTTGCATGCTGCTTATAAGCACAGAGTGTGCAGATATGGAGAGTTGTCTCTGTTTCATGAATGTGTCATGGACATGCAAACTTGGAGTCAAAAGCCTCAATTTCTGTCAGTTTGCTGCCAATTAGTGTGCACAGAGCAGCTGCACAGGAGCATAAGGGTACAGTATGTTCATCATCCAGCCACCATGCTCAAGGGCATCCATACTAACCCCATGTTGGCTAAAGCCTCCATCAATCCGTGTAGGTTGATGCCTAATGACCTTTGGCTGGGTGTAATGGTGGAGTGTCACTCAGAAGATACTTAGTACACCTGTAATGCTAACACGTAGCTGTCAGCTATTTAACCCCTG
Organism: Uromys caudimaculatus; assembly: GCA_028551405.1. NCBI lineage: Eukaryota > Metazoa > Chordata > Mammalia > Rodentia > Muridae > Uromys > Uromys caudimaculatus. Next base: position 44,278,787 of record CM052700.1, read on the forward strand.
GCTTAAAACAGTCAAAAGAGTGATTGCTAGAGGGAAGCACCAGAGAGCAGAGGAACTAGGAATAGAGCAGACAACGCACACAGAGCAGAGGACCACTGGACACAGAGTCTGGGTCCAGAGAGGTAGAGGTTCGGAGCAGGAGCAGCTAGTGCTAACCATCCCAAAGCATCCAGCAGCTTAGCAGGACACCACAGAAAGTCTCACTGTCTTAACAAGAGGCCCAGGCTTCAAGCAAAAAGTTCATCTGAGTTCACTTGGCTCTCAGAGGACAGGGAATTATGCAACCTATTTTAGAAAAAGTCTCATCCAAACACAGTCAGAAAGTGACAGAAAGCTTTGGGTAACATGTTAAAAAGGGTAAAATTCTTTATCTGGGAGACTCATTTGGTTGAACACTCTGTTTACTGAATCCCTGGCTAACTGTGCTATGGCTCTTGCAGTGTCTGTGCTGAACTGACTTTCTTCAGCAGTCCCCCACAGAAGCAGCCACTCACTGCTGACAGGTCCCCTTCCTATCTGTAACTCACAGCTAGAGTGGTGGGCACATAGATGTGATCAGACCAGCTTGTCACCATATACCCACTTCTTGCCTTTCCCACTCTTCCCCTCAGATGACGAGATTATAGGAGTCAGCGTGAGCGTTCGGGACCGAGAGGATGTCGTCCAGGTCTGGAATGTCAATGCCTCACTAGTGGGCGAAGCTACTGTGCTAGAGAAGATCCACCAACTCCTGCCTCACATATCTTTTAAAGCAGTGTTTTATAAACGTAAGTGCTCCATTTCCAACCGCTGTTTTCAAGGTTCTCCTGCCAGACTTGTAGAGATAGAAGCACATTGCAAATGAAGTGAAGGCAGGACCACTTGAAACTGTTCACACAGACAACAGTTCAACACAATGCTCTTTGAGTGTTTCTTTTTAAATCAAGTTTAGTTTCAGGAATTAAAATGAGATTGCGCTCTTGCCTAAGTGTATGAATTGGAAAAGCAACCATACATTGTATTCATTATTTCAAATAGTTGAACCCGAACTTAAATTTGTCAGAGGAAATTCTATTCTGTTGGGAGTAATAATGAGAGCAAACAAGAAAAGTCATTCAGTGAGCTGGAGGACAGATGGTCAAGCATCCTCCCCACATGAGAATTTACCATGCCTAACATCTGTATTTATGGGGGAGCTCAGGTATGCTTGGCAGTTCTACTGAAATGCTACCCCTTCCTCATCATGGTGACTGTGGCAGAGTCACCAAGAGTTCCCATGCAGTGGTGCACACAACTCTTGGTGTGAACAGTGTGTGGACCCATTGTTTCCATTGTGATGTATGTTCATTGCCTTTGTGTGCTCTTCAGACACTCATCTTTTTCATGATGAAAACATCTTAGTGTGTTTGAGTCGGTGTTTGGTACAGTGAGTTACAGGAGATGATTGACAGCCCCATATACATCTGTGACGGATTTTCTATGTCTCAAACTGTTCTGGAGTCGCTAACCCATTTTTTTCTTACTATTGTATTTCATTGACTCTAAGGTGCTTTTGAGAATAATATACCCTATTATTTTATTATTTAATGAAAGAAAAAAAACAATAAAGGGTCTCAGTTAAACCAGGATGAATTGTTGATTGTAGAACTTTGGAGATTTGCAGGGGACAGAGCAGAGGCAACTTAGAATCTCTGAAATATACGTCATCATTGTCTCATTAGTCCTGGTCCTTGTCAAGAGGCTGAAATTCAAATTTTGTCATTGCCCTAGTGTTATGGCATCTATGAACACCCAGGCCTTCCTGGGAGGAGTTCTGTAGGCAACAGCAAAGACTCGGGATCCATACATGAGACAGATCCTTCACTCTGTGCACTTAGGGGGTGCTGATCCTCTGAATTATGATAGAAAGTTTAAAATGAAAGAGACAGAACATGCATCCTGGAGACAGAACAGGCACATGAGTACCATTCCTGTTCCTTAGGGACAGGCCAACTCTAGTTCACCCCGATACCAATGTGAGTTCTGGTTTCCAGTCCGTAAGAATACCAGCAGAAACTGCAAAAGGAAACATGGGCTAGAGCAAGTTCAATCTGGCCCACACTTGAGTCTGCCCAGCACTTGGCTGAGAGGAGGGGACAGCAGTTGGGAGTCATTGGGTTTTACTGTACTTGTACAGGTAACCCTAAGCAGTCTCAAATGCCCTGCTTTCACTCTCTCACCTGGGTATCCAGAAGGTTGGTCTCAGATGATCTCCAAGGTTCCTTCTGCTTTACAATTCTGTGAACCAGTTGACAGGTGGCACACTGGTCAGCAGCTCAGCGTAAAGTTGGTATCCTCCTAGATAATTAGGACCTAACTTTAGAGCCAAGGTATAGTCACTTTAAAACAACCAAAGGCTGGCAGATCCATGCTTAGCTGTTGGGGTAGCTGGAAAGAGGCACCGGGGTTAGGAGGACACCAAGCAAGGAGAATGGAAGTTGCACCCTGGCCAGCTGAATCAAAGCTGAACAGACACCCCGAAGGTAGTTAACATTGTCAGGTGTGTGAGTCAGAAGGAACTAACTGCAGGTCTAAGCAGAAAACTGCTTTTTAATGACACACATTAACATTTAAAAGCTCAGGCTGTGCAAATAAAAAATTGGAATTCCCTGTATTGTTTGACATGGAGCAGGCTGTCCTTTACTTGGCACGGTTGCCAGCACGTGTTGTAGAAGTGATCTGGAAAAATGAGGTCTGGACAGAAACTGGTTCACGGGGTGAGGGACAGTCCTGGGTGAGCTAGGCTGGAAGTGGCCAGTTCATACCACTTTTGTCTTGTTAGTGGCATCCTGGCTCTCTGGAGTTTGTAGAAGCTAGCTGGCTGGATGACCAAAATGAATCCCAGTTTATCTAGTCCTGGCCTCCAGCGGGCAGGTGAGGCGCTGGGCATTGGCACTCATATGATTTCTTTTCTACCACATAGATGATTGGAATGTACACACACACCCTCCCTAGTTCCATTAAGTTCCTCGGAGAGCAGAAGGACAAAGGTCTTTCTCTATGTGGTGTGAGCTTTATGGAGGGCAGGGGTGAAAGAGCCCAGAACTGAAGCTGAGCCAGCCTCTCTGCTCCCTCCAGGCTCATCCTGCCATGAGCAGCAGAGAGCAGTCTCTACAGTTTCATGTAATTGGGAAAAAGCAAAACTGTTTTTGTGAGACATGAAAATTGTATCAGTGTTAAGTCTGAGTACCCATCAGTAGCTGGGTAGCATAAGGAAGCCCTCATTTGAGTCCATATTTTCTATAGCTTCTTCAGCCATCAGGAGTTGCACCAATTACTACTAAGAAGTCTGCTGGCTCTTGGATCTGAGAACAGTCCTCTAATTGCTTCCCCAGTTGCCCCAGGGATGACAGTGGCCCACAGTGCTGCAGCGTACCTGCTGTCGAGTTCTGACCACTGACACTTCAGGGTTTCAGCTGTGGCTGTGCTGACCCCGCACACCTCAAGATAAGACAAAGCTTTGCATCGCCACTGTCTTTGGATTCATAATTTGCAAATCAGCATTGCTGTCATCCTATGGCTCCTTACATTGGCCCTGAAACACAGTATATCTCACTGAACACCAGTCTATGTTTTATTTAGTGTCTTCCCTAAAACCTCTTTCTTAAAGATAGGAATTAGAGTTGGGGAATAAGCTCTGTAAGGGGACCTGAGTTCAATCCCCAGAACCCATACTTAAAAAAGAGCAAGGGGTAGGGCCAGAGGAGAGGGCTCAGCAGTTAGGATTGTGTACTGACTGCTCTTGCAAAGGACCTGAGTTTACTTCCTGGCACCCAGGACAAGTAGTTTACAACTGCTTGAAACTACAGGTCCAGGGCTCTAACTCCCAATTCTGGCCTCTACAGGCACCCGCACTCATGTGCACACCACCGCACAAGTACATGTAACTTGAAAATAGAATCCTTTAAAGAAGATAGGAAGGCTGGAGAGATGGCTCAGCATCAGCACTTGCTACAGAAGTGTGAGGCCCTGAGTTCACATCCCAGCATGGGAAAAGCTGAGCATCACACACTAACCCTGGCACTGTGTGGGCAGAGGCAGGAGGCTCACTGGGGCTCTCTGGCCCTAATCCTGCCCCAAGTTCAGTGAGAAAGCCTGTCCCAAGGAATATGCCATCGAGTGACAAAGCAGGACACCCAGTGTCATTCCACAACCTCTAGTCATGTGGTACCGGTATGTGCACCAGCACAGGTACACATACAGCACCCACATCTACATAATCTACGTATATAAAGATACAACACATACACACACACCATATACCATATACCACATACGCACATACACTACACACACATATATACACATACAATACATACACATCAACACACACATACTCACATGTATTATACATGCATTTACATGCCACATACATATGCAGATACATATATACACAGCATGCACACCACATCTACACACACTCTACACACACACACACATACATATGCAGACACACATATACATACAGAAAGCTGAGTTTACTGGTATCTCTAATCCTAGCACTGGGAAGGCAGAGACAGGTGGCTCTCTGGGGCTTGCTGGCCAGGCTAGCCTTTAGCAAGTTCCAGGCCAGTGAGAGATCTCCAAACTTAAGATGGATAGCATCTGAGGAATAGCAGCCAAGATTATTCTTTGCCCTCCCTCCCTCCCTCCCTCCCTCCCTCCCTCCCTCCCTCTCTCCCTCCCTCCCTCCTTCCCTCCCTCCTTCCCGCCCTCCCTCCACTCCCACACTATCCCCTTCACAAGCAAGCATACCTGTGCATGCAGAAACATACCCAAATAAAGAAATTATTTTAAAAGTTAAATAGTTAGAAACTCGAAGTTGTAAAAGATGTGCAGTTCTGCTTGAGCAGAAGCTAGGTCACCAACCCTAGTGGCCCTGGGAGTTACAAGGTGTGTCCTTCCCAGCGGTTTACCCAGATGGATCGCTGCTTGGAGTAGCTACCTGAGCTGATCTTGAAGGACCGCTAGCCCAGCTGTCCTTCCCCTCTGTAGTCTGCATTAAAAACAAGAGAGGGAGGAACTATGGTGGTGGAGCACTGATGGAGGTGGAGCACTGATGGAGGTGGAGCACTGATGGAGGTGGAGCTCTCAGCTGTGTCTCCCTTTATTGCTTGGAGGAGTGGGCAGAAGCACTTGGACTGAATAGCCCTGGCTATATCACACCTTTCCTCATAATGACAGGTAGACACCCTTCAAACTTGGCCCTTCGCGGTGCAGCTAATATTGGGTGTCTCTGGGGCCTCCCATTTCTCATCTCCCAGTTTAAAAAGTTTAAGTCTTTGAAAAGCATACTTTTTATAGTCAGTTTCCTAATTAGTAATCCCACAAGACAAACCATGAAAATCCCTGAGGTGCAGGCTGAGGGTTGGGAAAAATAATAGATCCGTTGATTTTATGAAGCTTAATATCCCATGGAAGGCGACGGGAAGCAGGGGGCGTAATGTAATTCCCACCCCCCTCTTGTGTGGCTCTGTTTTGTTTTGTGTTATTTTATTCTTGAAGGTAGGTTTGTGCCTGGCTCGTTCTTGAGTCATGGGTCCCCCCCTCTTCCCATGCATTTTTGTGGGGCTTCCTTTAGCTCCTATAGCATTTGCCTTGAGCCCAGCATACTCCCCTCATCAGCTCGGGTGGGTGAGTCACGCCCCCAGCACAGCAAGAAGAAGCAGGCAGCCAGCCCATCGCTTGTTTATTCCTTGTTTTAATTTTCATTATTACGTTTCTCAGGAAATGCACGCCTTAGCTAACAGTTACTGGGAGAAAAAAAAAAAAAAAAAAAAAAAGGAAAAACAAAGGTATTTGAGTTCTTGCCAACATCTGGGGAAGCTGAATGAGATACCTAGCGGAGGGTTGGCCCAGTCTTTGCTTAAAGTTTTCTTTCCTTCTTTTCTTTTTTGTTTTTTTCTGTCCTTTAGCCCACGAAGAGCATCATGCTTTTGAAGGTGGACGTGGAAAACACTAATTGCACTCTGTAAAGAATTCTTTGTCCTTTGCTGATTGGTTTTGGAAACGGTCTTAACAGGAGGGAGAGTGAAGAGAAGACTTGCCGAAGCCCGATGCTGGTCCATTTAGAGTGGGTTTCTGTCCTTGCAGTCTGGGTGATTAGGACTCAAAGTAGCAGGTGGGGTTGGGGAGAACGTGGGGGGTTCTACCATCATATCACTTGCTTTAGAAAGAAAGAAAAAGAAAAAGAAAGAAAGAAAGAAAGAAAGAAAGAAAGAAAGAAAGAAAGAAAGAAAGAAAGAAAGAAAGAAGGAACGAACAAGCTTTTTCTTTTTTTAAGCTTCCCAAATTCTCTGGGTTTTGTGCCCTCTTCCCCCTCCCCATAAGATCCCTTATCCAGAGTAATTATTGTTTTCTGCACACCCTTTCATTGAGGCATAAGAATTGGGTTTCCCCTTCAGTGACTCGACTGTACCTTGTTAAGGAACATCTGCATAATCGCCACAGGACTGCCTGTGAAGCCACAGGGCACCGGGAGGAAGCCTAGCCTAGCAAAACTCCTTTTCTGATAAATTGTTGTGACACTTCCCTGCATACTGTGAGCTGGGCATTGTTTCTTTTGTGTGTGTGTTCCATAGAAGGCATACTCATTGACAGCACACACATCTTAAAAACCCCTTTAAAAAGCAGTATAAGGAAAAGAAATCGTTGGTTTGCCTAACATGAAAACTTTAATCACAATTGGGTGTCAGACTCCAAATCAAACTCTAGGCTTTTGGGGCCCACTGTGCAAGTATTTCTAACTAGAATCCCACATCTGACCTTTCCAACAAAAGGCCCATGATTTGTCCTGAGAGGAAACCTTATATTTCTGATTTATAGAGGAGGCAGTGCGCATTCCTTGTCCAGCATAGAGCTTCTTTCAAGTTGCAGCATGTTTACCCAAACCAATTCTCACATCTTATGTTAAGTGAGCCCTCTTCCCTGCCCCTGTCATGTGTCCTTTCTGAAAACTGATGGTCTTCCAGCAGAGGCGTCTTTCCCCTTCATCTGCACACTATGGCGGGAAGCGCCAGCCGCTCACACAGCTGCCCTTGAGGCATCTCATTCCTATGCACTGTGATTAGATACTGGATTATACTACCAAAGACACATTGGTTTCAGTAGAAGAAAACCTTTCAGAGTATCACAGCTCCTCCCAGATGCTCCTGTTTCCCTCAGCTTCCGGGTAATTTTCCTTCAGGAAGGGGTGCTCTCCTGTTGGCTTGGGTTTAGAGCCACAGCTTCTATACTTCTCAAAGTGCGAATTTTTAATTCCCTTTGCACTGGGGGAAGGAGAGGTGGGGTTACTCTAAGCCTTCCACGTGCATTTGTAAATAAAATTCCCCATTCAGATATTTCAGATGGCTCTCAGTAGCATCTGTTTATAAAAGTTGTGGCCTCACTTGCATTGCTAAACACACAGCCAAAATAATTAGCTGTCAGAGTTTAAGAGGTACTTCTTCTCCAAGCTTAAGTCCCTCAATAGTCTCACTCATAAGGGTGTTGGATGCTTCTAGAAAAATCCCAGGACATGTTTGTCTAAATGACGTGCATTTCTCTGAACAGTTTCTAAATTTGTTTTAAAACTATAACTCAAGGATTTTAAAACTTATTCTAGATGCGAAATTCCTTTTTATAATATAAGTATTTTTCTGACAGATTAGCAAAAAGGATATAATTGACTTCAATATTATAATTGTCATATATATATTTCCATAAGTAAATAAATTTTGAGAAATTTTTATTTTTGAACTTTATTTAAAGCATTTGTGATAACATGTTCAATTTTTGCATGTATGTAGCTTTTGAAGTAAAAATAAAATAAAATAAATAGGAATGTTAGGCTCATGTTAATGCTTTCGAGTTTCTATTGTTTATGAACACAAAACATGACAACCACACAAAGTAGTTGATTTGGTTTTTTTTTGTTTTTATTTTTGTTTTTTGTCCCAGTGAACTTTTGCAATTCTTTCTCTTTGGAAAACACTAACCATGAGGAGGATTCAACCTGCCTAATGTTCAGAACCTGTCTCTGAATTACTTTGAGTAGATTTTGTCAGCTTTTGCTTTGGAAATGGTTTTAATTGAGTATTTAGTCATGATTGACAGAACTAAGCTGACCTAAGCAGTTTAAAGCCTTTCATTCCCTCCTGAAAGAGGCTGATGCGTGGGAGACAGAGGCAATGTTTGGGGCGTGTGACTGAGTGTCAGAGCAGTTCAGCCATCTTGGCGACTGCTGGGGCAAGTGGGGAATCCAGTAGAACCTTGGTCCTTCAGCCAAGTCCTGCAGGTGTAGCCTTGGCTACTCTGCAGAGTGCTACACAGAAACCAAGTCCTCCTCCTGTAAGTCTGTGAGGTGAGCCAGGAAATCTGGCTAAAACCAGTGTGTGTTCTCCTCCATCCTACAAGCCCCTTGATTGCTATAGTGTAGGCTCTTGCCTACATTGGGAGAGATGCACCTGCTAAATCAGAACAAGTAGGAACCACGAAAGACTTGTCCCTGGAGCATTTCCATGACTTCTGTGAGCATTTTTTTGAATGTGTTTAAGATGTCCTCTTTCTTCCTAGCCATCTCCTATTTGTGAACTGAACCAGCAAACCTGCAATGCTGTAATTTAATTCATTGTCCCCTTGACAGAGAACAAACACGAGAAGGAAAACAAGACTATTAGAAACCGTAAGGTTAAGTTCACTAGACCGTTCTTAGCCACCATCCTTTGCTTTAGCGTGCCTGCACTGTAAATAAAACTTCACCATCAGAAGGAACTTTAGATGTAACTGCATCCAGTAGACACAGTATACAGTATAGCAGCTGAGCCTTGACTGAACTTGTATCTGATTGAAGGATGGAGATCTAGCCATCGGGAGAGCTGGGTATCAAAGTCCGTGAACTGTGATCTACACAGTTCTATGCAGGGAAGACAATGGCATCTGTCAGCCATCATGGTCAGCACTGAGCCTCTGACCCACGCTGGTTAGCGTAGCAGCACATACTCAGATGTCCTCATGACAAGAGCTGCTTGTTCTCACTTCCTCTCCTGACTGAGTGGCATTAGATTTGGGGTCTAGAGACCACTGTAGTGTGACAGGAAATGGATCTCTGCTACCAGATGCTCCACTCCCCACAGATTCCAACTTCTCTATGCACACAGCACTGTGTGACAGTGTTTGCAGTGATCACATGGTGGCGCTGCCTTCCAGCTGACAGTTCTGGACCTGCTATGTGTGTGGGATTATTTTAAAAGCTTGCTGCCTGCTGCTCTAGGGCTTTACAAAACTTTCTTTAGAGAGCATACAAATCATATTTAGCGATAGACATTTAATTCTCATATGCCTAATAAAAACAAATCACAGACAGAATGCTGTAGACACACTTTTAAAAATCTCAGCTCCCAGTCTCTCCTTGGCCTTTTAAGTACTTACAAATAGAAAAAAACAAAAGAACACAGGGAATATTTTATCAATATTTGATTAGCATGGCTAATGATGGCAAACTATTAGATTCCCTTTCTTTTTAGATATGCCTTTAAGAATGCAAATTTGCCCTTCCCCTCCCCTGTGAGACAGAGAAGGGGAGTGCCCTAGGTGGTTTCAGCATCACCTTAACTTACTCTTACGAGTTTGGAAGAATCACAGAGTAAAAGGGATGTGGGGAGAACATACAGAAAAATGCCTTAGAAAATGAGCTGAGAGGGCAGTTAGGTGGGTTTCCGGCTCAAGAAAAGCCCTAAACAGATGGATTCCTTAAACATCAACTAGACCCTGGAGGTTAGCTTTTCGGATTGTTTTTATTTTGCATATGAATGAACATGAATTCTTACATTTTGTTAATCTGCTGAGGCCAGAAGTCAGTCTTCTTCCTTTCTGGTGCTGAGACGACTCACGATTTGAAAGAGAACCTAAGGACATAGAATTTGAGAGTGGAAGGGACCTTTGAGATCATCCACCAGTGTGTCTGACTGCTTAGTGAGCAGAAGGACCACTGGGGCGCTAGCTATCAGGCATATTCCCTGGCGACACTCTGGAGCTTTGGGCATCTGCATGTTGAGCTAGCACCCTGTTAACTCTGATGAAGGTCTTGAGGCCTTAAGACTTTGAGAACCTCTGATTATATCCAACTTCTGCATACTACCAGTGAGGACCACCCAAGCTCTCCAAGATACCCTGACAGCACGGTATAACACCAACAGTCTTACAAAAAAAACAAAACAAAACAAAACAAAAAAAAAAACCCTCTACTCAAAGGGAAGATACTCATAAATAAGAACGTTCTAGCTAGGACCACAGTGATCATAAGTAACCCATTTCTGAAAGTCCATAATATAAACCTTTAATACAGAGCCATGGCGTTTCTCTTTTCTAAATAACATTCCAGCCTGTTAAGAGAAGAAAAATTAATGTTCAGAAAAAAGTAGCTACTCCATATGTGCAGTAACTACTTTTCTATAATGTCTTATGGCATCTGGGGTTCAGCATCATTGAACAAGATTAAATGAATGTTACAGAGCTATAAAAGCGCATGTAAAATACCGCAAAACTGTTCGGAGGACTATCAAAGTAGCCTGGGAATGAGTTTCCACTAAAATTAATTGTCACTTTCTAAACGTAGCTTAGCCAAGCTGTTACTAAACTGGAGGGAGTCTTTAATACATACAAGTGTTAAAAAGAATCAAATAGGCGCTCCCCGAAGCATCCGGATGGGGAGACAAGGGTCATCATGAAGTCAATACCTTTTTGTCCATCATTGCTATTGAAATTTATAGTCTCATTGTATTTGTGTGTGTCAGATGTGCTTATTAGAATATCCAATAAACTGACCTTTGGATATTCTATGCTCTGTGTCCTTCTGAAATCATGGGTTTACAGGAATGTGTGTTACATGTTACTGTTTTGGTTGCTGCCTGAAAAAAAACAAAAGGATTCATTTGATGAAACACAATGTTTCCAGTTTTACCTTTGAACACTAAGGTTGGCTTTTTGTTTTCTTTGAACATCTCTTTGGGAAAGCAGTGTTTATTTGGGATTTGTTAAACTGGCAACTTTGTGTTACAGAAATGATCCTGAAATCAATGCTTCTGAGTTTCTGGTGGGAAAGTAGCATATCTATTGTTACATGAAAAAAAAAAGAAGCAGTTTATTTATTAAATTTATTAAAACTGTAAAAGAATAAAATAGAGTGTAGTTTTATCACTTCATATAATGAATGAGGACCATTGAAGACTTTGCATACATTTTTAACACACGTGTAAGCTTGCTATTCCTAAGCAATGTTGTTTTGAGAATGTATATTGAATTCCCTTCAGATTTCTCAGACTCTGATCAAGTAACCAGACTTTCAACCACTGTATGTGTTCTTAAGCACTGTTGATGCTGGCTCCTTGGTATTCACTTACACTAAGACACCATGACCTCACACATACCCCTGGGAGCATTTTTCCCCCTTGAATGAGCACACAAGAAAATTTCAAATGTAAACTCCTTGCACACACTTGAACTGGAGGCATCTAGCAACATTTGTCTCATGTTTAAAATCTTATCAGTGGCTTGAAAGTGACTCCTTCTTTCAAGCTTTCTTACCTGTGTAAGCCAAACCAGGTTTGCTTGCCTCATGTTTCTGGTGTGTTTGCAGTCCTCCCCCACCTTCCGCTACCCCATATTATACTACCATCTGTGCCCTGTGCAGTCTGGGACCCCTTCACATCTGGCTACAAGCTGGTGTAATGCCCTTCCTTTTGATCTGGTCTCATCTAGTGATTTGCTCAGTATTTTTAAGGTCAGGCTGAAAACTTTTTCTGTTCTAGTTATTTTTGATTTTATATCTCTGTGTGTTTGATGTTCAGATACATGTGAAAGTTGCTTACATAAGCCAGTGATTTTTATTCCAGCCTTTTGCAGCAGTAAGGTAAGTCAAGCCTGTATCCTTCTCACTCAAAAAATGTAGTGATTTATGTGTTTGGTACGGTGTTTATTCATGCCAGAGTCTTCGCTGTTTTTGCATCTGGGACTCCATTGCTATGACGTTATTACATTCCTTCTTTTTTCAAGAAAAAAAATTAGAGTATGCTTAGGAGTTACTACTTCTTAAGACTCCGTTTTGAGATCTTTGCTCATCTGTTGCCACTGATTCTTGCTCAGGATTTGGGTTCTTGTCATAAAAAAAAAATACCTTTCATCTTCTGGGTTTAAAAATCTCATGCAGTTTTGTTATCTTTACCTTAATTGCATTTCAGATATATATGTGGTGGTTGTCATCATCCTGTTTATTTCAGCACAAGGCATAGCACAACTTTCTACCAAATGGGTCTAATATGCATGGGGCTCCTTCACAGTGCCCGGAGTGTAGTGGATTCTATGTGATCCTTGTTTCTGATTTATGAAATGAACGCAGGTACCACAGGACTCATTTTGGCCTTGTGGAAAACATTTTGCATATTCAAATTCTTTTTTTCTTTTAACCTTTTATTTAGAATAGCTTAAGTCCATTAAGTTTATTACTTTCCTTTCTCTTTGGGTGCCACAGTTTGTCTAAAGTTTCCCCATCTCACCAAGCAAAGCAAATATTGATTCTTCCTTTCTGGTTGCAAAATACAACCCTTCAGAACAAACAGAAACACCTGAAAACTCTTGTGTCTTCCATTCATCTCTACAGTTTTTGGTCTCACTGTACAAGCTCGCAATTCAAGCTTATGTACATGACACCCAATTTTTAACACAGAAAAGTTAATGAAATCTGTGAGGGGCAGGGCATAACATAGAGGCATTAAAATTTCCTAGTGCCTCCTCATACTGGAGTGTGCTCATTGTGGCCAGGCATGTTCTGTTGCTTGGTCATCTAGTGAGCACTTTTTGGAGCTTGCCGTTTGTTGTTTTGTTAGCAGAGGTTCTGCCTTCCCACCTCACACATACACAGCGCTCAGGAGGCCAAGACCATGTGCACATGCCTTTTCTTCCTCAGTGACTCTTTCAGTGTGATGATTACTGTTAAGAAAAGAAGACAAAAGAAAAGAAACTTTTAAGTGCCTTCACTAGTGAAGGCACTTAAAAAAAAAAAATTTCTGGAATCCTACAAGCTGATAGGTCTTTTGTTAGAGGAAGAAAAGAAAACAGTAGCTTTTACAAGGCTCAGCAAGTTCAAATATATATCATTGAAATATATTTCTATTTCCCATCATCTGCCTAGGCCACGGTGCTGACTAGCTTCTTCCTTGCCAGAGAAAATAAGTTTAAATCATAAGCATATTTAACTAGCAAGCATAAATCATAAGCCTTTGTAACCGTAAGCATGCTGAACTTTGCACAGTTTGTACAGATGGCGTGGCTGACTCTGTCCCCCTCCCCACGGTGAGAATGTGGACAGGCTCCTACTCCCCAATTTCCTGTGCAGGTCAGGGAACTGAAACCATTTGTTTTACTGCGCCTACAGGACTCTGTAAAGTTTGGACCCAGAGCAAGGTTTAACGTGATCCTCCTTTCCTACTGAAGAAGAGTGATGGGGGTGAAGGTGGGCTCCCTTTGGAAGCTATATCCCCTCAGTACCCTACTCACCAAGGACAAGATGCTGGTTTTTTAAATGTGTCTTCTTTGTTTTGTTCTTTAAAAAAACAAACAAACAACAAAACCCACAGCATCACAGGATAAAAAATGCTAGCAGAGATTTAGGGGCTTCAAAAAGCAACTTCTAGGAGGTTGACTCTGTGGCAGTACTTTCTGATAATGCGCACAGAATTCTGCTTGTGTCTTGTAAGCCCTGACTGACCCTGTGAGTCAATGTCTGGGCGAAGTTCAACATGCTTTGGCTATAGCTATGGCTGTGTTCATAAGCTCATCAACATGGAGAGTGGCAGCAATAATATTAATCCATTGGACTGGCTTGCCATCTAAGCACAGAGATGATGCCCCCTAACTCTTACTCCCATGTTTTGTATGTGGAAGTCTAAGACAGGTGAGGAGCTTGCCCAAGCTCAGACAGTGAGTCCATTGCAGAGCTCAGCTGTGTCTTCATTACTCTTCCAAGTTACTGCGGCTCTAACCTGTTCTAAAGCCAGGGCCTTGATAGAAATGGAAGATTCCAAAAGGCAAGAAGTTTGAGATTCCTTATGGACTCACTTCTTTAAAAAAAAAAAAAAAAATCTATAGCTTTTTTTAAAAAAAAATGGAAGAGTTGCTGGCCTCATCCAAAATATTCACATTACAGATGAGGCAGTGGCCCAGAGACATGGAGTGACTGTCTGCTTAAAGCCACACAAGCAGTCTGTGGGAAGGGTCACAACTGGATCCCCAAACCTCCTGCCCAAGCCAAAGTCCCAGTTTTCACTTTGATGCTTCACCCCCCAAAAAGCATACATTTTCTCACCTGCTTCTGCAGCAGATCCTGTGAGCAGATCAGTCTTGAAAATAGTTTCCATTCCCGGCACTTGCTTATTTTCTCAAGGTTTTAACGGAGAATTAAAAACACTTCCATTCGAAGCTTGCTTCTGTCTCACTTATTGAGTGCCCAATCTGTAGACACACACGCCTAACACTCTTCTCAGAAGAATGTACAAGAATCACACGTTTGACTGCTGTGGATGGCAGGTGAAAAAGAATTACTGCCGCAGTGTGGAGGCCCTTAAACACACTCACGCCAGCGCTGGATTATCCCAGCACAGATGGATCAGGCGCACACTCCCTCTTCCTCTCCTCACTGGTGACCTTTAGCTGTTTGTGTTTGTGAGTGCTTCTATCGGAGGCTAGAAAGAAGAACAGAGACTCTATGACTTGATTTCTTGACCAGAGTACCAGGGTCCTGATTAAAGTTTTAGCATTTTTTCCATTTAGGGCAGCAAAATGATTGATTGTAGGAGACTCTCTGAGTGGAACCCACCCGAGATGCACAACTTGGCGTTGGTTGTGAACAGTCAGAAAGCAAACTGGTTGGAATGCAGGGAGCTTAATTATTGGGTTGAAATCCTATTAGCTGTTACCTAGGGCTCAACAGCTCTGAGTCACTGGTTCCTCATCCTTAGGAGGGAGAAGTCAGCTGCTTAGAAACAAATAGCACAGGGGGGATGCCGCTGGGACTCTGCTCTTGGCAGGAATTATCAGAAGGCGCTTCTTTGGGTTTGTCCAGGAGGGCTGATACAAGAACACTTGCTCACTTGACACTTGAGGTGCTGACCCTGCTCACCTGGATACCAGAGAGTCTGCTGGCAGTTTGATAGCCAAACCTGTGTTCTGCTTCTGTACTGATCTGTGTACCTCCTCACAGCATTCAGGGAGAACCAACTTCTCTCCTGTGATGGACTTTGTGAATCTGTTTTTCCAACTTGATTTGCTGTGAGCGAGTTTAAAATATAAGTGAACTTTCCAATGAATTGTTTTTCAATACTATTATTGGCATTTCTTGGGAATATGCAGAGGAAGTTTGATGTATCGATGTCTTCTAAGTTGAACGAATTCTTGGAGAGGTGTTAGTCCCTAGTTTTCCACTGTGAATTATAGGCACCCAAACGTATAACTGCGAGGTAACTGCCGGACAGTCGTGAGGGCTCTTCGGATTATATGAGCGTTATTATTCCTGTCATTGTATGTGTATGTGTGGGGATGCATGCATGTGCATGTCGAGGCTAGAGGACAACCTCAGGTGGTTCTCAGAAGCTGTCTGCCTTGTTTTTGAGATAGGCTCCTTCCCTGGTACACAAGACTAGCCGATGAGTTCCCATGAGCCCGCCAGGTGCCACCTTCCCAACACGTACTACATGTGGCTTTTTATTGTGTTCGGGAGATTGAACTAAGGTCTGAAAGCATGCATGGCAAGCATTTTACCGACTGAGTCATCTGTCCCCAGGCATTTGTCTTAGTCCCTGACTGCGTAAAGGAAATCTTATGGGCATTTCTATAGCATATTTCTGTATGCTATATTGACTCATTCCCTCATCAAGTGATTGCTGACCAACTGTGCTGTGCTAGGCCCAGAAGATGTAAACATAAACAGCGAATTCTGTCTGCTTCATGGAGCTTAGAACTTAGAGACTTGAGAAATAGCATTAAAATAGACCCATGAGCTGGGCAGTGATGACACATGCCTTTAACTCCCAGTACTCAGGAGGCAGATGGAGCTCTGAGTTCAAGGCCAGCCTGGTCTACAGAGTGAGTTCCAGGACAGCCAGGGCAACACAGAGAAACCCTGGTCTTGAAAAATCAAGGGGGGGGGGGGGAAGAGGAGAGAGAGGTCCTAAGAAGAGGAAGAAATTAACCTAAACATCTTTGAGTTCCACAGACCTGACTTATAGTACAGACTCACTGAAATATTTGAATGCTGTCATAAGCAGTTAGCTTTTGTTTTCAATTCAAAATATCCTTAGCCTTCTAAAGCCGAGTGTCTTCACTGGGCTCATTATTATTTTAAAATTCCCTAATAACAGTTTAGACACTGGAGTCAGTAACCACAAAGGCTGTTTGTAATTTGTTGGCACTTCCCAGATCTCTTTAAAAGCCAAGCAAGCCCCTGACTTTTGCTCCCTAATTCACTAGGTCTTTCTGTATACACCTGAGGGGTAACAGTCATAAAAGGCCCATGCACCAGCATGCTAACTGTGGGGTTCTTACACTGTGGAATGCCTCAAGATGGCTCACTCTGTAATTTTTAAAAGCCCTGCAACTCCTTATAAACCATATATAGCATCTGAACCAGAAATGTGACACTACGTCCAGGCTTTAATATCTCAGGGCCACTATCTTGTGCGTTTTCAGCAAATCAGACACTCCACTAAGTGCAGGTTAACAAGACCAGAGCATCATAAATGAGCATCTGCCCCGTGACCCAGCAGGAGACCCCTTCCATATTCATTCCGGAAGCTCAGGCTGACACCAGCCCAGCCCTATAGCTCTCCCACTCTCACCAGCTTTTAAGATTGGCAGGAGGAGGTCGCACCCTACCATCCCAATGCTTTGTGGAGTGGCTCAACATTTACTAGGACTCCCTTGCTCTGTAGCCCTGATCACTTTAACAAAGACAACAAAAGGGAGCCTTTGCCAGGGAGGAGCCCACTCAGAAAAGGTTTTGAAAGTAAAAGCAGCATTGTCAGCTGAGCAGGCCCTTGTGCCTAGACGCGCTTATTCCATGGGACACCGATGCTGATTCGCCCCCTGACCTGGGCTTCCAGCCCAACTGCATCCTTCCACTTCAAAGACTTGGCTCTGAGCGGATCACACATTTTGCTTGATGACAAATTAATCAAACTTGATTTCTTGGATGAGATAGATACTAAAGAGCTACAACTCCCCATGGGCCGAAAGTCAATACGGCCCTTCTGGCTCCGATTAAAGTAACAAAAGGATATCTGAGAGCCATCTTCCTCCCTGCCTGGGCTGAGGGCTGGAGCTGAAAGGCAACGGGGCTTGTAAAGGAGAAGAGCCTTATTAAAACACATTTCAGCTGTGGCCAAGTGCATGGCGAGCCCTCCTGATGACTTTGAGAGATGCCCACCTCGTCTCAAGAGCTGCGTTTCCGCTTCAAGCAACCTAGAGGAAGCAGTATATTAAGCATCTGAAATGTTTATGGATCGCCCCCTTTTATGTTCCTGCCGTGAAGATGAGTTTAAAAAAAGAAGAAAAAAAATCGGCCCGGGAGATCTGGCAAATGTTAGAGATAGCTCAAGTTTGGATAAGTAAATTTACTTCCATGGGGGTTAAAAAAAGAAACTTTGAGCCCAGGGAATTATTTATGTACCTGTGAAGGCAGGCCTGGGACAAGGTGAAGTGGTAAGCTTCACAATGCAACCACTGCAGGTCTGCTTCCCAGCCCACTCACGTGAGGGAGCAGAGGGAGCCTTCTGCTAAATCGGGGAGCACAGGATTTCTGCGCAAAACCCTCTTAGCAGCTTTGTCATCCGCCTGTTCTGTGGAGCATCCAAGGACATCTCTTGCCTCCTTGTGTGATGGCTCTGTGTTCTATATTTAGAAGAATTGCTGCTGCACAGAATATGGTCCCCTGACTGTTCTGGGGGTGCTTTATGCCCTTTCCCCAAAAGACTTACAAAAAAGGGGGTTTCTACCTTCATAGCACATCTCAGTAAGGCTCTATAAGTGTTCTCTTTAATAAGCAGGTAGAACGCACAAGTCTATATAACAGTGGGTTACATAGGATCAACTTGAGGGCAGCCAAACCATTGCCAGCTGCAGAACCAGGCCAGGACCACAGGGGTACCCCCGGGATTGTTGAGAATCCTGAAGGAGGTGGTAAAGTCACAAGGACCGGACACTTCTCATTCCTGACATGTATCTTGAACATCCTTCCCCAAGAATCTTTCTGCTCCTGCTAGCAGTGCCCAAAATGTTTGTGCTATTCCAGCATGCTTAATAACTTAAAGCTGTGTTTTAGATTCAAACAAAGAGCAAAATCATGGAGTTCTGCCTCCCTCGCCCTGTGAACTAACTCCTCCAGCACCATCTTGCCTAGTTCTCTGACATGTGTGCTCTGTGCTTTGGCCATCCAGCTCCCTGGTCTCTCCTGAGCCCAGGCCTGGATCCCCACCTATGTGCCCTTAGGGAGACCCTAGGGAGAGCCAAGAACCCCACAGCAAGCCTGTTCTGCACTCTCTAATGGGGAGCATCCTCCTTATTTCTTACAATGTAGGAAGCCTGGGTTTTCTACCATGCTCCTTACGTAATGTCAGTGTGGTCGGTGTGGTCCTGGGAATATGATTCCCAGGCCTTGGTCACACTCCCATTTATTCAGTGCCCTTCACAGATGCTAGTTGGTAGTGAACAGAGGAACCAGCATTTCCCTAGGCTCCTCTGAGATTTGCTTTGAGAAACCCACCCATAGGTGAGAGGAGCTCTGAGTTTTGACTGTGGAGATCAGCTTCTCCCACTCACTGCTAGAACCCTATCTTGTGGGATTCTGTGACCCAGGTTGTGCTGCCTGGCCTTTCAGGCCTCAACTTGCCTGTCTGTAGGAGGCACATGAAATGCTACCTTCATGGAAGGTGAGAAGCAGTAACTAAACCATAAACTAACTGAGCTGATCATGCAGGCCTAAGAATCAAAACCTTGCTACCACAGTTCTCTGATGTCTAGGTGTTAGCTACTTGACTAGTTATTTTTAAACTCATTCTGAAGCAGAGTCCAGATTACTATACCCCATACACTCCCACATCCCCACCCAGCCAGAGACATTTATTTCTACAAAAGTCTTTTTCTTAAGGACAAAAGAATATACCCTTGTTTTCTCAAATGCAAACAATAACCATAACCAATACGTCATTACTCCCAGTCTTACCCCCTCCCCCAAATGTTAAAATGAATCTCTAGGCTGTTGTGATGTGTGTGGTTGGAATCCCAGTGCTCAGACTGAGGCAGGAGGTCTGAAATGTCAAGGTCAACCTGGGCTATATCATGGCTCAGAAGTCAGAATAACTTTTTTTTAATCCAAAATATTCATAGGAAGCAACAAGTCCTGTGACTATGTGAAGGCATAGAAAGGCAAGGGTGAGGCAAAAGACAAGAAAACACTAAAGACAAAATGGGGGGGGGGGAGAGAATGGAGACGAGGTTGAAGGAGAGGTGGGGCAGCTGCCTTGCCCAGGTGAGACTGCAGGCGTAGTTTGTTAGCAACACCCATCTCTTCCGTGTGTTTAAGATGCTGTTTGCTGGAAAGGTGACCACTATGATTCCTGTTGGGGAGTGAGGTGTCTTCCACACACCCAGAATGCTGCCTGGGCTCCACATGGCAAGAAGCAAAGAGTCCCTGTGAGTAATGAGGTCAACGGCACCCTTCTAAGGGTACTTTCTTCATCTTCCACCAGGGTTCAGGAAACCTTTGATCCCAAAGAAGCTTCACTGGAGGTTGATGGGCTTAGCCTGGGAGATTCCTGTCAATATTGTACTCTATCCTGCAGGATTGCCTCTGATTCCTGTGCTGGTGTGACAGAGTTGTGCATTAAGAAGTTGCCAGTAGACATTTTTGCTTGCTCCTGAGTATGTGTCAGATTCCAAGAGTAGAAAAATGGTAGTCAATGACTTTGATTCCCCTACCCCCGCCCCTTATTTTGTTCTGCTAAATAGGCTGTTGTGTCTCTTTGCTCAGGAGGCTCAGTGGCCCTAGGATGTCAATCAAAATGAAAAAAACTAAGACTGATGTGTGTCAGGATTCCTTAGGACTGAGGCAAAGGGAATGGTTTCTAGTGTTAGAAGAAGCATCGATGACTTCTGACTCTGCCATGACCTGGTTCTAACAAGTCTTCAGAGCCCCTTTGTGTGGATATTTTACTTAGTTTTGAACTTTTAAAATTGCATGTGTTGCAGATAAATCCATGTAATTAGTTCAAAGGCTGAACTGTTGGAGAACAGAATGTATTTATCTGTGACAGTACAGGTTTTTTAAAAAGCAGATCCTGTTAAAAGTGACAGATTTCCCATCTCCGATTTTTCCTACTTGCATTGTGAGAAGTTCACAATAGGTGACGTGTCTATTTTTAGCAGCTGTGGCAATGCTCAGCTTTTTTTTTTTTTTTTTTTTTTTTAACAGAATAGGTAAATAAAGCCCCAAGAACATCAGGTTCTTTGGGAGTCACCTCTTTAGTGCCTCCTGTCGGTGTCTTTGTGGATGACCTCAGCAGCACTGTATGTAAGCAATCCCTGAGATCGGGCTGGCAGGGCCTTAGGAGTACCAAAGACAGCGGCACTCTGGAGACACATTCTAAAGATTTGCTCTGGAGTCCTTTGGTAGCCAAGTGCTTTGGGGAGTGATCTCGCTCAGGGCAGCAGCTGGAGCCTCTTCAATCCTTTTCTCCCATCTTCTTTCTCCCAGGGCTGCCATGACAGGTTTCTAAGGCCCAGCTGAAGTTGGTTTTCTAGAAGACCTGTGTTACAGGATCCCACTGCCCTAGGCACAGGCTCAGCAAATGGCCTTTTCTCAGAGCACCTGTAGCTCCTGGCCAACCCTCACTTACCTTTGTCTACCCAGGGCTTCCTAATTCTACCTTTGAATTATTCAGAGTCCGCTTGCAAAGAGGTCAGAAGGCCAGAATTCTTTCTTCTGTGGTTCGGGCTAGAGGGGAGAGGATACTTGTTCAAGGTCACAAGTCAGAGGAGCCCAGAGCAGCATTACCACCCTGTCTCTCAGCCACCTTCCTTCTCCATACACAACTATAATTTTGCCTCTGCCTAAGAAACCTATCTCTGTATTCTGTACTCTGCTTTTATTTTCAGAATTCAATTTATTCCATGGTTGAATTTTTCACTTGATTTTTTTTTTTTTAAATATAAGAGTTTTACAAATCACAAATTGCTACCTTGTAACATTAGGGGTAAAGTAAGGGAAGGTCACTGTGAACACTGTTACTATAACAAGACTTTGTTGCAAATGATACTCCCAAACTCATCTAAGACTCTCCTAAGAAAAACAAAGGGATTTTGAACCAAGGGAGAAGGGGTTCCACTCTGGGGATCCCCCACCTCACCACCCTCAGTTTGAGATCCCTGCCTTAGAGTTATTCTATCTACTGCCTAGGGAGATTGTGCTGAACCGATGCATCCTTTGGACATGCTTTGCCAGCTCCCCAGACTCCAATCTTCCTTGAGTGTAGTTTTGTAGACAATGTTGTACAAGCATAAAAGAAACACCCGTGTGAGAATTGGCTGGCTGCCGAAGTCCTGGCTCACTGGTAGCCGCGCCCATGCAGGAGCAGCCACATGAAGAAGGAGGAAACAGCTCTCAGGGGAATCTGGCCATGATGGATTCTCTAGTGTAATTTTTTTTTTCTTTGTAGTCAAATTTGGTGTTGATTATTCCCCAGCTAGACCTCAAGAAATGCTACCTTCTTATAAACCCTGGAGGGAGGTGGAGACTTAGAGCAGGGCAGGGAATGGGTGCCTAGATTTCAAGCCATCTTCCCCCACCGTCTCCCCCCACCCTCCACACACACTTTCCTTTCAGGGGACTGGCCCCTCTCTCCCTGGCTTTTGCCTGTGTTTGCTGGAGAGAGAAACACCACATCTGCAGTCTCCAGGCTTTGAAGTATCCACAGAAGACTGCAGCAGAGAGCAATCCAGACTCTCTATGTTGCTGGTGAATGGGTTGTTTGTTTGGTTTAGTGTTACAGCAGCTGCTGCTGCAGCCGGAACTGTGGCCTGGCACCACCGGAAATTAAAGCACCTTCATTTCTCTCTTCATTTTCTACCCAAAATAAGAGACTTTACATTTTTCTTTCTTTTTTTAATTCAAAGGAAAGGAAAATAGAAGCCCACATGGAGAGAAATGTTCCATTGTCCCTTGTTCATATGGGCGTGCAGGTCTTCATATGTTTTTCATGTACACATGTATGCTTTGAGAAGACAGCACTCCCCATGTGTGTCGCACTGAAGAGCTCCCAAAGGGCAGCTCCCATGGTCTTTCTAAAAATATTGGTTTTTCACTTTCTAGAGTTTGAGTGTGAAGTGTCCATCGCAGGCTCATTTATTTGACACTTGGTCTCTAACCCTGTGGCAAGTTCCTAATGAGCTTCTGTAGCTATCACGACTCCACAGCGGTATTTGACTGAAACCCCTGAACTTTCAAGTTGCTTCTCTAAACTATGCCATTGCATTGATGAAAATTACTAATATCTGAGTTTTGCAGGAAAATTGTCTGGGCAAAGGGGAGAGGGGGCAGTTCCTAGATCCCTGAGCCCTATAGTGGGAAGTCACAGGGCTTATTGGCACCATAGAGAGAGCTCTCCAAGCCAGGAGACATTCCTTCCATGTTCCTGGGGACAAAGTGGCCCTGTATGAGCCATATCCCTTTCCACATGCTGCCCATGCACTGGAGTTAACTGTTGTGTTGTCTCAGGATTGCACAGGTCAGAATAGAAGCGAGGAATTACACAGTGATTAAAATACAATTAATAACAACTCAATCTTGCTGTAAACTATGCGTATCAATCCTCATAGGAACCTCCCTTACCCAGAAAGATGAAGCGATTTGTCCAAGGTGAATTAGCAGGATTCTATATAGGAATCTTGACCCCAGCTTCACCATCTTATCCGATCTCTGGCTACTTAAGAAGCACAGACCCTCTTTCTGTACTACCTCACCAAATCCTTGTTCCAATCTTGCTGGTGAGGAAATGGGCTGGGCATGACTCAGTGACCTGTGAGAGGCCATCACATTTCTAAAGCGTTGGAGCCACCGTCTGAAGCAGGCTGCCTATCTCCCAAGTTCGGATCTTCTTGTTCCATCCGTGCCAAAACAGGGCATTTCTACCTCACTGCATAAAACTGCCTTCTGTATAAAATTGCAGAAGAGCCTCTTGGGCAGTGGATTGATGGTGCCTAGTGGGGGAGAGCTTGGGAAAGAGAGCCTGCTGGTGTGTACAGTCTGTCCCCAAGGAGCTAAGCAGTCCTGTCTGCACTTCTCACTGAGGTATCTTCAGCTCTTGTCAGATGGGGAAGTGGAATTCTAGGAAGACCAGAGACTTTTCACCAACTCATGTGTGTTACCCAGGGGTGACAGCATGATCTGAATAGAGCTTGCTTTAGTATATGGTCCCTAGGTAGTGATGTACCCAGGATGACACCGAAGCACATTGGGGGGAACAAGGCTACCCACTTGTCACTTGGGGTCCCATCTTCCCCGTTAGCACAGTACCTTTAGCCTCATTCTTCCCCTTCCCTCTCCTTCACCAACTCAGAGAAACTGCCACCCACCGTCCTCACGGGGATTTTATAAAGATTAATTGGATAATTTCAGGATAGTTCTTTGGACTGCAGGATGGAGTGGTGCCATCTAGAAAAACAAAGGAAGACAACAGTAATAATTATAATATTTAAAAGTATTTATGAAAATCTCTGTAGGGCCAATTAAGAGGAGACCAGCTGGAACTTGTGGAAAACACACAAGTTGACGAGACTGCCATATCCACCTCCCCTGGCTTGCTGCTGGAATGAACATGTCGGGAAACCGGAAGGTCAGGGAGGGAAACCGGAAGGTCAGGGAGGGAAACCGGAAGGTCAGGGGCTGCAGGAGTGGGGCCCTAGGAGCTGCAAGCTGAAGCCCTTCTTTGGCCTGTACCAAAATAACCCATGGGTCTGGATGGAGCCTGCATGGCCAGTCATTACCTGGGACTATTTACCACCAAGCACTAATGCCACAATTTCCAAAGACTGCAAAGAGCTCTCACTTTCAGAGCCTTGGGACCTGTCTGATAATCACTACCTATTCATCCCAGGGACAGTTAATTCTTACTGCTTCCTCCTGGCACCTCGAGGGAGCCCTGCCTCTTCTGTGTAAGGGCCTATGTTTGGCATCTGAAGGGGTTAGGTTCTATTGGGAGGAGAGGGAGTCTCCTAGCTGAGGTTCCTGACTATTGACATCTGGTCTACTCTGTTTGCATGGTGCTGTCTCCTACCCAGAGGCCTTGGTTGTCTGAGCAAGATGTTCTCTCCACAAGCCTTTGACCTTCCAGAGTGGCTTCCTTGTTCTTATGCCCATCCACTCAGCCCCTGCAGCTCTGTGTGCATTCACAATGTTGCTTTCCGTTGCTCCTTCTCTGTATCCTTCCTTCCTTCCTTCTCAAGCATCCCGTCCCCCACCTCTGATTCTCTCTCTCCTGCCTCACTTTCTGCCCACAGAGAGCTGTTGTGCTTCGTGAGAGCAGAGTGTATTATTGTTGCCCCATACCCATACCCACCCCAACCAATTCAGACAGGATAACCTTAGAAGCAAACCCTTAGGTACCTTCCTATGTCCTACAACTTCGTTTTTTGCTCATACCAATCCCAAAGAGCCCCCATCCACCAAGTGTGAGCAGAACCAGGGCCCCACAACACGACTGCTCTAATAGCAAAGAAGGTACCTGGGCATCTGCTCAGAATTCGGGGCTGTGTCCTAAGGACATAACAGACCACATATCCAGTGCTCCATCCTAGGCTACCTTTGGAATTAGCTATACTCTGGTCACTCCGAGGAAGGTCTCTATCTGTTCCCGTTGCTCTCTACAAACTTTACTGCCTTATTCTCTACTCCTATAGAAGCCCCCACTTATTCCAGGTCACTATTTCATACTCAAATGTTCATGGCTAACAGAGAAGCAATACATAGAATCAGTAGACTGTCTTAGAGGGTACAATATAGGATCTGTGCTGAGACCACAACATGAAAATTACATGTCCAGTGGGGGCCATTGTTGTCTTTAATATATTCTACCTCCTAAGACACCTTCTCTCTCTCCCTTGTGTGTGTGTGTGTGTGTGTGTGTGTGTGTGTGTGTGTGCGCGCGTGCGCAAGCCCACCTTGGATATGGAAATCAGAGGTCAACATCAAGTAGCTTTTGCAATCATTTTCTACCTTATTTTTTGAGACAAGGTCTCTCCTTAAACTTACAACTCACTGATTCAGCTAGGCTGGCTGACCAGAAGCCCTGGGACCCTCCTGTCTTCACCTCTCCAGCACCTCCATTACAAGCACACAACAGTCGTACATTTTGCTTTTTATACTGGGTATCTGAACTCAGGGACCCAAACTTAGATAACAAACATCAACTAAACTATCTCCCAAGCCCTACCTTGACAGGATATTTTACGTACGTACGTACGTATGTACGTATGTATGTATGTATGTATGTATGTATGTATGTATGTATGTATGTATGTATGTATTGAGACAGGGTCTCTCTATATAACCTTGGCTGTTATGGAATTGACTATGTAGACCAGGCTGGCCTTGACCTCATAGAGTTCCGCTTCCCAAGCACTGCGTAGGATATTTTAAAGAAAGAATGTCGCTGCTCTTTCAGAAAACTGGAGTCCAATCCCCAGCAGCCATGTTGGGTGGCTCACAACTGCCTGGAACAGTTTCAGGAGATCTGACCTCTTCTGGTCTCCACAGGCATCCACACACATGCGTGCCCACACATGCAGAGCTGCACATACATATACATAGTACAAAGTAAATAAATCTACAACTGCTGGTCTCCATGGGCATGCCCACACATGCAGAGATACTCTTGTATATACATAAATAAAAAGTAAATCTTTTAAAACAAAAACCACAACATGAGTGATATGAAATTTGGTTTTGATATTTCTCCCACGTTCCATTCCCTTCCTGTCCTCAGAGTTTGCACTGCTCCAGTTTACTGTTGAGAGCACCCAAACCTAAAAAGAGTGTCATGCTGACTTATGCTTAAGAAGCTAGGCTACACCCGTGGCGCACTCCATCCTGTATCTGACATCGGACCACTTCAGAAGTGAGAAAATTCGTTTCTATGGATGAACTCTGATGGCATAATTAAAAGCTTCCCATCCACCACTGAGCGCATGCTTGCCTCTTAACGAAACCTCAAGGGTGGCCTTCACACTGAGCCCACCCTGACATCTGACATCTGTGTGACAGAGTGACATGCTGTAGGAGGGAAGTCCCTTTGTGATGTCTTGAAATGGGCTCCTGTGATTCTCTCCCTGACACATCCTGCTTGGCAGAGAAGTGTTTGTGAGTTCACAGTGCCTAGATCCACATTCTGGTCCTGTATCATCCTTTCGCCCTTGTTATATAACCTTAATAAACCTCGGTTTGCTTACATGTAGAATGGACATAGCACACTGGTATCCCATACTAAGCTTTGTGTCATCCCTTTCTGTACATAAGGGCTGTGTGAAGCTGTCATAAAGCCCTATAGCAGCGTGGGTAACATGGCACCTCCAGCCTTTGCCCTGGAGGACTTGATACCTGTTTCTACTATGTGTTATGAAAACTTGTTTTGCGTGGGCTTTTTTGTATGCATTGTGTGTGTGTGTATGTGTGTGTGTGTGTGTGTGTGTGTGTGTTCTGCAGGTGCGTGCTATAGTATGTGTGGGAGGTCAGAGAACAGCTCTGGTGTGGGTCCTAGGACTCAGACCCAGGTCTTGGCAGCAATTGGCTTTACCCGCTGAGTCTTGCCAGCCCTGTCTTGCTGTTGTTGGGCTTTATTTTTGTTTTGTGAGACAGGAATGCTCTGTGTATCCTAGGCTGTCTTTGATTTTACAGCCCTCCTGCCTCAGTCCCCTGCATGCTAGGATTATGGTCATGCTCAACTTATAGGGTTTTTACTCTTTTAACTGATGTAAAATACCAAGGATGAAACAAATTGTCCAATCTGTCCCAGAGAGTGCATGGTAGGGTCCTGATGGGCCCACACTGTATGGTGTGAGAGCCCAGCCCAGCCCAGTGTGTCTGGGAGATGGCATCTTGACAGTATCTCACTGCTCTGGCCTGGGGATCAAACATCTTTGCCCTTCCTTTGCACTTCACTCCTAAGCAGTGTGTTTCTGTTTGAGGTAGCACTATCTTGAGAGCACCTAAACTCCTTCAGATCCAGCAGGACCTCCCACCCCCAACCCCTGCACAATGACTCATGGATTCCAACCCCCACCCCACAGCTCCCCACAACCACACTGCGGCACCAGGGAGATTTCTAGCTACAGGTTGGTGAAGGTTTCCAGGGCAGGATGTTTACAACCCCTAAAGGAATTGGCAAAGAACCAAGCAGCCCTGCTTGGCAACCCTTGGCTGTTCTCTGCAGCCCAAGGCACCCTTCCAAGCC
This sequence comes from Uromys caudimaculatus, assembly GCA_028551405.1. NCBI lineage: Eukaryota > Metazoa > Chordata > Mammalia > Rodentia > Muridae > Uromys > Uromys caudimaculatus. The sequence continues at coordinate 44,306,329 of CM052700.1, forward strand.
AACTCGGGAGAGGAAAACATAGCCAGTGCCGATGTGCCTCCATTTTACATGGAACATAATAAAAGTTTGCAGGGTGACTTATTTTTCTTAATAAGAAAATACAGTGGGCCCCATCCGTTGCCCACATGCTGCAGGTCACCTCTGCTGTCTGCCTCAGGCTGATCCAAGGTGTTCTGTAGAAGCATGAAGAAGAGACAGGGAACACAAATACACACACACACAAAACAGCTCGACAACACCATGATGGTGGAAAGGACTCATGGGGCAAAGGATTTAAAACTCAGAGGAAAGATATTTTTACCCATACGACTATCTGAGAACATTCAAATAGGAAACCTAACCCTAACCCTAACCCTAACCCTAACCCTAACCCTAACCCTAACCCTAACCCTAACCCCTAACCCCTAACCCCTAACCCCTAACCCCTACCCTAACCCTAACCCCTAACCCCTAACCCTAACCCTAACCCTAACCCTAACCCTAACCCTAACCCTAACCCTAACCCTAACCCTAATTTTAGGCAATTGACTGGAAAACAAACCTCATAGGAAATGATATCCAAACCCAGGGATTCGTTTATTGTGATTTAATGTTTTGTTTTGTGTGTGTGTGTGTGTGTGTGTGTGTGTGCACACATTTGTATGTGGGTATGCACACATGTGTTCACATGTACTTAGAGGCCAAAAGTCAACTTTGGTAGCTTTCCTCAGGAGCCAGCCACCTGATTTTTGGAGACAGGGTCTCTCAGTAGGACCTGGGGCTCATTGATTTGGTGAGGTTGACTGGCCACTGATCCCCCAAGATCTTCCTGTTTCTATCTCTCCAATGCTGGCATTGTAAGCACCACCATACCTAGGCTTTTAAGTGGCTTCTGTTTCTCATGTTGGCGCAGTGGGCACTTCACTAAGCTCCCTGGAGCCTGATTTGCTGTTAAGTTTTACAAAATGCCTTTCTCTCAGCTGCCATTGCTAACATCATATAGAGCAGACAGGGTGGAAGCAAGCTCTGTGCCTGGCCCTATGAACAGACACACACACACACACACACACACACACACACACACACACACACACACACACACACACACGTCTGGGAAGCCCTGGGACACCCGAAAACTAGTGTTCCCTCTTCAACTGGAAAACTGAGTGCTTAGAATTGCAGGTAACCTAGAAATGGAAGCATATTTGTATGTTTGATAGACTAGCAAAAATATTTCTCATTTCTAGATGAAGAATAAGTGTTACTAATTTCTTAGTTGGTTAGTGGCACCATACATGTTCAAATGGATATGAATTTTTAAAAAGCAGTACAAATAGCTTATTTTAAAGCCAGCATCATAGCTCGGATATTGATGTTATCAAATACAAATTCTTTTTAAATGTTCCAGGCTGGGGATAGAATTCAGTGGTAAAACTGTTGGCTAGCGTGTGTGAGGTCCCAGATTCTACTCCTAGCACCACAAAACACATTAACAAAAATTGTCCTTCCACCTAAGGCGTTTAGGTAGCTGTGGGCTAAGTAAGTGTGTTCAGATACAAGAGAGCTGCAGGGAGTGAGGCCAAGCTGGCCGTCTGACCTTGTCCATGTCTTCTAGGACGCTTTGTGTGTTAGAAGAAGAAGAAGAAAGCAAACGCTTTTTCGGACTCTGTTAAATGGGTTTTTTGGCTATGAAAATATAAGCATCACTGAGAACAATTTTCATGGCTGTGGCCCTCCTCCAAATATTTCCTCCATCTTGAGGGTTAGGTTTGAGAAAGATTTCAGAAGAAGCAGATCTCAGCTCTGACACAGCAAAATAGGCAGCCCCAGGAGCTTCTGGGGCTTGAGCCATGGTGTTCTCACGAGGGTGACCTGAGACAAGCTGGCTAACCTCTCAGCTAGGCTGTCATTCCTTAGCAAAATGTAAGACTCCAGTGATTTGTATGGGTTGATAGGAAGCAGTGGGGGGGGGGGGGGGGGATGCTGTCTCACTGGTAGTAGAAGAGATTTGGTGAGAAAAATCATACTCCTCACTTTGCTCCCAGCCACCGAAACAAACAAGAACAACAACAACAACAAAAATCAGTGTTAAAAAAAAAAAAGATAGGGAAGTTAAGGATAACTCCCTTTAGCAATCCACAGCCCTGTATTGAGCTAATTAATGACAAAGTCTTTGCGTAAATGTTGAGTGTCTGTCTTCCTTAAGGCGCCAGCGACAATTTCCTTCCCTCTCCAAGCTGGCAACACCTCACTTTGCAGGCAGCCATGTTGAGTTTTAAAGGTCTTTCCAGCCAGGAAAAAAAAAAAGTCTAAAGACAACATGACTAAAACCCAAACCAACAGAATATAAAACAGAATATAAAATTGAACCCCTTCTAGAGAGTTCTAAAAGGTAGTTCTAAAATTCTGCCCTTGTCTTTGAAGGGGCTCCTAAAATTCTTTAGGCTTAATTCCACCATTCCCTACTTGCAATATCATGTTGAGGATTATTCTAAATGATTCTGAGACTTTCCACAACTCTGCCTATTTCAAGTCTGTTCTCAGAAGATGGGACTCCACAGAAGGCGGTTCACATGATTTTTAGTCCGAATCTATAAATAATTGGTGTATCCATTTTAGCCCCCAAAACTCCCATCTGGTTCTCTGTTCACACAAGACACTGGGCCGAAAGCTTGGAAGGAAAGTAAATCCTGAGAAACAGGAACATCATGGGGTAATTGTGATCATAGTAGACACTGCTGGCTTCTGGCTTTCTGAGGGCTTCAACTTGTCTTCCCCAGTGCGGTCTGCACCCACGGGCAGGCACAGGGGGAGAACAGCATCCCTTCCTGATGGGTGTCCACTAAGCCTCCCCTGTCCCGTCTCTTTCTAGTTCTAGGCGTTGAAACTCTGATAGCTCAGTCCTGGGAGGGTCTGACCTCCTTGCCATTCCCACTGAAGACTTTTTATAATTCCTGTGTGCAAGAGAAGCAGAAGCACACAGCTTGTTTGGGGGATCCCAGATGGAGTCTGCAGGATGGATATTAGGAAAATCAGCTCTTTGGGGTGGTAAACGGAGAAATTGCAATCAGAGCGGCAGTGAAACCCCATCCATGTTAGGAGGTGGGGTGGGGGTGAGGCAACCCATAATTTTACTTCTGCATTTGTAAACAAGCCGCTCTGAAGAGTCCATCTGCACTTGAAGAATTCCTAATGGGTACAGTCAGTTCAGAAAGCGCTGTGCTATGTCAGAAGTCTCTGATCCTTTTCTTCTGGTTAAAGGGGGCTGGGGATAAATAACAGATATACAAACATATATTCAGCGAAAGATGGCAGGAATATGGGCGCCAGGAACGCCCCTCCAAATGTGAGGGGTGACAGAGGAAGAGAGGACATTCTCAGTGCAGGGATGGCAGCAAGACCAGCCTCCCAGAAAGGAGGGGAAAGGTCAACAAAGGTAAGTCTCTAAGCAAACCAGAGTTGGGGTGGGGGGGTGTGGGAGGTGGGGCTAAACTGGGGACCAGACAAAAGTAACAGAAGCAAGCCAACAAAAACCACCCACCGTGGTTTATTGGGCATGTTTAATTTGAAATTGTGGTCCCTACAATTACTGAGAGTGGAGCACTTAAAAAAAGAAAACACTTCTATTGTGACAGTGCAGCAAGAACTGGAGAAATATTTGACATTTGGATGCCTTTTTATAAACCATCTTTGTTCCGTGCTTCTTTTGCATGTAGTTAAATGCATATTAATTTTTTTTCTTTCATAATGAATCACCATGTATTCTGGGTCTTCTCTGTGGAGAGGAAAGCGGGTATCCATGGACTGGAGGCTGCAGGACACCCTCCTTGCCTTGCTGAGTGGCTCAGACTTTTCAGCTCGATCCCACAGGAGTCATGAGATGTGGAATAGGGCAGTCTGGAAAGAGATGGCGTGGGCCTGCAAGACTCCTTGGCTATGGGAGTTGGAGGCTGGTCCCTTGCTCTGGTCCTGCTTGGGACACTCTGTCAGCCAAGAGGACAGGGCATTAACTTTAGTCATTTCTAATACCATAGCTTCCAGATCATTCCTTTTACCACAGCCTCCTAGGCAGACCTAGAGTTGGAAACGTCTCTCCCCGGGTGTTCCTGAGAATGACTGACTGATGGCGCAGCCACAGAACTGGTGAGTTCAGTGAAGGAATTAGATTCAGGCCCCTTCATAATTTGACTTGTGGGTGGAGGAGGGAGAGGGAATAAGCCTTAAAGCCTCCAAAAATTGGCAGGCAGACTTCCGGAAGGAAGGAAGTTCCTCCAAGGAGGCTTGTCTTAGAATTAAGCTGAGAGTGAAATTCACGTATAAATGATGGGGCTGAGAAGTGGGCTGACTGGCCACGTGCCATGCTGGTACAGGACCGGGGAGTTCTGCAGGTTGTTTTATTTCTCCTCCTTCCTTTTGTTCCTAAGATGAGGCAGGGGACTGTTGTATCATGTGAACTCAGAGCCAAACATTTCAGGCCGAAAATCACTGACTTATGACAGATACTTTTCCCCCCTTTTCCCAAATACATCATGGAATTCACAAAGAAGGCTGCTTCTAAATGTCGGATTGTGCAGGATACTGCACAAGGACACCGATGCCTCTGAGGAGATTCTCTAGCTGTCTTTGGTGTGGCCGCTCACATCCTTGCTGTGGACTTTGGCCTTCAGCCTGCCGCATTTGTTTATAGACAACTATTTTGACATGTGTATCTGGTGCCATTAATTAAAGATGATTTTTAAACCCATACATTTCTTTAAAATACAGAGGAGACAATCTAGTTTTTTTCCCTTTCATAAATTGTAGTCATAAACCACCATAAGATGGCAGTGTAGCATAAATTATGGGAAGAGGTGACTCTAGTGTAAGGACTGTGGGTGTGAACAGTGTGCACCCCAGCTTGGCAGGTGGGCACGGGACTTGTTCCCACAGAGGTCTCTGAACGAGGACACGTGTTAAGAACTCGCTATGTTTGCAATGAACTTGAACTGGTAAGATACTAGCCAACATAGATGGCCTTTTTAGAATTTCAGAGAAAATGAATTTGAATATAAAAAATAAAAGAAAAAGAGAAACCAGACTACGAGTGCCAACTTGGAAAGGTTTTTTTTTTCCCACTCTGTATTTTATCTGAGTTATAGAATAACCAAGGGCAAAGGGAGCGCCTGCTTTGTTTCCCCGTCTGCCTTTCCTCCTTCGTGTTCTGTGCTCACAGGACAGAGGTGGTAAATACTCTCAGAAACATCCCTGGCCCCACAGTGCCCTGCTGTGGAGGCTGAACATTGGCGCCAGCACGTTTGTCCCCTCGTTTGTCACAGCTATTGCCTTTCACAGATAGACATCGAAGAATAAAAGGTATTCTGGGATGTGAGGCACCAGGCATCTCCCCCCACCCTCCCTTCTTCTCGTATTCCGAGAAGGGCTGGGTCACAGCTGCCTCTGTCAGTGTGGTCCTGGGTTAGTGGCAATTCCTTGGAGATTAAAGAGGAAAGGGGGAAGAAAAAACCCTCCTCCCAGGCCCTTTGTCTAGCTTCAGATACAGTTGAATACAGCAGCCTTGCCAACGTAGTCTCTGGCTTTGTAGAAAAAGCTTTTTTAAAAAAATCAGTTTCTTGGAGATCTTTGGCCATTGTGACAGAACGTGAGTACTCTCAGGCTTGGCAGAGGCCCAGGTACAAGCTTTGCTCTGCTTAGCAAGCAGGTATCCAGGCCCACTCAATCCCCTGTGCTCCGAGGAGTGAGGCAGGATGCCACCAGAACATCCACAAGTCAGGCATCCAAATGCTTTGTGCACCGTGAGCACATGACTGTGCTATCCGAGAGGGCTTTGAGAAGCCGGGCATTGGAGGCTCTGGGTAGATGATCTACTGTCTACCAAAACAGTGGGAATACTAAGAATGGCAAATATTGCTCAAAAAAACATGGGTATCCAGTCTCTGATGAGATTGTTCAGCAGATAAAACAAATTACTATACAAGCTTGACCTACCTAAGTTTGAGCCCTAGAACTCTTTGTGGAGAGGGCCAACTTGGAATGGTGGTCTTGTGACCTTTGTACTGCCACATGTGCATACAATGTTCCTGCAGCGGCACACAACCAAATACTAGCACACACTACTACTACTAATAAGTTAATATATATACATATACCCATACATATATATGTGTGTGTATGTATGTATGTATGTATGTATGTATGTATGTATGTATGTATGTATATTTTTAAAGTTTGGGGTGTGGTATTCTAGGAAGCTAAACATAGCAGTCTCTTTCCAGGATTCCACAAAACCTGACACCAAACCTGGTGGATTCTCCCTGGGAGAGTGGAGCAGCAGTTTTGGAGAGGACAGATATATCCAGCCACATGTCCATGTATATGAAAACCAGAAATGACCGTTTGGATTGTAGGTGTAAATGGGAGGACCATGCCAGAGTCTCATGCACCCTCTGAGGTCATCCTGCACTGAAGACAGCTGTTTCTCGGCATGTCTGGACCACTGTGGCAGGACTGTATGGGGCTAGGGAACAGAAAAAACTTGCTTCTTAATAAACCCATGTCCTTGGCTCTCTGTAGACAAAAATCTGCTGTGGGACCACACATACTTTTCTTCCCTCAAATCCTTGCTTTTTGGAGGATATGGAACTATCCTGATTGTCTTCATAAATGCTACTTTAAAATTCTCCTCCCTCTTCCCCAATGGGTAACAGCTTTTTTTTTCTAAATAGAGATAATTATGTTTTAGCCCATAAGTATGTGAAAGTTCATCTCTAAGGATCCCAATCTCTTACCCAAGCCCTTGGTGCCAGATTTTAGGATTTGGTAGCACTGGGGGGATTTCTACAAAGTTTCCATGATACACATGCCATATTTATATACCGTGTAACTGGTGGTAGCCCTGCCTCTGAGGTGAAGTGTGTGAGCAGTCAGGTGACCTAGGAACCATGCTCTCCAGAGAGAGTACCATATCAACTCCAGTCTTGACAATGTTGAGTTAATTCTTAATAAAAAAGACAGTTGGGGCTTGAAGAGATGGCTCAGAGAGCTAGAGTGCTTGCTATATAGGGATTGGGCTGTGAGTTCGAATCCCCAGCCTCCATGTCAAAAGGTAAGCATAGCCACATGGTCCTATAGCCCAAGCACTGAGTGGGGTAAAGACAGGGAAGATGGCTGGGCTCAGGTTCAGGAAGGGACCCTCTCTCAAAGGATAAGATGGGGGTGGGAGGTGATGGAGCAGGACACCCAACAGTCTTCTCTGCCCTTTGCACACACACAAATGTGTGCACCTGCACAGACACATGCTCACTTCTCACTTGCACAATGATAATGGAACATTGTGCCCACATGGCCTGGGAGTTTCCTAAGAATGAGTTAGAGAAGATGGATGTCTAAAGGGCATCTGTATGTTTATGGTTTTAGAGAAAATTTGATGTAGATGCTATACTCACAATCTATGGGTTATTTTCTAAAAAAAGACCAAAAAGACTTGCCAAGATGTGATGCTGAAATTGCCTATGACCACAGTCCCTTGCGTGTCCAGTGCTTTCAATGTTTTCTTTCTCATTGATGAAAAACCCCAACCTGTAAACCAGGGTTGCCAACCTCTCTGTTTTGCTTAAGTAGCCAAGGCAATCACATGATTGGAATAGGAAGGACCAGGGCACAGGGAATGCCTGCATCATCCAAAGGAGATGCAGTTCGCTAAGTGGGAAAGTTGTCTGGGCGCACCACTTATTGAGAACTATCAGAGAAACGGTTGAATGTGCTGTCCTCAGAGTCAGTGTCAACAGATGTCTGTGCACAGCATGTCACTTACATCTTTTCACTAGTCACTCGAAACCTTATATGGCTTTCACATATAGATTATTGCACAGTTTCCCCCTGGTTCCTGAAACGTTCTGTTGCTTCTGTCTTTGCACTGATGCTACACCTACAGCTGGCATCCAGGGTCTAGTTCTCAGCTGTGGAGTGGATGTGGTAAAGCCACCTGCTTTCTTCCACCTTGATTCCACACTGTTCACCATCCGCAGGTAGATGGCTCTTTACCTGTTGACAGTGTGGGACTCAGGATATTCATGGTTTCCTTCTGTCTTCACCCTGCTTTTGCCCACCTGCCACATCTCCAGAGTTCCAACCAATGAAGCCTCTGTCTCCTTTCTGAGTTTACTTTCAATCTGACCCAACAGAAACACAGTCCCTAACTAACCAATCCCAATGGGGTCTTTTTCACTCTTCAACTAATTGTGTCATTCACCATGTATTGCCCCACACCCACACCCACACCCTATGTCCACATCACTGAGTTCTGGGTACCCTCCATCTCCATCATTCCGTGGACCACATTCCACCTTCCTCCACTCGGTCTGGCCTAAGCTTGCTTTTTCTTTACATCCCACTCCTGTGGTGTCACTCAAATCTAAATAGTGTCTCCATCTATGAAGGTAGACATTTCTGGGTGTCTCTTCTTCCTGGAGACAAGCCCTGAGGCTCTGATTGGATATTCCACAGGCTCCTAAGACTCAACCTCCCTGAATCAGAACCTGGAACGCCTCTGCCCTCATCGCCTTCGCCTGCTGGTGAGTTGCCCCAGGTCTGGGTGACCTAACACTTGTCGTCCTACTGGCATGAGAATGTCAGTGCTTCTTTTTTCTCTGCTGCCTTTGCCTCCCTCTCTCTATCATCACACCATCCACAGCCTCAGGACTTTATTGCTCTAGGCTTCCCTTGTTCTCTTACAGATCAATATTTCCCAAACCCAGTAATAGTCAGGTTGTTCACCTGTTGTCCAAATGGGTTACGTTAGGGTCCAGGTTAAACTGATTCTTACTGAGCTCAAGAGACTGCCTTTTACCATCACCCACTGTCAGTCAATGTTATAGTCAATAACACTAAGTGTTATTGACTATAACTCCTATTTTTGTAAACATTATAGGTTTGATCACCTGAGCATCTTATGTACCCACCTCATATATTCTGATTAAAAAAAAAATGTATTTTCCCTTTTTATCTGAGGTGGAGACTCACTTGAAGACCAGAGGCTAAGATGTCATTGCTAAAGTTAAATCAATTCATGGATATTAAAAAAGTATATAGATTATTATTTTTAACATTGCTTCCATTTGGACTTCCTAGAACATATTATGTTTTCTATGGACTCTCAGTAATAAAATAGCAGGATTGGAGTTCATGCCCTAAAATATATTAAAAATATGTGTGTGTGTGTACACACACACATGTGGAGATCAGGTGTTGATATCAGTTGTCTTCTTCAATCACTCTCTACCTAATTTTTTCCTTTGTCCTTTATTATTACTGGGTGTGGGTATTCGACAATGCTGGTGTGGAGGTCAGAAGACAATGTTTAGGAGTTGGTTCTCTTCTTCAACCTTGCTGAGGCAGGGTTTCTCTTGTATCTGCTGATATGCTGTGTATCCCAGCTAGCTGGTCCGGGAGCTTCCAGATAGTTCTCCTGTCTCTTCCTTTCATCTTGCCATCAGGGTGCTGGGACCACAAATGTGCACAGCACATCTGGCTTTTTCACATGAGTTCTGGGAATCACACTCAGGTTATCAGATTTGCATGGCAGGTACCCTACAGACTGAGCCACCCCCTGTCCCCAAGCCCTATTGAAGCCCTCCTTATAGTACTGCCCAAGCAAACTTTAAAAATCTCTGTGATTTGGCTAAATAAAAATAACTTGTGTTGCCCCTTGATGATGGATTATGGTGTATTCTAAGCCATTATCACAGGAAACATCGAGAGTCAATTCTCACTGCCTGGCGTGATGGGGCAGGCTTTTAATTCCAGCACTGGGAAGGCAGAGATGGGCAGATCTCTGTGAGTTTGAGGCCAGCTTGGCCTACAAAGAGAGTTCCAGGACAGCCAGGGCTACACAGAGAAACCTTATCTCAAAAAACAAAACAAAAAATAAATAAACACATTCAAACGTCTACTAATCATGGCCACCAGCAGGATTGCAGTGTTTAATAGGGCCAGGACAACTTAAGAATAGTTTCAAAAATTGGGCACATTCCTGAATGAAATACAGTTTCAATCAGATAGATGGTTCATTGAGAAACCTCAGGGCAAGAAGAATTATTGTGTCTGTTGGAAAAAGATTTCTGGCTTTGAGTTTATACTTGGATTTGTAAGAAAAATGCTACCGGCATATCACCAGGGATATGATCGCTGTCTTCCTTGACTGTCGTTAGAAATAAAGATTCCATGTGTTTTGCCAGCACTCAGAAGCAAGAATTTCATCATTTATTTCATCTGTCTTTTCATGATACAATAGCAATAAAAATGATTCTTTTCTCACACTCACTGGAGACAGGTGGAGGCCCACGTACTCCAAGAACTCTGTACCTGGAGGTGGGTGACAACTCCACACAGCATAAGGCTGAGAAAGGATTTGGCAGAATTCATTCTGACTAGCTTTTTCTACCATTTTTTTTTTTATAGAAAAAAAACTATGGGGCTGGAGAGATGGGCCAGCTGTAAGTAACACTTGCTATATAATCAGAAGACCTGAGTTCAGATTCCATAAGCCAGATGTGGTCTCATGCAAGTCTACAGTTCTAATGCTGAGGGAGTTGGAGGCAGGAGAAGCACCAGAGCTTGCCAGCACCAGCCTAGCCAAAAAAGCACAAACTCTAGGTTTAGGGAGACATTTCATCTCCGTGCACGCACATAAGCATGTATGCCTGCACACACATGTGCCCGTACACTATATACAGATCACTCACTCATGCACACACATAAACCACACATATGACACACATGCACAGTACATACACAACATATCACACACACACATACATGCTCCACACACCTATATGCCACGCATGGACACCACACATAGATAGCACACAAACCATATGCACACCCCTCACATATACACAAATATACATACACATATACACCATATACCACACACACGCATATCCTACCTACATACTGCACACACACAAACATTCAACATATACTACATATATATACACACAGAGCACACTGTCTACACAGAACACACTACACACACACACACACACACACACACACACACACACACACACACACACACAGGAGTATGACCCCTTCCTCCTCTGACTTTACAAGGAAGTTTCTAGCCCAATGATGAGATTTTGAGGAGGTATATTAAATCTTTCTTTGTGCAGTTTGACTTGGATTCCCAGCTTTTAAAACTCAATCGTTTTTCCCCCCAAGTAGGCAACTATATCCTAGCTTTCAAAGTTCAATTTCCAGCCTAAGTAACTGGAAATTCTCATGCCTTTCAGAGACTATTCAGTTCCTTGACGTACTGTTAATGCCACAGTCAGCTAAGTTAGCAGCTTCCAGCACAGCCGGTGGGATTGAGAAGGCAGACGACTGAGAACAGGTTGCCCTTCTCACGAAACATGGACACTGGAGTGTGTGAAGACCTGCCTGTCTTGTACCTCTCGGTTTTTTAGTTCCACAACCTCTCTTTGTGCTGAAGAAGCTTTTCCCATTCAGGTTCAAAATTGTAGCCATAGACCTAGTGGATTAAGACCTGTAGCTGGACAGTGGTGGTGCGCGCCTTTCATCTCAGAGGCAGGTAGATCTCTGGTTAAGTTTGAGGCTAGCCTAGACTACAGAGCAGGTTCCAGGACAGTCAGGGTTACAGGGTTACAAAGAGAAATTGTCTCAAAAACAAAAGAAAACCACCAAAAATAAATAAATAAAAGGAAAGAGAGAGGAGAGGGAGAGAGAGAGAGAGAGAGAGCGCAAAAGACCTGTAGTCGCGGAGGTTTTGGGAAGTAGGTAGACAACAACAAAAAAAGTGTAATACGTAGCTGGAACTCAGGTATGTGCTGTGTGTGGGAGGTAATGTACATACATGTGTGCATTTGCATCCACCTATGTTTGCACATGTGGAAGCTACCTTACCTTTGAGACAAGTTTTCTCATTGAGCCTGGAGCTCTCTGGCTCCTCACTGAGACCCCAAAATCCCCCTGTGCCTGCTTCCTCCACTAGAATTACAGGCACACACCACCACACCCAGCTCCTACATGGGAGCTGGGGATATGGACATGGGCACTTTGTTAACTGAGCCACTATCCCAGCGCATCAAAATGTCTACTAAGGTCATGTCCTCCAAATTCAATACTTGTAGCTGTGTGGCCAGGGAAGAACTCTCTTGTCTCCCACACCCCAGTTCTGTATCACTTTTCTATAGATTGTCTTTGCGGAGCAGTTTCCAAAGACCTGCATGGAGCCGAGATTATCAAGATCTGGCACTTGAAGATTATTCTGTCTGGAAAACATTTGTAGGCTGAAGATGAATTGCTATCGGAATCTCATCTCAGTCACCATAATTCTCCCTTCTTGCAGGGCCACATTTTTCTTCCAACGCTGCCAGGGTTGTTTGAATAGAGGCTGGTGATTGTGGGGCATAGCTGGAACGCCTGGATTTACACAGAAGTGCTTCTCTCGGTCTCCAGGCTGATTGATCCTCACTGTGACATGCCACATCTGGTCCTGTCACTCCCATTCTGTTTATGTAGCACGGCGTGGCGTTGAGCAGGGCTGGGCTTCGGCGCTCTTGTCCTCTGAAGAGATCACAAGAGTCAAGCATTACTCCTGAAGACTGCCAGCATATTTCAGAATGTGTTTAGACGTACCTACAAGGAACAAAAGCATTTATGTAAAAGACACGGCTTCCTGAAAAGTCTCAGTCAACGAATGGCTGCTTCCATAGGTGAGAGGATAGAGCTTGGCGTCTCCACTGAACAACTAGTGATTGAGGCGTTATGTGGGCCAGGTACCGTGTCTGACACCAGGTTTTAGGGATGAGTGGGAGGGAGAGAACCAGAGGCAGGCATGCTGTCCAGCAAAGGGGATTGTGTGCACATGGTGTCACATGTACATCTGTATCCTTGGTTCCCATCTCTCTCTTCAACCCAGAGGCAGCAGCTCTAACTGCCTACCAATATATCACTCAGGTGCCCACTAGACATGGAGGATAAAATGGGGCTAACTAGATGCTGCAGGAAGAGAGAATACAGAATTAATGTTTGGTGGCAGTATGGAGATTCTGTTTGTGACAATGGGAAGGGTCTGGAAATAGATGCTAACTATGGCCACACTTTGTACGTCCACACAGTGCCACTGACTGATGTACTTTATACTGTACATTTTATATAAGTTTTACCACAGGCTTTAAAAAACCTACATGTCCAAAGCCCGTAACGTCCACACCCATACGGCGAACATTCTATTTATTTCACTTTCCATTTTCACGTGTGTGTGGTATGCACGTTTTTGGCATGTTTGTGGGTGCCTGTGCATGTGGAAGTCTCAGTTTGATGTTGGCAGTCATCCTTGGGTTTTCTTAAACCCATAGCTGGCCGCTCTGGCCAATTTTGCCAGCTAGTTTATTCTGGGGACTCAGTGATTCAAATTATCAGCAACCTCCATGGCAAACCACCTTCCTAACTCAAGGACTCTTATTTTTTATATGAGGCCAGATTTTCCTTCATCAGCAAAGCCATTGGACTAAGCAGTGCACAGTGACTTCCCAGGTCATTTGTCCCTATGTGACAGATTAGATTTCCTCACCCAGACCTTAGCCTCTACTGAGTTCTTCTCTATACTCTGACCTGAGACTCCATACTCTAGTTAATCAACCCCACCAGTGAGGCAAGCCCCTAGTTGCTCAAAGACTATCGGGAATAATGGTAAGACCCTTGCTTTGGCTTCTGGGTGACATGATTTGTGATCCTGAATATAGCACCTGTTGTTTCTGCATCTGTAGGAAAGCTAACCTACACGGGTCTTAGTTTCCTCTTCTGCAAAATGGGCACAACAATGCCTATGTCATTGCATTGTAGGTTTTGAAAAGGACCCAAGAAAAGGCTCTACCAGTTGGAGCCATTGGACATCCCCAAAGATTGGTGTGCGTAAGTGAGGAAGTTTCTCCATGTCAGTGGCTCTCTCACGTTTTAGGCCCCCACACCCCAATGTTGTCCTGTGCATGTGTCTGGACATGTGGTGAGTGGCTGTTGTATTCCAGTTAGACTGAAGTATGGTGTAATTCTAGGCACTGGAAATCAGTTCTGGCATGGTTAAGTAACAAGGGTTTTTTAGGTGTGGGCTAGGGGCACTTTGGTGAACTTAAGGAAGAGCTGGAATACAAGAGCTGGGGTCAAGGTTAGGGATGGTGGCCTGGCTTGGCACAGTGGTAGGGATACATCAGCTGCAGAAGGCTTCTATTCCTGTCACCATGTAATTTCATACAGTTCCAGGGCAGCTTCTAACTGGCTTAGCATAACACACATGTAGCCCTCACTCAGACAACTAGCATACCTCCTGAGCACGTAGCCATCTTGGAAAGCATTGCATCAACAGATTACACCTGGGTGCCTTGGCCCATGGCTTGTCTTCCAATATTGACTAAGCACTTAACACATGCCTGATGTTAGGTTCTTGATGTGAAAGGCCACCATCTACAGCCAGGTGCTCACAGCCAAATGAGACTGAATCAAGTAGGTCCCTTTATCATAAGATGAATCTTACCCATCTTATACACTTAAGATAAGTGTTCCATCCAAATGGCACAGAGGGCAAGGGTGGCTTTCCAAAGGAGTCATGAGGAAGAAAGAAGCAGAAGTATTCTAAAGCCCCTAATTATTGTTAATCCTTCCTCCTGGGCTATGGTGTCCCCAGCTGTAAAATGTGTGCAATAGTATCATATACATCATGGGATTTGTTTGCAGATGAAACAAGTGCGTATCTGTAAGGCTCAGAGACTATTCTAGAAGACAGACTCTGTTCTGTTCATGCTGGCTGTCCAGCATGCCAACTTCCCAATCATCTTGTCTTGCTTATGTGCCGTTTTCCTAACGGAAACCCAGCCATCAGTATGCTCTTGGCCAAGCCACAACTCTGTAAGCAACCAACTTTTGTTTAGCAGGAGAAGAGGGAAGCACTGACCTTTGCTTATAACCATGGAGCATAGCCTTCTCAGGTAGGCTGGTTAGTTTTTTGTCAACTTGACACAAGCTAGGGCCATCTGGAAAGAGGCAATCACAGCGGAGACAGTTCCTCTATCAGATTGGCCTGTAGCCATTTTCTTGATTAATGATTGGTATGAGAAGCCCCAGCCCACTATGGGTGGTACCAACCCTCAACAGGCAGTCTTGGGTTATAAAAGAAAGCAGACTGAGAAACAAGCCAGGAAGCAATGTTCCTCCATGGCCTCTGCTTCAATACATGCCGCTGCCCTACTTGACTCCTGCCTTGTTTCCCTCAATAAATGGACTGTGATCTGGAGGTTTAAACCAAGTAAACCTTTTCCTCCCCAAGTTGTTTTTGGTGAGAATATTTTATCACAGTAATAGAAAGCAAACTGGGTTATCAGGTTTCTCCTTGCACATGGATCTGTGAAGTGACTGCTTAAAATGGCAAGCTGATCTGGTGCTTCAGGCTGGGACCAGGCAGGCCCTTCTCTACAGAAGGTTCCAGGCCTGTGGCTTTGATCCAGCCTTATCCCCACACATACTCACCATACAAGACTGACTGGGAGTGATTGAAATGTAAGTGTCTGCTGGGCTGAGATGCTAAATTCAGGATAGGGAGCATATGGACGGCTCCATATTTGTTTTCTGCATATCTGATGTTAGCAGTTCGGAGCATCAGTGGGACGCTCCCTGGAGAATTTCAGTTCTGTAAATGAAACAATTATTTTGGCAGTTTGGGAGAGATATATTCATAACTTTCATGGTATTTAAAGGGGAAATGCACCTTCTCTGAGTCCCTGCTTCCCTTGCCAGATACAAAGAATGAAATAAGAGTGCCCAGGGAATAGACAGCATAAAACAGAAAAAAAATTCAAGAGTCGAAGTGTTGTGCTGGAATCTCCAGGACTGACAGCAAGACAGGACGTAAAGAAGGTTCTTCAAATCCGGCTGAAGAGAAGTTATTGAGAGCACTGCGTCCGGGCAGTCTGTTCATCCAGTCATCAGCTAAAGAAGCAGCAACTTGGATAGCTTCCTGTCAAAGGGTATCATGCAAAGGCACCAGTCTTGTTTGAGACTGCAGAGTTAATTAGGGTGTTTGGTTGCAAGTTACAGAAAGCAGCCAACACCAAATCTGGGCAAAATAGAGAAAATTCTTATGGTGTAGCACTGCCTCCTGGATCTAAAAGGATGGAAATCCATCCAAATCCAGACCTGGAAACTAAAAACCAGAGAGCCCTGGCTGGGGAAGTACTTACCAGGAATGGGTGAGATTCCCCAAATCCCACCGAGAAAGTCCAGCATGGTGACGTGCACCTGGAATGCCAGTGCTGGGGAGGCAGACTCAGGCGGAGCCTTGGATCTTGCCTAATGTTTGCTGTGATGTGATTGTTTTCCATCTGTAGGATGCTTCCTTGCCATCAGTGCTGACTCCCTCCTTGGCCCATAGTAGGCCTACAATAAGACTTTTACTGATTTTCGCCTAGGTCTAAGGGTTGGGGAGAGGGATCCGTGGATAAAGCCCTTGTTGTGTAAGCACGAACACCTGAGTTCCCTTCCCACTGCTCATATGACAACAGCCACAAGTGGTGGCCTATGCTTGTAAGCCCAGTGCTGGGGGTGGGGACAGGGATCATTAGCCAGCCAAGATGTCAAGTTCGCTGTAGTGGGACATCCTCTCAAAAGAGGAGGTAGACCACCTTCCTAAGGAGGAAAGGCACCCAAGGTTAACCTCTGACCGCTGCACACATAAACACACACGTGAGCACCCACTCACCCACACTCACAAGTCTAGAGAGTTCAAGCCCCACAAAGTGGCTCTAATGGATTAGCAAGCCTCCTAGGACAAATAAGCCCATATGTGGGGATCACGGGAGGTCTGTATCGATACTGTGGAATTAGGACTGACTGTCAATGCCTTAGACACAGACCCTGAGAGCCTGGACCTCTGGCCTGGGTTTTCTCAGACTGCTTTGAGTCCTGTGGGTCTAAAGACAAAGCAGGTGCTTATTTCCTGCTTAGGGATACCAACAGCATGATACAGTGCATAGAGATGCAGCGAGACAAGAACAAGGGTTTGGGTTTCTCTGTGTAGACCTGGATGTCCTGAAACTTACTCTGTAGATCAGGCTAGCCTTGAACTTAGAGATCCATCTGCCTCTGCCTCTGCTTCTGCCTCCTGATTAAAGGTGTGTGCCACCATCACTTGTCAGGGTTTGCCCAGCTGCTTTCCTTGGAGGCCTGAGGTAAACTACAGTTGACAAGCACTTGAGCCCAGACCCAAGAGAAGAAAGCTTTGATGGTCTAACCTCATCACTGTTTGCATCTCCACTTCACCTGCATGTAGCCTTAAATCACAGAATGTACTAGAATAGTAGTGTACAAATGCATCCAAATGTACACACACAGGAACTGCAGGGTCACAATTTTCTGGTAAGGATATAGGTCAGAAAAACTTAGAGACCCTCTAGTTTAACATCTGCAGTTGAGTTGGGTGGTAGTAGCATACTCCTTTAATCCCAGCACTCAGGAGGCTGAGGCAGGGGGATCTCTGTGAGTCTGGGGCCAGCCTGATTTACAGAACAGTTCCAGAGCAGCCATTGCTACAGGGAGAAAACCTGTCTCAAAAACAAAACAAAAAATAAAACCAAACCAAAACAAAACAAAACAAAACAAAAGATCTTCAGTTGGAAAGCCCTCCAGAAGGCAGCATGGGGCATTGTTTATTTAGCAGACATTTTTCCAGGGCTTGCTGCGTGCCTAGTGGGCCGCAAGTGCACACTGAGCCTGTGTACAGTTAGTCTTTATAAATACTCATTCGAGTACCTTCTATCGACCTCTCGTTTGTGGAAACCGAAGCACAGAGAAGTTCTGTAATTTGCCTAAGGTTGTCCAGCTAGGCAGAGGAATCTGGAATCACACCCAGGCATTTTGGCTCCAGTCCTGCAGATTCTCAGACTAATTAGGTTGTCCTATAGCAAAGTCTTCCATAAATCCAAATGTACTAAATGAAAATAAACAGAGATGCTCTTGTTTGCAAAGGGTGGGGAACAGCATGTCCCTCCCTTCCTCCCTCCCCTTTTTCTTGTCTCTCGTTTTTCCCTCTCTCTGTTCCTTTATCTCCAACGCCTCGCCCCCACCCCCAAATACTCCAGGGAACTCAGTTTGCCAACCATCACGGCCATTTCTCATCTCATGGTGGCTTACTTTTGCCTTGTAGGAGCAAGGTGGTGTTGTGGTTGCCCTGGGTCTAGGGCTTCTCCATTATGATACATGGGTCCTTCTGCAGGCCCAAGGAAGACAAGCATGCAATCCGATGCCGGGTGTGAGCTATTCTTCAGCACCTGCCCCTTGGGAAATGAAGTGTGCCCTTCTTCCCCTCCTTCCCACCTCCACCCCCCCCACAACCCCTCTCTTCCTTGAAAGCACACCAGAATATTAGTATTCCCTCTTATATCCCCTGAATTTCTCTTGATTCACCTTCTCCTTCCTTCCTCTTGCTCAGCTCACTGGTTTTGCCAAGTTTACAACTAAGACAATTCCCACGCTAAAATCTGAGTATGCTAAGACGGGGCGTCTGAGACTATGATGCGAAGCCTCTGCCTGGCCAGAAGTAGTCACTTGCAGTATGTACTAGAGTCCCCATGCTCACATGAGTGAGGTTTCACAGCCACTCCGGGTCTGGTGGAGCCAAAGTACACACTATGACAGCCCACTTACAAACATTATTTGTGATTTGTACCCTGCTATCAATCGAGATTGAGAGTATTGATCGTTACTGATTGCTGAGGACCAAAATAAAGCGAAAGGGTAATTGGCTGCCATGTCCCCTATCGATCTGATGCCACAGTTCATCGCCACGGAAATGATTTTCAAGTGCTTTGGTTTATCATTCCTAATAAATATAGAAATTGAGTAATCAAAATGACTTATATTCACATCGAACCAAAAGCTTTTAAGGAAGTGTCTATGTTTAAGTGAGTCTGTGGTCGTCTTTGGATTTCCAGTTGAACCCCAGGGTGCTTTTTTGCAGAGATGCGAGGAAAGTCTGGCTTAAGGAAGAAATGTCCTCTGAGCTGGAATCCCAGCTCCAGCCCTGTTCCACGGTTTCCCCTGTGGCAGTGGCCCCTGAGCATGGAAGGAAGACCCATGCTTAGTCACTCTGTCCATCTGCCATAAACTAAACACAGCTTCATACAACAGCCAACTCGTACTTAGCTCTCATTCGCCCCTGGCCTTGATCCTGGGTGTTCCCAGGCTTGTAGCCATGTTTGAAGTGTCCTTCCTGGCTCTGTCCGTGTGTATTCTATGCATGCAGTCCACAGATCTCTGTTCTGTTTGAAAGATAATTGTGGGATTTTGCTTGTGCTTCTTGCTTTTTTGTTGTGTTTTTGTCTTGTTTTTTGGAGACAGGGCCTCGCTATGTATATAGCCCTGGCTGGCTTGGGGTTCACTACATAGACCAGGTTGGCCTCAAACTCACAGACATTTGCCTGTCTCTGCTTCTGAAGTGTTAGCATTAAAGATCATACCTGACCTCAGCAGACTTTTTTTATTTTGTGTATAAGGGTGTTCTGCCTGCATATATGTGCAGTGCTTACAGAGGTCAAAAGAGGGTGTCAGACCCCCTAGGGCTGGAGTCACAGAGTTGTGATCTGCCTTGTGGGTGCTAGGAACCAAACCAAGGACCTTTGGTAGAGTGACCTTTCCTCTAAACCTCTAAGTCATCTCTCCAGCCCTGAAAATGTAGATTTTTTTTTTTATTGTTGTTGTTTTGGTTTTGGTTGTCTGTTTCTCACACAGGGTCTCACTGTGTAGCTCTGGCTGTCCTGGAACTCACTGTGTAGAGTAGGCTGGTCTCGAACTTCCAGAGATCTGCCTGTCCCTGCCTCCCTGGTGCTAGAATTAAAGGAGTCACTACCAACTAAGCTAGTGAGTGTGGTTTTTATCTTTGATTTTTTATTCATTTTCTTTCTCTTTCTCCTGTCTTTCTTCTCCCTCCCTTCCTCCTTCCTCTCCTTCCTGTCCTTTCCTCTCTCCCTTCCATATTTCTCTGCTCCCCCCCCTTTTCCTTCGCCCTTCCTTCCTGGTCTTTTTCCTTCTTCTCCTTTTCTTCTTTCTTCTCATTCTCCTACTAAACTTCTATCCCTTTCTCTTTTTCCATCTCTTCCTCCTATTCTTATTTGATTTCTGTCCTCTGAAGTTTGTCATGGAGCCCAGGCCTCCCTTGAATGGCCACCCAAGGGTCTCTTACCCTCCAGCTCCTCCTGCTTCAGCCTCTCCTGCTACAATCACAGGTGTGTGCTGCCAGGTAACAAGAGTAGAGTGAAGATGGCAGGATCCATGTGGGGGGCGAGGCCTTACAGCAGAGCGGTATGCAGTAAGAACGTAGACCTAGAAGTTTTTTACTGGGAATGGTGCTAGGCAAGCTCTTACAATCGAAGTGACAGGGTTGGCGTGGAAAGTGGATTGGAGCCACAACAATCAAAAGGGGACAGGGCTGGAACCCCTAAAATAAGCACTTCGGGGTTTAGGGTTTTTTGTTTTTTTTTTTTAAAGATTTATTTATTTTATGTATATGAGTGCTCTATCTGTATGTACACCTGCATGCCAGAACAACATCAGAACTCATTATAGATGGTTGCTGGGAATTGAACTCAGGGTCTCTGGAAAAGCATCCAGTGCTCTTAAGCCCTGAGCCATCTGTCTAGCCTCCAGCAGTTTAGTTTTATGAAGGTACAGATATGCATGTGAGGTAGAGTGGTACCTTTGTCTGGGTACGTGTGTGTGTGTGTGTGTGTGTGTGTGTGTGTGTGTGTGTGTGTGTGTGTGTGTGTGCGCGTGTGTGTTTGCACGTGTGTGCATGTGTGTAAGTGGCCTCAGTAAGGTTGCAACTAGTGCGTGAGTATGAAATGTTTTGAAGAGGTCCTGGGAAGTGTGTGGAAAACCATGACAGCAGGTTTAGCATGTAACAGCTGTGGGTAAAAAGAGGCAGCGGGCAGGTGTCTGAGGAGCATGCCCAGGGGAGCTTGGTGTTGCTCTTATATTGTCCCACCATATATCTGTTGGGTTAGAGCAAAATTGCATTTTCAAAATAAGCCTTGTTACAGTGTCAGCTATATGATATGATTTGTATTTGGGAATCTCATGTGTATTTTAGACTTTTCCATAGCCATTTCTAAAAAAGGATATAGTTAAAATTAACTTAGATTAATTTTATTATATTTTAGATATATTTTATTTAATCCAATAGATTTCATGTACTGTATCAAGGTACCATTTCAAAGATTATTGAGATGAGTTACACATTTCTTTTATTCTCTGAACTTATATTTAGGTTTTTACTACAGCACAACTTAGTTTATAATGGTTGCCTTTTGAAGGTTTTCTAGTCACACATGGCTCACAGTTACCTACTGCACATCAGACGGGTAGAGATAAGAAAACTGGGTAGTGAGGTTACAAAGAACAAGAGAATGCACAGGTGGAAATAGAAATGTGCTCTGGGGACCGGTGTCCCTTCTTGTGGTGGCCTAAGGTGATCACAGTGTGTCTTATATTTTGGGGGAAATGCAGCAACACACACTCATGGAAGAGACCTAGAGGGACTGTACTCAGAGAGCAGATGCCACTGAGAATCCACAGGAAACACTCACTTCATTTCTACCTAACCCTGGGTAACAGTGACATGTATCAAAGCTGTGCCAACCTTTGTGAGCCTCCCTGGGACCAGAGCCATGCCTGCAGAGAAACTTGGTCTTGGCACTTGGGCAGTCCAGGCTAGATCTACAGCAGGTTACAGGAAAGCTTCCATGGGCTAACTTTAGCTCCTTTGTTGGACTATCACCTGCTGGCTAGTTGAAGCTCTTACCTTTGTAGCCCAGGCTGGCCTTGGACTCACTACATAGACTAGACAAGTCTCAGATTCATGGTAGGCTTCTTACTTTACCCTTCCAAAGTTAAGGTAGGATGTTCCTTTGAACTGCTGTCAATCCCTCACCAGTATGAGACCCCTTGCTCTCTACCTTTCCTGTCCTCCGTGCCCTGTTCAGATCTATGTCCATTTTCCATCCCTCCATGTTCTTTCTAGCCCCTCAGCCCTGCTAGCTTGAGGACCCATCTCCCCCCACTTTGTACCATGGCAGCCTCTGTCATCATGGTGCTCCTTCATCATGACCTCTGTCTGTTGGCTGATGAGAAGCTCTTACAGGTGTAGATCTTATTTCTTGGTCTCCCCTGCAGCTAGCTCAGTTTGAAGGTGCAGATTGTGGATGCTCTCATCACAGTGAACCAGGACTGTGCAAGATGGGTGATGGGTGCAATTACAGGAACCCCTGAGCCTCCGCTCCCAAGGTTTTCACCACAGTTTCCAGGGCAGTCAATGACTTCAAAACTGTCAATTGTAGCATAGCACACACTGCCAATTAATCCTTTTCAGTGGCTGCTCATGACTTTTAGAAGACCTTTCCCCTTATAGCCTAGACGCCTTCCCACCAGCTCCTACCTACAGCAGCCTTTCGCAACCCTCGAGCTTTACTTGCTCAGAGCTCCTTTCTCGTCTTTGAATGTTAAACTCTTTTCCCACCTCTGGGCCTTCATCTCAGCTGTTCCTCCTACCTTAACTACTCTTCCTACGTTTCCAGGCCTGCAGATGCTTGATGCAGTCTCTAGATCCTGGTATAGGTACCCCATCTTTAGAGAGGCCCTTGCTGTTTTACTGAAATGACCTCTCCTAGCACCTTATCTTATGACCCTCGTGTTTCCCTCACAAACCTCATCTATACTGGTAATCCATTTGTCTGCTTTTACTATCTCCCCCTCCTCCCTTTCAGTGTAACTTCCTTGATGGCTGGGCCTCAGCCTGGCCTGTCCAGAGCTGTTCCTAGGCCCTTAGCAGATACAGGCTCTTGAAAAGATCCTTACACAAATGAGCAAAGGCATACTTTGTGCCCCTGATCAGTTAGACCTGGAGAGAGAGAGAGAAAGAGAGAGAGAGAGAGAGAGAGAGAGAGAGAGAGAGAGAGAGAGAGAGAGAGAGATGTTTAGCTTCCATTAGAGCGTCATTTGCCCCAGGTTGGGTCTCCACACAAGCCATGTCCTATTAACTGTCCTTACTTTGGTGAGAAAATATCCTGACAAAAGCAACTTAAATTCTTTATTTTGGCTAGAGGCAGGGGCCTGAGGAGGCAGCTGGCCACACAGAATTTGTACTCAGGAAGCAGAGGGAAATGAATGGTGGTGCTCAGCTTGCTTCTCCTTTTAATTCATTACAATATTTCAATCCATAGGAACAGTACCACCTACCTTTAGGGTGAGTCCCATTTCAATTTAATATAAGCTACAAAATCTCTCATGAGCATGCCTAGAGGCTCATTAGGCATTTCTAGATGCTGTCAAGCTGACAATATTAACTATCACACGTGCTCCCTGACATAAGAATTCTCGTGCAAGTAACATATTTAAGAGGTGTTACTGTGAAACCCTGGGAAGACTGTGGGAAGGCAAGTCAGTCTGGGGCCAGGTAGCAAGCTTGATGCCTGGCAGGTAACTAAAGAGGCCACTTGGGAAGTCAGGAACTCCCACCTTCCCCACACCCTTTCTTCCTGGAGGAACCTGAGTCAGAGGCTGAGGAGAGCTGATGGTGTAGCAGAAATAAACACAAGAGGGAAAGATGATCCTGTGTCCTGGGAGAAATCAATTAATTTGAGTTCATGGGTTGCTTTGCAACCAGTAAACAAATATATTCTTTTATATTTTAAAATGCCTGAACAGCTTAGAAATACAGAGGAAGAGCAAAAGAAGGCCAGAGAAGAATGTTAGATTCCCTGGAGCTGGAGTTGCAGGCTCTTTTGAGCAAGCCAATGTGGATATGAAGAACCAAACTCAGGTCCTCTGGAATAACAGTATGTTCTCTTAACAGCTGAGACATCTCTTCAGCCCCACACAATTGCCTTTCAAAACTTTGATCTTGACATATCTTCTAATACTCCATTGGCCAAAGCAAGTCACATGACAAGGCTCCCAAGTCAGAAGCTGGGTCTAGGTACCCCATCCACACAGGTGGTAATGGCAGAACATGAGCATTTCTGACCAGTAATCTAATGGACCATCTAAGAGTCTGCAGTCAGAACAAGGCACTTTAGAGAGTTCTGAACCCATAACACTGATGTTTTCTTATGTTCAAGTTTTCCAAGCCTGGCAAAGCTGCTGTTGACTTAGCCACTGTATGGTTGTACCAAGACCTGACTGCTTTCTTTTCTGAAGAAGCCAGTTAGGGACTTCAGGAATTGTCAGAGACCTACCTCTGGGAGGACACTGACTTTGATCACTAAGCCCCGTTATGGGGCAGTCCAGTTGTGATTTGAGGCAGGGCTTTACAATTTGGACTTTGTTAGCCACTTCCACATGGTGGGAGAGTCAAGATGAGGTGTCACAGGATGGAGAGAATCAAAGACCTAGGACAGTTCTATCTCATTATTTATCATGAAGGTTCATAATTCTCTATCGTATGCAACTTAAGCTTATTTGTCAACGTGAAGCAAGGAGATAAAATACATTGCTACAATGACAGAGGCTGAGCCGTGGTCATTGCTGAAGAAGACAAGTAAAAAGATATTTTATTTGAATATTTGCCTTAGACAGCTAAGGTCTGAGATTTGACAGTGCTGTGCTAGAGAGGAGCAGCTCAGGGGTTGGTCACCTCTCATTATTGGCTCTTTCAATAACTATCAAAACTCAGAAGTTTTCTTGGAAGACTTCACCTTCACCAATAGCAGTAGGGATATGGTCATGGCTGATGCACCTCATGAAATGGGTAAACTATAGAATGGGAACAGAACAACCCGATGAGATTACTATTTCTACAGCATAGGGATGAAATGACATTTGAAAGAATCTTGAGTCTCAAAGGTAAAAAACCTTGCATTTTCCCCACTTTGAATGGCATGTAAATTCAAGAATATGTGACTTTGGGTAGTGTATGGATTATCAGTATCTTTTTCTGTTGCTGTGATAAAATACCCAGACAAAAGCAGCCTAGGGGAAACAGTGTTTATCATGACTCACAGTTCAAGGTTACAGTCCATCATGGTGGGCACAACAGCAGGAGCTTGAGGGAACTAATCCGATTCCTACAGTCAGGAACCAGAGAGAGGTGAATGCCGATGCTCAGACACTTTCTTCCTATACGATCCAGGATCCAGGATCCAGCCAAGGGAATGGTGCCACCCATAGTGATCCTCACCCACAGTAAGTGGGTCTTCCCACCTCAGTTAAGCTAATCAAGGTAATCCTCCACAAGCATTCCCCAAGGCTCAGCATCCCAGGTGATTCTGGATCTCCTCAAGCTGACATTGAGATCAACTCTCACGCCATCAGTATGGCTTTATCCCCTTAAAACCTCAGATTTAGAATTTTGTAGATGCTTCAAAACAGGATGCTCAGCACACAAGGAATTCATGGATTACCTTTCACGGATTGACAGCTAGGCTGATGCCCATGGCTGTCCCGCTGAAAGAGGGCCAGTTAGTTACCTAATTATGTTCATCTCCATCATCCAGGTTGCTGTATCTATCACAAACAGCGGAGTAAGTTTTTAGTTTGTGTATGTGTCCATGCACATGCCCCCTGTGCACACATGTGTGCATGTTTGTGTGTAAGTACATGTGTGTAAAGGTCAGAATCACCCTGGGCGGTCGCTACTCAGATCTTGGTTTTTGAGACAGACTCTCACTGGCCGTGAGCTCACCCATCTGGCTAGGTTGGCTAGCCAGCAAGTCCCAAAGGTCCTCCTCCACAATGCTGAGATTATAAGCACATACCACCATGGTCATTTTTTTTTAAAAAGTGCATTCCGGTGAGGAATCTCAAGTCTTTCTGTTTCCACAGCAAGTGCACTGCCACCTGAAGCATCTCCCCGGCTCTTTTTGGAGGTTTTGTGTGCTCCGTGTGTATTTCACTAGCTGCATCAAGTATAGTTTTTGTATTTATGCAAAGCTGCTAATGTGTTGCTGGCTACATCATGAGCAATGGGCTTCTGACAGCTCTGTTCATTAGTCAGCTTGGGGGAAAAAAATAAGGGAAAACACATTGATATAGAAACAGAGTGTGAGCCAGCAATTATCCTCAGAGAGCACAATTGAAACCACATTTTATTTAAATATTTATCTTGTGAATTGATTCAGACAAAACAAGGAGCTGTTTCTTTCTTTTTCTTTTTTTCTTTTTCTTTCTTTTTTTTTAAATTTATGAATGACTTTGCCGCCAAACTGGGAAGTGCGAGATCTCTGCTTGAGTTGGGTCTGCTGCCGTCCGTGGCTCAGAGCGAAGTGAACCAACATCCAATTATTCATTGTGATGTGGCATTAGGATTGCCATGTGTGAAGACATCGAGTTGATAACAAGTGCAGCTGTTCAGTTAGCAAGCCCAACACTGCTCGGGAAGGAGGAGAGAAAGCTGGTAGAGAATTGTCAGCAGCAACAAGAACAAGAACAGCACTGACTGTGAGCTAAGTTCTGTCCCTGCCTCAGTTTCCCCACCACCCTCAGAGAGCCCAGGCGAATTCACTCAGAGGGGTGATGGCAATCTGTAAAACAGGCAGGAAATCTGTTCAGTTGGCCTGATTCCCTTCCATTTCTGGTGACAGTGACTGGCCACGATGCTTTAGGTATTAATGGGGAACAATTTGGGGACCTATATCTTGATGGTGCCTCTGGAAACAGCAGTTCCGGGTAGTTTTCCTGTTTGTTGGTATGCATGTCATTGCTCATTTAGGGAGTTGAGGCCAGGAGAGCCTTGCCAGCCAGAACTTCTCCTCCATCTCTGTTTTGACCCCCAATCTTGTCAGTACCGCTTGCACTGACCCCTATCTCCAACACACACAGACAAGAAGGAACATGAGCTTCCCTTCGCTTGGCAATCAGACTGTAGACAAGAGATGAGGAGCAGTTTCATCCTATGGCATCTCCTGTAGCTACAGATCCTTACTGTTCCATGATGGCGGTGGTGGTGGTTTTTGTTTGTTGTTGTTGTTTTTTGTCTTAAATATTTTTTTATTTCCCTATTATCAGACATCAAATTATTTGTAACTCATCAGCTTTATAAAATGCCAACTGCCTTTGGATGGACTACTTTGTATGCTTATCTTGCTGCTCTATTAGGGTCTATCACTGACTGGGCTACTTTGGATCAGGCTCATTCTGTACATTGGGTTTGACCTTCAAAAAGCTTGAATCTATTTAGATGTTGCTGTGGTCATTCCATATGTTGAATGCAGAAATGGAGAGCAGCAGTCAGGCTGCTGGGGGGGATGAATCTGGGAAGAAGTGCAAACATGTGTTTAGACTTGGGTTGTCAGTAGCTGTAGGAAGCCTGACCAATCAGAACTTTGGAATGAAATGGAAGTCATTCAGCAAGCTGTACAAAGAAATAAAAGAGAGAGGCAGATTGAAGGGGTTCAGTTTATACCTTCACGTGAGCACATAAGAGCATAAGCAAATCTTACAGAGAAATGGGTGCTTGAGAAAGATAGCATAAAAAGAAAATAATCACTGTAGCCTCTCTATAGGAAAAGAGGAAGAACTGGTTTCCATTTGATATAAACAAGTCAAGCACTCAGCAGAGGGGAGCAAGGTCCAGGTTTTTGTTGCATATGTTAGACTTGAGAATTTATTTGGATGTTTTAGCAGGGGAGCATAGCTAATCCAATACCCTTGACTAAAGACCAGGTCTCCTCTATTCAGCGTATAGGTTCTAGAGGGACATGCATGGCATGGTGAGGGAAGAGGAAGATACCAGCCTTGCTGGACAGATCAGCTCCATCAACCTTGGCGACCAATGGGGTGACAGATGTCGCAGCCAGGCCGCCCTCACATCTCTGCTGCATATTTTGGCAGGAGCCTTCTGTAACAGCTGGGCTGTAAGGCCCTCTGTGGTTAAAGCTGTCCTGTTGGAAGGCAGTGGGGTGTGGCTTCACTTCTTTTTTGGTGCTGCTTTAGATATTCAGTTTGCTAAGTATACTCAGAAGCAATATAACCTAGGCACTAACTCATAGGAACCAAACTCAAAAGAGGCTAATGTATAAAACCGGAAGGAGAGATTTTACATAACGCTATTTAGAGTTTTAAAAAAGTTCACTGTATTCTCAATGTTCATCATATTTTTCTGTCGCTCTATGGAACAGAACTTCCTTTGAAGCCATGGGATTAGACATTGCTTCATGTGCTTGGTCATGGTGACCTCTGCTGACCTTCAGAAGTGTGTTAGCAGAGACTCTTAGAGAGAAGAAATGAGGAATCAAAGTGGCTGGGCCTAAGTAATGAAAGACTGCATTTGCTGTGTGATAGGGAAGTCAGAGGGTTCATGTACAGTTGACTCCAGGATTTCTATGTCAGGAAGACCTTGCTCTACCCTCATGTAGTCCAGTGAAGGACATAGACTATCTCTGAGAAGGGGTATGCCTCTCGTTGCCACATGTCCCTAAGCATGGGCTCCTCGAGGCTCTTTTAAATATCCAGGAAGCAAGTTCTTGATCCAAGACAATCTGAGGCACTATGCTACACACATGGCAGGGACTCTCAAACTCTCCTGGTCAGAAGACTCACACTAGAGCATCCCTTCGTGGCCTTTGTCTTTTTGGAGAACTCTTACTACAGGTTTGTTGGCTCCCAGCTGTGTCTGTGTTTAACCACTTCTGTAGGCATGCCTGTCTCAGAGAGCAAGGGACAGGTGCTGATGGAGACCAGGACATCCTAGATTTCACAGGGCAGGCAGGTCCTGTGGGGCTTTTGCAGAAATGCCAGAGGTTGGGTATCTTTGCAGTCACTCTCCACCTTATTTTTTGAGAGTGAGAGTCTCTTACTGAACCCGGAGCTCACTGATTTGTCTAGACTGGATGGCCAGCAAGCCCCAAGAAGCTTCCTGGGTCTACCTCCCCAGTCCTGGGATTCTAAGTGCACACTGCCACACACGGCTTTTTATACAGCAGCTGGGGATCCGAACTTAGGTCCCCAGGCTTACACAGCAAGTGCTTTACTGGCTGAGCCTTCTCCCCAGCCCCAAACTGACAGTTTTATAGTGCGTAGCGCATATATCTACACACACACACACACACACACACACACACACACACACACACACACACACACACGTTAAGCAGTACAGAATGGCGTGTAGGGCCAAGCAAACTTCCCTTTGTCCTTCCCCTTTTTCCCAGCCTCTATTTCCATAGGCCACATTGCTTCTCTCTCTCTCTCTCTCTCTCTCTCTCTCTCCTCTCTCTCTCTTTCTTTGTGATTCTTTGTTTGTTTGTTATTGTTGTTTTTAAAGATTTATTTACTTATTATTATGTATACAGTATTCTTCCTGCATGTATGGCTACATACAAGAAGAGGGCACCAGATGTCATTATAGATGGTTGTGAGCCACCATGTAGTTGCTGGGACTTGAACTCAGGACTTCTGGAAAAGCACTCAGCACTCTTACCCTCTGAGCCATCTCTCCAGCCCTTGTTTGTTGTTGGGGTTTGGGAAGGGGGTGCACGGAGGGACTGGTTTCTCTATGTAGCTCTGGCTGAGCTGGAACTAGTTCTGTAGACCAGGCTGGAATCAAACTCAGAGATCCACCTGCCTCTGCCTCCCAAGTACTTAAAAGGAGGGATTGAAGGCCACACCACTAAACCCAGCACTTCTCTGTTTCTTGAGTCTCATTTCAAGATGAGTCTCAGTATTAACGGATGAATTAATGGAACACCGTGACTGAATTAATTGAAGGATGGATGATGGAGGATTGATGCATTCATGCATGAGTGGTTTTATCAATTATAGATAGGGAATTTCCAGAAAGGACTGACCATTGTGTCAGCTTCCAGGGGTTGCTGTATGCTTACCCAAAACCGAGGAGCTTAAGACAACAGAATATGTTCTCCCACAGTGGTCGACCTAGGAAATCTAAACCCCAGTTATTGGCAGGGCTGGTTCCTTCTGGGAGCTCTGAGGTGACTCCACCTCACATTTCTCCTAGCTGCTGGTAGAAGGCAGCAATCCTTGGGTCACCTTGGCTAGTAGACACAGCTCTCCAATCTCTGCCTGTATCATCCCCCTATGTCGTCTGTCTGTGACTGTGTACAAACTTCTCACCACTTAAGAAAAGTAGTCTTGATGGCTAGAAAGGTAGCTCAGTTACGAGATTGCTTTTCAAGAGAGTCTGAGTTCAGTTCCCAGCCAACCACATGATGGTTCCCAACTATCTATAATGTGATCTGATGCCCTCTTCTGGCATGCAGGTATACATGTAGATAGAGAACTCATATACATATAAATAAATAATTTTTTTTTAAAAAGGAGTCCCTGCAGGAGGCCTGTTGATGTGGTAAGATCCCAGCTGGGCCTCTGTTCCCAAAGACCGCAACTTTCAGAAGTACTGAGTAAGAGAAGGCTACCCAGAGCCACATATCACTGCCAACAACACTGCCTCGAGTCTTTCTGCAGTCCCTGATTCTTGTGTCTCTCTTGTGCTTGGGCAGTGCCACACATCTTTTTATGGAGATGTGCTCTTGAGCGCTGGGTAAGAGTTGGTGGGTGGCAGCCCCGAGGTTATCTCCAGCTTTTCTCTAGCCAGATGTTTAGGTTTTACCATTCTACTCTGAGGTCAAATGGAATGATTCTCAAATGTCATAGAGACAGACTTTGCAGAGTCTAGAAGTAGCATCATGCGGCTTATGGTATACTCAGGAAAGCACTGCCATGTCTCAGCATGGACTTTTCATTTTGCTACTTATGGCTGAGTGACAGTGGTGTAGCATTCTGCCTTCTACAGAGTGGGGCCCCACCACGGCCAGCAGGTGTGTTTTTAGGATTCTTACCATTGGTTCTATTAGACAACTGGGTTGTGTACCTGTGGTGTGCCCAGTGCCAGAATGATGGAGATGCATGGGGAAAGGCCCTCTTGGGTCACGTTCAACAGCTTTGAACAGCTCTCTGCAGGGAGCTGTGCACACAGCCCATGGGTGGGTATTGGATGAGATGTTTTGAGGGGCAACGTGCCTCAGCTGACAGTTGTATGGTGAATAGTGATCAGCTGAGCCACTAGGATGAAGTGGGGACAAAATATTTTGCACAAGCAAAGGTCCAGTGGCAGAGCAATGTGCTATGTGTGTGGGGGAAGCCATAATTATAGGTACTGTTGGAACACAGTGAAGGGGGTGGGGTGGGAGGGAGGAAGGGAGGCTAGGCTAAGCAGCCAGTGTGACATCCCTGTCATGTTTGGTTTCCTCCTCCTGAGCCACATACAGTGAAGCAGCAAGCGGACCAGGGATTTTCCTCCGAGGCCATTCAAGCAGATGTGCTCATCTTGCATAGCCATCCTAGAAGAGCAAAGATGATGGGTCTCTGGGCTTTAATCTTGACAGCCTGGTTGCTTTGACCAAGATGCTGACAGAGAGGACACAAGAACCCAGCTCCAGTAAAATGCTAGTACAGAGACTGGATTGCCCCTAGAAGAGCAAAGCAGCAGACGTGGGAACAGCATCCCTTACAATCCTATCCTTGTATTTTAAGAACAGCGATGATGCAAGTCTCAGGGAGAGGCTGGGGGAAGTGAGAAGCACCCTGAGCCGGGCTGTATGGAGGCTGGCCATCTGGAGTCGAGTCCGCCTCATCAAACAATCCCTAATTGTTTTTAATAAGGTGCACAAGTTATGTTTGGCTTCCTCCGCTCCTTGCCGTCTCCTGTTGAGTCTGTTTTTTATTTTCTTATGAAACAATAAGGCCAATATAATTAAAAAGCACTGAACAGATTTACCTTCCTGAGAATGGGTCAGGTAATTAAGAGCTTCTTGGAGAAGGGTTGTTGACACCCCCCCTTTCTTCATGGTGTCATTTTAAGAATGGAGGAGACCAGCAAGAGTGATAAGCAGGTCCTCATCTTCCATTTGATTTGAAGCTGTAGTCACTCGGAGAAGGATGAGGACAGAACCTGGGCTCTGGGATCGCCTAGTCTGCCAGGTCTAGCTTTCAGGACACTTGATGGTATTTATGCACTGACTGACAACAGGAGAAAGAAAGGCAGACATCTAGGATTAGCAGATTGGCACCAGGGGAAACCTTACCACAAATAGTGTCCCCTTGAACTTTTCCCAATGTCCTGTAGAGGTGATTGCATGTTTAAATGATCCTGATTGGCCGGGGGGGGGGGGGGGGGAAGATCTGGGACCTGGGAGATGGCTTGGTGGGTGAAGGAGGCACCTGATGTACTGGCCTGGCAGCCCAAGTTTGGTCTGTGGAACCCACCTAAAGGTGGAAGGACAGAACCAACTGTACAAAGTTCTTCTCTAATGTATCCTAACAGTGGTCGGCATGTCCCTAATCACCTTGCTGAGGTGAGTCACTCAGAAAAGAAATACAGAGGAGTAGAGGGGAAAATTAAACATTAATTTTCAGAGAACAACAAGGGACCCATATATGACAAAGGACTCTGTCATTCCAGGCTATAGAAAGTGATCAGAACAAAGGAGCAGCTGGTGTCATGAGCCCCCAAGGCCTAGGCCTCTGAGGAGGGACAGGAACGCTAGCTGGGATGTGGAGTCTCAGATGGGTTTCTTCTCCTGCCACTATTTGAGCCACGTTACACATCAGGGCATGACACATATTAGAGCATGTTGTAATGTTTACACCTGCTGAGTACCCTGTGAGATGGGATTTATTAAACCCAATTCTCTGACGAGGACACACAGACTTAGAAGGTTCGGAAATGAAATCAGATTAACACAGCATGGGCAGAGCTGGGACCTGAACCCAGGTGGGACATCTTTAAGGGCTGAGGTCCTAAGCTATGCCTTCACTGGCATCCCACTTCAGCTTAGACACTGTAGCAGGACTGTCATGTCACTGTGCCTCTCTCATGAGTTCCCAGTTGGAAACTCAGTCCTAGAATGTTGTTGTATCTGTCGCTTTATTTTATTTGGTACAGGATCTCACTGGGTAGCCCAGGCCAACCTCAAACTCACAATCCTCCCACCTATTTCTCTCAGGTGCTGGGACTGTATGCAGCTAGAGGATAATTAGCTAGTAACTGATCTTGTTTTTAAACAATGTCAAAGCTGAGCATAGTGACTTAACTTCAGCCACCCCAGTAGTCAGAGGGCTAAGATAGGAAGATAACCAAGAATTTAAGGACAGCCTGAACTACATAATGAGTTCCAGGTTAGCTTGGGCTCCTCTATCTCAACAGTATAAGCAGTCAAATCTAATAGTGAAGTATCCAAACATGTACTTATTCTTTCAACAGTATCTCTTTGTTGCCATCGGGAAGTAAAAATAAATGGAACAGGGATTCTGTCTTAGGGTTTCCACTGCTGTGAACAGACACCATGACCAAGGCAAGTCTTATAAAGGACAACATTTAATTGGAGCTGGCTTACAGGTTCAGAGATTCAGTCCATTATCATCAAGGTGGGAGCATGGCAGCATCCAGGCAGGCATGGTGCAGGCAGAGCTGAGAGTTCTATATCTTCATCTGAAGGCTGCTAGTGGAAGACTGGCTTCCTGACAGCTAGGATAAGGGTCTTAAAGCTCACACCCACAGTGACACACCTCCTCCATTAAGGCCACACCTCCAAATAGTGCCACTCCCTGGGCTAAGCATATACAAACCATCACAGACTCCTTGGAATTTATGGCTTAGACTTAATCTCCCAGGACTAAGAAGATGGAGATATAATCAGAAAACTAAATCATGGGTCACTGTACCTGACACAGTAGGTCTACAGGTGTGCTATTGCCTCAGTATATTCATGGTAGTGCAAGCTTTTTTGGTACACAGGGCTTTTACTCAGTGTATCACAGAAGATAGCCAGGATGGACAGTAGGATGGACAAGCTCTGGTGGGCCAAGATGTATACAGGGGAGATTATGATACCAGAGAGAGGGAATAGGGCAAAGGCTGGCCAAGGTGTTTCAACTCAATGCCAAGCAAAGGGGCCTGGGTTGCTTAGTGATGAACAGCCTTGGAATACAAGATACGGGATGTCTGGAGTTACGAACTTGGTGTCTGGACTGTGGACTGTGAGGGTGCATCCCATCTGCTGTGATTCGCCAGAGCTGCTTCAGGGGCCAGTAATGGAAACTCACCCTCACTTGGCCCCAGCACAAAATAATCAGCTGGATACTGTAAAGTCCACAGAAATGGCGAGGGTTGATTCAGGACTAGCCGTTGACCATCAAGCAAAATAGTTGTGCCAGGGTGTCTGTCTCTCTCTCTATCCATAGGTTACTGCTCTTCTCCTCTCCCCTCCCCTCCTCTCCTCTCCCCTCCCCTCCTCTCCCCTCCCCTCCTCTCCTCTCCTCTCCTCTCTTTTCCTCTCCTTTCCTTCCCCCCTCCCCCTCCCTTCCCTCCCCTCCCTTCCCCTCTCCTCCCTTCTCTTCCCTTCCTCTCCCTTCTCTTCTTTCCTCCCTTCCCCTCTACTCCCCTCACTTCCCTTCTTTCCCTCCCCTTCTGTCTCTTTCCCTCTGCTTCTCCTCTCCTTCCCTTCCCCCTGTCCTCCCCTCTCCTCTCCTCTCCCATCTTCTCCCTCTTTCTTCATTCTCTTCCCCACCCTTTCTGCTCCTCCCCTCCCTCAACTCCTTCTTTTCTTTTCCCACTTGAATCCTGAGCCCCACCCGCCCAGCTGCATCTATGTCTTCCTCCACAGCAAGGCAGCCTTCCCACCGGCTAGCTTCCTTGGCTGTGACTGGCTCACAAGCTCAGCCTGGAGCCAAGTGCTATTGCTGAAATGGTGCAGAACTCTGCTGAGTTAAGCTTGGGTCCCATTCCACTCAAGGAGGAATCCCAGCTGCCCCATAGATGCTCTGGTTCCTTTGAGGAGAACACAAAACCACCAAAACCTAGGATGTTTTCATCAAACGAAGAAGGAACCTGATCCTGAAGACCAAAACAACAATACCTTTGAGAAGGCAGGACAGCTGGGAGTTCACGGCAGTGGAGGGCCTTTCTCCATAGTTCCAGGGCTGGAGGTGTCCTCTGTGGCCCTTCATGTCTACTTTCTATAAAGCAGCCATGGAGACCATGGAGATTTTTGAGGTTGCTCATGGGACTTCTCAAGAGACCAGATAGGTAACCAAGCAGGCTGGGAACAGCAGGCGATAGGACTGCTTTCCCTTGGGATATAGGGGCTGAGAGGTGGAGGAAGCTGTTGACACACTCGTCTCCGCAGTGTAAGTCTGCAGTTGCCCTGTTTTTCATGTTCAGTACTATCTGGAGGAGACCACACCCACACTGGATATGTCTAATGTTCGAGCCCTAACTAACTCATATCTATGCTTCTTGTTTCTTCTGTGTTTCCTTCTGAGCATCACTTTCTCTTAACTCTTATGCGTACACCTATGTTAATTATCTTTTTTATCATATTTACTTATTGTGTGTGGACGTGCACATGCGCAAAGGCACACACGTGGAGATCAGAGGACAACTTCTAGAACTCTGTTCTCTCCTCCCACCATGTAGGTCCTGTGAATTAAGCTCAGAACATCAGGCTTGGCAGCGAGAGGGTGTACCTGCTGAGCCGTCACTATAGCCCCCTCCCCCATATCTGGTGATAGAGTGCATGCCTAGCATGTAGGAAGCCCTGGGTTCAGTCCCCAATGGGGCATGAGCTAGGCATGGTGGTGCACGTCTGTTATCTTAACCCTGGAGAAGAAGAGGCGGGGAGATTCAGAGTACAGGGTTCTACGGTGAGTTCAAGATTAGCCTGGAATACATGAAACTCTTCTAAGAAAGGATAGAAAGGAAAGGACATGCCATCAGTGCAAAGGTGGGACACTGCCTCGGGATGTTCACACTTGGTCCCCTCTGTCTGAAGCTCAGCCCCTTTGTCACCTTTACCCCACCGTCTAAAGCGTACCTCTGCCTGGCTCTTCAGGCAGCAGCTGGTTGTTTCCCATGGGGCTGTGATCTCTGCTTCCTGGTTTCTCCTTTGACTTTCCCTTCATGTACAAACATCCTCTATGCTGTGACACATGGTTACCACAGCTTTCCCCCCTTCTCTCTTCTGTCTTGTGTTCTCTCACACCACACCGCTTTGGATTGGGGGCGAGAGGGACATCTGCTTGGGCCTGAGCCTCCGGAGGAGGTCCTAAAAATGTCTCAAGTGGAGCTGAGTTGGAGACCAGAGAGGCGGCGTTGTGTGAAGGCCCTGGGCAGCCCTCTCTGCTCCAGAAGGACATGCTAAAAGAAGCATTAAGTCCCTCATCTCGTGGTTACATTATTCCTATTTCCTAAAGGGAGAAATATTAAACTCGGAGTGTTTGGCAGCACTGGGGGGAGGGTGGCTGCAGGTGGCTATGGGACTTTTTAGAGCTCATTAGCCAGTTAGGAGAATAGGTCATTTACACTGTCCTTGAGGGATGAGGGTTCTGAATTAGTATACTGGCTAAAGTCCCTGCTGTCCCCAGATGTCCATGCATCATTTCTGTACAGTGTGCTGTGTGTTACTGAAAAGGGAAAGAGAGAGAAAAGGCATGACAGGACTATGCAGAGTCCAGGGTCAGGGTCTCCACATGTGCTTTTCCTGCGTGTGATTCTAAGGGATTGTCCCTAGAAGGACAGTGATGTCACCTTGGAAAGCCTATGGAGGAGAGAGATCTTCACAAGTGGACCAGTGGAGGCTTGTTGGGCTTTTAGCACCTGTTACTATTCAGGAAATGTTTTTTGTATCTTTAAGAATTCATAGCCAGGCAGTGATGGCACATGCCTTTAATCCCAGCACTCGAAAAGCAGAGGCAGGCAGATCTCTGAATTTGAGGCCAGTCTGGTCTACAGAGTGAGTCCCAGGACAGCCAGGGCTACACAGAGAAACCCTGTCTTGAAAAACAGACAAACAAACAAACAAACAAACAAACAAAAAGAGTTCATATGCTAAATCAAATTCTCTATGCAAAACTTGTACATCAAGTAATTGTAAAAACTCAGTCTGGGGAGTTAACTCAGTAAAGTATGTCTGTTCAAGCATGAGGACCCGAGTTCAACCCCCAAAACATGCATTAAAAAGCTGGGTATAGGGGCTGGAGAGATGGCTCAGTGGTTAAGAGCACTGAGTTGAGTTCAATTCTCAGCAACCACATGGTGGCTCACAACCATCTGTAATGGGATCTGATGTCCTCTTCTGGTGTGTCTGAAGATAGCTACAGTGTACTCGCCTACATAAAATAAATAAATAATTTTTTTAAAAGCTGGGTATAGGGCCACGTGTTTGTCATTTCAACACTGTAGAGACAGAGACAGGCAGATCCTTGCTCTCACTGCCAGCCACCGTAGCCCAATTAGCAAGTCCCAAGCAAAGGAGAGAGCCTATCTCACAAAACAAGAAGAACAGCACTTGAGGAATGATCTCTGGTCTTCACACATGTATACATACATACACACCACACACACACAGAGAGAGAGAGAGAGAGAGAGAGAGAGAGAGAGAGAGAGAGAGAGAGAGGAAGAGAGGAATGAAGTCTTATATAAGGAATGTGCTGATATGCTATCTAGGGTCATTTTGAAATCAAGTCAGGGAAAAAAGATTTAGGCTTATGGTATGGGGTCCTGTATCATCCCTATAGATGTATCAGAAGACATCTTTGTGCAGCTTTGCTTCAGCCTCAGAGGAGGGAGCTACTCGGTGGCGAGGCTGAGCTGGTTGCGATGAGACCACATTGATTCTTATGAAACAGGAGCCACCAAAGCTGCAAGCTCCCTCCCCCAGGACCAGTTCAGGGCCCCTGGCTCTTCATTGCTGGGTTCTCCCTATGTCTCCTAACCAGCATTTCCTGTTTTAAAAAACACAATTTTTGGAGTTTCTAGACCCAAACCGCACAATTTTTAAGTTAAATGTTTTCAAAGTGACATCTGTCCCAGTCAGTTTATGCAAGCCGATGACATGTCCCAGATGGGTAACAGTTACTTTCTCCCATATTTGGGAGGAGAGGGGGTATGCTTTTTCCAGGAGACAACTAATAGGATGTAGATTTTTTTTCTTTTAAAAAGGAATGGAAAAAAATTAGAGTGTGAAAGAGGTGAAATAAGAGAAATTGAAACAGGAGGTTAGAGTAGTCAAAGATCGGGCGGTGGTTGGGAGATTCCAGAGTTTTCTCATGACTTGTATGATCACATTGGCCTTCATTTAAGTTCTACTCCAGGGAATGGTAGAACCTTCTAGACACTTGTCTATGCCACAAGGATGGAGTACACACCTCTTGGGACCCGGTGGCTTAAATGAAGAAGCATGTGTGCACATGCTAGTTAGTGTGTGCTTGGCCTGCCATTCACACTGATGATGGAATGGGTGTTGCTGAGGTCTTTTTAATGTGCAGTCATACTATGTGTGATATCTGTAGGACCTTTAACAGTATGGGAGCAAGAATACCCTAGCCAAGATGTTAACATTGTACACATAGCACCTGTGGATATCGGGACGTACCCTGCAGATGGGGCTTTGAATATGCACAGGGGTATGGGCCTTACAGTGTAGGATTTATCCTTGACTATTGATGCCTACTCTACTGACAGCCTGGTTTTACCTGGACTTTCTAGCTGTAGCCAGAGACAGACGTAAAGACACACAGAAAATCAAAAAGACTCAAGGTGAATGAATGTTTCTGAAGATAGAGGCCATTCTAGGTTTTTGTTTGTTTGTTTGTTTTGATTTTTTATATGATGAAATACTCTTGCTAATAGCAACTTAGTGTAGGTGGAGGATTTATTTCATCTTATAGGTAACAGTCCAACATTTGGGGAGGTCAAGGCAGAAACCACAGAGGAATACTAGCTCACTCTCAGGCTCATGATCAGCTAGCTTTCTTAGATAGCCCAGGGCCACATACCCAGAGTTGGTGCAGCCCACATTGGGTTGGGCTTATCTACATTAATTAGCAATCAAGATAATTCCCCACAGATATACCCCCAGGCCAATCCCTCACTTGAGATTCCCTTCTCAGGTGACTCTGGCCTGTGTCAACTAGGACAACCATCATGAGCCAAAGAATTCTGGAAGCCTCTAGAAACAAGGAGAAGGGTTTTCTGATAGAATTCCTGGTACCAAAGGCACGACTTGGCTCAATACTACCTCTATTAGACCTCTGCACTACAGAAACAAACACATAAACAAAAAGGGCAGGGAGATGGTCCAGTCAGTAAAACGGTGCACTGTACAAGCCCAAAGACCTAAGTTTGGTCCCCCAGTATTCACATACAAATCCAGATTCAGAAAAACAAACACATACATTTATGAGCTGGAGAGACAGCTCAGCGGCTGAAGGCACTTGCTGCTATTACAGAGGATCCAAGTTTGGTTTACAGCACCCATATCTGGTGACTCATAACTACCTGTAACTGGCTCCAAGGGGACCTCTTATGACTCCCATGGCACTGCATTCATGTGCACATTGCCCCCACAAATAATAAAATAAATATAAATATAATAAATAAAATAAAAATGAAAAATCTGGGCTTATAACTGCACATGCCTGTAATCCTAGCAGTGGAAAGAAAATTCCTAGGGTTTGGTGGCCAATCTGCCTCATTCAGTGGACTCCAGAGAGACACTACCTCAAAAAAATAAGGTAAAGAAGGATGCTAAAAGACTTTAGACAACCACCTCTGGCCTTCACACACTCGTGTGTAAACACATCTGCATGCACACAGGAACACACACACACACACACACACACGCACACGCACACACACACAAAGATACTGGCCTCATTTTGTTTTTATATCCTGAGTTGATGGTAATCTGTCATAGCAACATGAACTAACTCTTGCCTTGATTCTGACACTGTCAGCCCTCATACGGCAGCCCCCATTAGCCACCATACAGATGCGCATGGTCTCATCTACTCACAGTTAACTGCAGTCCAAAATGCTAGATGGAAAATTCCAGAAACAAACCATTCATAAGTTTAAAGTTATGCGCCATTTTGAGAAGCCTGGTGGCATCTCTTTTATTACAGTCTATTGCATAATTGTTCTATTTTATTATTAATCTCTTTGAGTGATTAATTTAGAAATTAAATTTTCTCAGAAATAAGTATAGGGAAAAACAGTGTATTGCAGGTTTGGTGAAATCTGAGATTTCAGTCTGTCACTTAGGGCTCTTAGGACCTATCCCTGTGGATAAGAGACTTTCTCTGTGTATGTTAAACATGCCTTAAGTCCAGTGGGATATGTGAATTAGTGTTCTGGAGAGCTGAGGCAAATCTAGCGCGAGAATCAGTTCTGACTCTGACAGCAATGCATGTTCATAAAAGAAACAGGAAGGAGATTGTTTTCATTGATTTTTTTCTTTAAACTTTCTATCCTGTAAAATCACAAAATCACAACCTACGTAAACGTAGAGGCGATTACATCACCAGTCAATTCAGCAGCCGTTAATGTTTTCTCACTGTGCTTTTTCCTTGTCCCCTCATGTCCCCCACACCTATCCCCCTTCTCTCCCGTCCCCTCCCCTCCACACCTGCTCTCTCTCCTCCCGTCCTCTCCCCTCCCCTCCTGTCCTCCTCTCCAGCTCTCCCCAGGGGTCCTTCTCTCCCTTCTGAGGGCTGAGATTCCAGGCTGCACCACTTCTTCCTGTTTTTATCATGGGCTTTGAGACCACACACTCGCAC
The DNA here is from genome assembly GCA_028551405.1 of Uromys caudimaculatus. Classification (NCBI taxonomy): domain Eukaryota; kingdom Metazoa; phylum Chordata; class Mammalia; order Rodentia; family Muridae; genus Uromys; species Uromys caudimaculatus. Next base: position 44,346,934 of record CM052700.1, read on the forward strand.
ACTGAGCCAGGTCTCCAGCCCCCTTCTGTGTGACCCAGGGTCTCACTATGTAGTCCCTGCTGTTCTTAACTCCCACTTTTCCTCCTTCAGTCTCTTGAATGCTGGGATCACTGATGTAGGATTGTGCATTTTTTAAAAAATTCTTTCCTTGTTTGTTTTCAGTCGAAGTATTTTAAAATAAATTATAGTAATTATTACATCTGAACTCTAAGTAGTTCATTATGTAGCTCTAAAATGATGTAATCATAGTATTACTATCAAATCAACAGAATTAATATGTATTCCCTAGTATTCTCTAACCCATATTCAAATGTCACAAATGTCCCTAATAACGTATCCATAGCTGACTGTTCACAGTGACAGAACCAGACCTGTGCATCTCCCCACTGGGTCACTGCCCTTCCTAAACCTCTGCTCATGAACAGATGCTTTGTTCCCACACCCTCATCTTATTCCACTGTTGGAACAGGCATGGTAGAAAGAAGTTCCATGTATCTGTTCCGGGTGCTGCGGCTCTGGGTAGGACAGGAGACACACAGGAAGTGGCTGCGCGTCTTCCCACATAGTCTGATGGGCAGGTGGGGGCTGTGGGAAGCCTTTGCAGGCCCTGCATGTGGGAGGGGGAGGGGGCCATTCTCGGGGAACGAGTGGCAGCCGTCTCCCATGGGTTCTCTAGCCTGGGGCACCGCAGTTGCTGCAGGGTGCCACAGACAGGCTAGACGGAGGGAGCGCAGCTGGACTTGGGCGAATGGGTACCATTTGGGAGTGCTGGGAAGCCCTCAGCGAGAGATTAGACACGGCTCCTTAATTGAGGGCCAGATCCCTAGCTTCCCATGGCGGGTCCAGATGAAGAGACAGTCCATAATCCTAAGACATTTATTTTCATAGTGTGGAGAGCGGTGTGGATGGAATTGTACCCCTGCCTTTCTGGGAGAGGCAGGCAGATATAGTAACTGGGGAGGGGTGTGGCTAAACCTCTAGGCGTCTCATTAACAGGAGGATGACTTGGAGCTGTGTGGCCACACCTCTACCTGAGGAGGGGTGGTAAGTGACTGTGACTGGAGCCAAAAGCCTCCCGGGAGTGTTGGCATAACGTTTTCGGTCCCTTGCGGATTGTTCCACTGGGTTGTCCAGATTTTACGCCTGTGCTCAACCGGGTGCCAGATTACCTGTCACAGATCACTGCCCCACATTCCACCGCCTGGACTTCAGAGGAGGTGTGTGTGTGTGCCCGTGCAGGAGAGACCTGTCTGTTCGTGAACACAGTCTTGTGGTCAGCCTTTGTCTATTTCTACTTGCACACTCACTGTTTCTTTAGACTTGGAGAAAGGGGGAAAGTATTGTGCTCAGACTGCGGGTTGTTTGTCTGTTTCTTTATTATTTTAACACATTCTGTCCTGTATATTTAAAACAGAAACATGCTACATTTACTTAGTGCTCACTCTGTCTTTTCCTGATTATCAACATTTCCCAGACTCTGTACTCCAGATCCCTTCCCCTGCTGGAGTTACAAGAGGTCATGAGCTGCCTGAAGTGTGTTCTGGGCCTGAAAACAGATCCCCTCTTACCCACTGAGGCACCTCTGCCGACGCCTCACTGCATCTTAAAAGAGACTTTTCTATGCCTCTCTTGAACCTGTCTTTTAAACATCAAGAGTCCTGTGTTCATTTTTTTCTTTTATACACACAGTTGGGGGGGGTCATTGAATGCAGGGTCTTTGCATGCTAGACAAGCACTGTGTGACAGATCTGTCCCAATAGCCACCCTTAAAAAAAAAAAAAAGACCAGCCAGACAATAAAGTTTGAATCTACATATCTACATGCCAGTGTTACAGAAGACTAACTTCATTGTGTGTGTGTGTGTGTGTCTGTGTGAGTGTGCATGCATACACATGTGTATTTGAGTAGGGATGCATGTGTGAGCACAGGCACGTGGAGACCAGAGACCCCTCCCTTTCCCGGAGTCTTTTTCTTTTTTCTTTTTTTTTTTTTCTTTTTTTTATTTTTTATTTATTTATTTATTTATTTATTTATTTATTTATTTATTTATTTATTTATTTTTTTGATACTTTATTTACATTTCCAATGTTTCCCCTTTTCTGGGTCTCCTCTTTGGAAACCCCCTATCCCCTCCCCTTCCCCGCCTCTGTGAGGGAATTCCTCCTCCCACCTACCCGCCCACCCATTCCCATAGTCCCACCTTGACATTCCCCTTTACTGGGGCCTCTAGCACCCTCAGGCCCAAAGTCCTCTCCTTTCTCCCTGATGGCCATCGAGGTGATTCCTCTGCCTCATATGTAGTCCAAACCATGGGTCAATAGATGTGTATTCTTTGGTTAGTGGTCTGAACTCCAGGATGACCAGGGGGAGGGTCAGGCCCATTGACGCTCTTGCTCCCT
>CM052700.1:44349832-44473953 GCA_028551405.1 Uromys caudimaculatus
CTTGACATTCCCCTTTACTGGGGCCTCTAGCACCCTCAGGCCCAAAGTCCTCTCCTTTCTCCCTGATGGCCATCGAGGTGATTCCTCTGCCTCATATGTAGTCCAAACCATGGGTCAATAGATGTGTATTCTTTGGTTAGTGGTCTGAACTCCAGGATGACCAGGGGGAGGGTCAGGCCCATTGACGCTCTTGCTCCCTCCATGGGGCTGCCAATTCCCTCCGCTCCTTCAGACCTTTCTCCAACCCCTCCATCTGGTAGTCCCAATCACTTCTTTCCTTATTTCTTGATGAAGGGTCTCTTGCTGAACCCAAAGCTTGCTGATTCATCTAGACTGCTTTCACCAGCAAGCCTTGAGGATCCTCCTGTCTCTGCTTCCCCAGAAATGGGATTATAAGTGTCTGCCACTGTGCCTGGCTTTTTAAATATGGGTCCGAGGATGGAAGTCAGATTCAATCAAGCACTTTCACTGACTGAGCTGCTCCCTGCCAGCGACCCCTGCATCCTCAAGCTTCTGGAAGAGTGGGGTGCATCACCACAAAACCTCAAAGGTGGTTGTAATAGTTTACCTAACAGCATCAAGACTGACAGTGAAACAAGGGTGGCTTAAGATGGTGAACAGCGCAGTGGGGGGGCCTGGCAGTTCATGGGTGTGTCTGTTTCTTAGACCCAGAGTAGCTCCATGAAATCGGAGGCGATTCCAAAGCCGTTGTTATCCAACCGACCTTTGGTTTTGTGATGTCAAAACAATCACTTTCTGGTTTGCCTATGATGCCAAATGACCAGGGAATCTTTCCATAATCTTTCTTCTTCAGTGCTGGAAAAGGACCAAGATCCTGAAAACTTCTATCGGGCAAGGGATCAGTAAACATGTTATGTAAAGGATCAGATAGCAAATACTTTAGGCTTGTGGGCTGAGTCTCTGTCATGGCTGGCCATCTCTGCTTTGCTAAATGACAGTAGCAGAAATACTTAAATGAGCAGGAATGCCTGTGTTCCAATACATTTTTATTTATAAAAATGAATACTAGGCTGTCTTTGACCCAGGAGCTGTAGTTTGCCAACCGTTTCCCTAAAGCATGAGTGGGAAGCACTGAACTGTGCCTAGAGCATGTCTCCTGACATGTGTCATTGCCTTACAGCATTCAGCCATTTCAAAACTGAGCCAACATTTTTGAAAATGGAGTAGTTTATACAAGAGCACAGCGATTTTTATCTTGATTGGGAGGCTGGAGAGCCTAGAATTTGGGTCTTCATTGCACAACGTGTAAGAGACATACTAAGAGACACGAAGCTTAAATCATGTCCTGTTACCTGTATCCAGTGATGTTAGCATTTTAATTAAAGGGAGAGGCTTGGAGTTTATTGCCTGTGAGCTCATGGGCAGCTGCTTTTGAAATTGCCATGGCCTGTCCAGCAGGTCTTGGCCTCACCCATCTCTGTTCTCTGAGACTGTGTGCTGATTGCCCTTGGCCATCTTTATCCTGGTTGGGTTTTCTCATTGTTTCCACAAGCTTGGTCCCTATGGATACAGGTGCATTTACCATGGCTACAATAGAAGAAAACAAGGGAAAATGTTTGATGGGTGGGGGATGGGTATCTTTTCATAGACAGTCTCCCTTCGGTATAGAAGATGAAGCTGAAATGTAGACTATGATGGGAAGAAAACAGTGCCCATGAAACTTGAAGGTACATAGGAGGTTGGGAGGCTCATGGAGGGTGGGAGAGAAGGAATGGGAGAAATTTGAAAAATGCATTTTGTTTGAAAATGCCATCATGAAACCTAATACTGCCTATATTAATTAAAAACAAAACAAACAAATGACACTATGAAGTGAAAAATAATTTTTAGGAGATTTTGATTACTGTTATCTTACGCGTATGAGTGCTTTGCCTACATGTGTGTGTATGTGTATCATGTATGTGCTTGGTGCCTGTGGAGGCCAAAAGAGGGCATCAGATTCCTTGCAATTGGAGTTACAGAGAGTTGGGAACTGTCACGTGGGTGCTGGGAACCAAACCTAGGCCATCTGTAAGTGCGGCAAGACCTAGTAAAGAAAGTTTTAAAAGTTGCTAACTTTTTTTTTTCCTGAAAAAGGGATTCACATAGGCTGGTCTCAAACTTACTACGTAGCCCAGGCTTGCATCAAAATCACTGTCAGCGCTGGGGTTACAGGCAGGTGCTAGTATACCTAGTCACAACAGTAAATTTGGCCATATTTTCTGCTCGGCGCTTACATACAGTGACTTGACCATCACCAAGGAGTGCAGTGTGATTGGCACCTAGAGTAAGCACCACTGGGAGATGCGGCTTCCTCGCTCTCTGATGCTGAAATGGTGGAGACTATATGGACTCCAGGCAGAAGTGTGGAGTGTGTCCAGGGAACTTTCCTCCTTCTCACTTCAGAAGCTCAATGCTCTTGCTGCTTAATCCTGTCCATCTGTCTGGAGGATATCTGAGGGTTTGTTTGTCTGTTTTGTTTTAATTCTCTAAATGGTATGATTATGGCTAGTGAGGTGGCTGAGCAGTAAAGATTCTTGCCCCCTGAAGGTGCAGGCCTGATATCCCAAGTTCGGAGAACTGTCTTAACATGATATGATGTGGCATATGTGCTATGTGCCTTCACCTCAATAATAGTAACATGGTATGAGAATGTAAGCGACGTCATTAAATAAAGGTATCGTTGTACTAAAAGACATCGAGTCAGAAACATGACTTAAATCATTTCTTGTTGCCTGTATCCAAGGATACCAACATATTCATTAATAGAAGGAGTTGAAGTTTATTCCATATGGAATTGTAGAACTGGGTGGGGCTTTGGAGGGGAAGGACCTTTTAACAGGGAGGAGATTTTCTATGTATGTGAAGCTTTTCAGTAGCCATTCATTCCTAATACTGGCCCTAAAGGATCACTTGAGCCCAAACTTGGAACCATGTTTAGACAGCATCAACGAAGCACAGTGCTTGGCGGGTTTCGCCTTTGGCCACAGGGCATCTTCATCGCTCTGGCATCTGCATCTGTGAAGTGGACAAACTGCTGTAGCTGTTCCAGCACAAACTGAGGTGTGTGCTATGCTCTGCTGAGGCTGTCCACTCACTGGCCAGGTCACCCACATGATAAATGTAATGCTCCCTGTCTGTCCCTCTATCCTGTGAGCTCAGGGACATGTGTTTATACATAAAAACAATGCAAAGAGACCTGAGAGTCACTGGAAGATCAGAAATTAAGAGGAGAGGTTTTCCTTGAACAAAGAAAAAGGATTTCTATTCACAAAGAAACTTATGACAGAATGAAGTTGTCATACAATTTAGAGTATGCACCCCAAATTTTCATAATACAACCACCCAATAACCATAATAAATGAAAAGTGCTAAGTGATATGTAGGGTTTATATCAGTATTCCCTGCTCCAGTAATATAATAAAATACCTGAGGCTGGTGCTTTATAAAGAAATGAGGTTTATTTAGCTCATAGTTCTAGAGATCCAAAGGCTTGGTGCTAGCACTGGCTTGGCTTTGATGGGTGGCATGAAAATAGAAAAACATGTAACAGGAGGGAACTCACATGGTAAAACTGGGGAGGGGTAGGCTTGCTGTTTTATAGCATTCGTCTTTTGAGAACTCACCTGGATCCCATGAAAACTATCTTAAACCCTCCAAGGGTCATAATCAAGTGATCTCATTTAGTACCAATAGATGCCATTTCTCAAGAATATCACCACCTCTCACATTCCCACACTGGACACCAAGTTTCGAGCACATGATTCTTGAAAGTCAGGCACATCCAAGCCTCAATAGGGTTCTTTATGAGCGGGTGTGAGCTGTTTGGGTTAGTTATTCGCTCAAAGAGCCCACAAAGTGAGTCCTCAGGTGCAGCACATGCTTGACTGATGCTCCAATATTAACACCTCTGCCACCTATAGACACTGGACGAGTAGTGGGGAGCAAGGGTTGTTTGTGACAGATGGGTTCCTCCCCCCTCAGCTGAGCATGTCACCTGAGCCTGATTCCTGGCCCTGGGCCATACCTCCCTCCAATCATGATGTGGCTGGCTCCTTCACGTACCTGGAGCATCACTGGGAACATCTAGAAAGGGATATCTGCTCTGTCTGTGTTTCCCATACTTATGATACAAATGGCAAAAATTGGTGGCCTGGTAAATGTGTTGCTCAGAACAGATGTCCCCTTTCATTGAGATAAAAGCCCCAATGGCCCCAGTGCTCCCTAAGATGTGCTCACCTGGCCATATTGGCTTTCTTTCACCTCTTTCTGTCTTTTCCCTCTGCTCTGGCCACACAGTCCTCTCTGTCTCTCTGTCTCTCTCTCTGTCTCTGTCTCTGTCTCTCTCTCTCTCTCTTGCACAGTAGGCCTACCTTGGAGCCTTTGTTGAACTACTCTGTGGTGGTTGACATTGCCAACTTTACAGGATCTTGAATCACCTAGGAGATAAACTTCTGAGCATGTTTGTGAAGGAGTTTGCAGTATTTTGATTGGGTTCATTGTGGTAGGAAGACTCACTCTAGATGTAGAAGGCACCATCCCATCAGCTGGGGTTCTAGGCAAGCTGAACATCAAGCATTCATCTTCCTTTGCTTCCTGATTGCTGATGAAGTATGACCAGCTGCCTCAGTCTCCTGAGGCCATGCCTTCACCTGAGATGGTCTGTATCCTTGTATAAACACTCAGCCAAAATTAATGCGACCTCTTGAGTTGCTTTTCTCTGGTATTTTTGCTGCACCAACCAGAAAAGTAATCGCTGCAGGCTTGTTGTTGTCTCTGCCTGGAATGTTCTTACACAGCAGTTTTTCATGTCCGAGTCTCTAGTCCTTTCCATGACATCCCAGACAAATTATTTCTATTGTTCACCGTACCTATATTTTTTTCTTGGGATATAATCCAGACTTCATTGCAGAAGCTTATTTATTCTCTATCTCCTCCACCATCAAATCAGCATCTTCAGCTCAGGAACTTTTTTCTTTGATGGTAAACTACTGTGAACAGCAGGATAGTACCTGATCCTGAAAGAATTCTGGGATGTACCAATTCCTCAGTGATTTATATGAAGTTCCTTGGTTGTTGTTAGCAACAGAACCCAAACTTACACTGATTCTCAGCCAAGGTATGCATTCCTGTTCTCCTTTAGGCAAATGATAAAGACATACAGCCTTGGTTTCTTTTCTCCTGAAGCTGGATGGTCTGTGGAGCACAGAGCTTACACACTTAGAATGCAGGCAACAAAGAGCTTCTCCTTACAGGTAAAGTCTATGATAAAGGAACACCAGTACCTTGAAAACTACCAGGACCACATGCCCCATGGACTCAGCCTGTCTTTATTTCATCTCTTGTTGCTATGATAAAATGCCGCATCCAGAGCAACTGATGAGAGAAAGTGCTTACCTGTCTCACAATTCCAGGTTCTAATCATCGTTGTGGGAAAGTCAAGGTGGAAGGGATTTGAAACAGCTAGTCAATTCCATCTGTAGCCAGGAGCAGGGGACAGTGAATCAGCTCATTTTCTATGCTCTTACCCAGTTCAGAATCCCTTGCTTAGGGAATGATGTCACCCACAGTAGGAGGGTCTTCCTAGCTCAGTTAACATAGTCATTTAACCCCCATAGACATGTCCCTAGTTCAATATAATCTAACAGTAGTTCCTAAGTGAATCCCAAGATTGTGTCAAGTTGACAATTTAACACCATACCCAATCTCCAGTGACAACTGAAGGAAAAGAGATGGTGACAAGCTCATTTGGAAGGCAGCACTGGGAAGCAGAGACATGGAATACAGACGGGGCTTGGCCCCTCCTATTGGTCTATACCATAGGCACCCTCATTATTATATCTAGTTTGTTTATCTCCCTCCTCCAAAGTCCCAAGACAGTTTTCCAGGAAAGGACTGAAAGGATCATTCTCTGCAAACATGATTTCCCAAGCATGGTGTGCACACCAGTGTGGCATATAGTCTGTTGGGTTGTAGAAAGAAATAGTAAAACTTCTTTTGTCATTTATATTTAATCTTGTACTTTAAAATCTAATTTTAAATGCATGGTTTATAATGCTCACATCAGCACTGTACATATACATATTAGTTTATATATACATCTATAATTCATAAATAAGTAAAAATACATATCATATATTTGTGCCAGCTCAAAATATTTTACTGGTAGTTATCTGTGATTGTAAAAGCTTAGACTACTGTCCAATGTATTTTTTAATAGAGGACAAGATCATAGTATCTTTAGTTAAAATGACAGTTTATTACTATGTTGTCTGTGGTATGTGCATGCATGTGTGTGTGGTGTAGTGTGTGTGTGGTGTGGTGTGTGTGTGTGGTGTGGTTGTGTGTGTGTACCAGAGGTCATCTTCAGGAGTCCTTCCTCAGAAGCTGTGGATCAAGTTTTTGAGACAAGGTCTCTAACTGGCCTAGAACTCTCCAAGTTGGGGCTATGCTTGACCATTAAGTTACTGTCTGCTTTTCCCCTGCCCTGGGATTTTTAAGAATGCACCTGATGCTAACTAAGCATTTTATGTGGGTTCTAGGGATCAAACTGGGGTCCCCATGTTTACCAGTTGAATCATCTCTCTGGCCCCTTTATTGTTCTCATGAACCAAATGTTGCCATTCCTCACAGTCACAAACTGCCCGACCCTGCAGCAGTGGGAATAGAGGGGCACAGTCTCTCATTTAGGATTTGAAGGATGATACGCCTCCTTTCTTTGTTAGTCAGAAAACTTGAGTAAAATCACTACCAACAAAAGCCTTTCAAATTACGATGAGTATCCCATGCTGAGAGCCAGAAATGTTTCTGGAGAAGACACAGAAAGATGTAGAAGGATAAATGATGAAGGAGTCCAGGGATGGCTGAAATGGTTGCAGGGTTGAAGTAGGTAATAGAAGGGTGTGTAGGGGGGCATGGAAAGGGAACTCACAAGGGCCCAAGCTAGGTGTGCCTCTGGAAGGACAGCAAATGTGGTTAGCTGACAAACCATCTTCAAGTCGGGAATATATTCTGAATTATTGAAATCTGAATGACTCTCATATTCTATTAAAGAAGGAAAATGGCATTAGAATAAATATTAAAAGGAACCAAGATCTGGGGCATTCATCTTGCCTGAATATCATTAGCTCCTTTCAGTACAGGCATCCTTCCTTCCCATAAGCACTCACAGTGCCCCAACCCCCAGTACTCTGTGTTGTAAGTCTCCAAAGACATCTTAAACACTCCTGTGATCCCAGCCTGTGGGAGACAGAGGTAGTAACATTCATAGTTCAAGGCCAGCTGGGCTAAATAGGGAGACTGTGTTTCAAACCAAACCAAACCAAACCAAACCAAACCAAACCAAACCAAACCAAACCAAACCAAACCAAACCAAACCAAACCAAACCAAACCAAATCAAATCTAATCAAACCTCAAGGCTGAAGCTGTCTCTACCAGATAGGAAGACTGTAGGGTGTAGAGCAAAAATTCAACTGATGTTTCTAGGTTATAGCAGGTATTCTAGCAGGTCCTGTGTCTGGCACTGGAAACAGGCATGGCCCTGCCCCTGCCCTCCAGCAGCTGTCAAGTTGTTGGGGAACCAGGATGGAACAGAACAGTCCCATCCCGAGCTGAATTGTCCCTATGGAGGGAAAGAGTGGCAGGGCCTGAGCAGGGGTTGGGAGGTGACAGGTGGTGTCTGGGAAAACCTGGCTGAGATATTCAAGGTGTGCAGGATGGTTTTTTGAATGAAAAAGGAAACCTAAAAGAAAGAAAACAGTAAGTTCAAACAGGAAAGGTCAGAGGTTTAGTCCATTGGCTTCATGGCAGGAAGCACAGCTACACACAGGCAGACATGGTGCTGAGAAGGAGCTGAGAGTTCTGCATCTGGATCTGCAGGCAGCAGGAGAGAGAGGCACTGTGCCTAACTTGAGCATCTGAGACCTCAGAGTCCACCCACGTGGCACACTTCCTCCAACAAGGCCACACCCACTCCAACCAGGCCACACCTCCCTTAGTTGTGGAGAGAGATTTCATAACCCCATGTCTTGTATCTTTGACTCTAAAGCCAGAACCATGAGGCCAAGCCTTCAAGTTCTGGGGCTTCCTGTGGCTGGAATATGACCCCCTTGTTCAAACACATTTCACCAGCTTTTTGTTTTTAATGGTTTCCTTTATTGCCTAAACTTGGTTGTCCTTAAACTCACTCTGTAGAATGGGCTGGCCTTGAACTTTGAATTCTGCCTGTTTCTGCCTCTGGAGTGCTGGGATTAAAGGTGTACAGTAACCAGGCCCAGCCCTAAATTTAAAAAAAAAAAAAAATTCCTTTCCACAACTTGGAAGTTTAGCTGGGTGTGGTCTTCCCTGAGGTCACCACTCCCTTTATTCTATTTGGCTGGAGGCCTTTCTTTAATTTGTTTATCTCCTTGAGCACAAGCCTTAGCTCTGTTACACTTTCTGATGCTCTTTTTCTCCTCCAACTGTACATTTTGTAATTTTTCTTGCTTAGCTTACTCCTTTTCCTTATGCATCTGTGTAAGTGTAGCCATTAATAATCAAGCAAGAGAGTCACACCAGACTGTCTGGAAATCTCCACTACTAAAGCTGTTAATCCATAACTCTTCAATTTAGCCTGAGGTAGACTTTTTTGGACAGAGAGCTGCCACGTATTTCACCAAAATATCACAAGATTAGTTTCTAGGTCAAATACTAATATTCTCCTGTGAAACCTCTTAAGCCAGGCCCCCACAGTTCAAGTCACCTTCAGCACCACTGTCTTCCCTGCTTCTAATAGTGTGACCCATTTAAGCATCCACTGCTTTTCCAGTCCAATGTCCCAGAGTGTTCCACATTCCTCCAAAGGCATGGCTATTACAGCAATACCCCACTCCTGGTACCAACTTATGTCTTAGTTATGGTTTCTATTACTGTGAAGAGACATCATGACCATGGCGACTCTTAGAAAGGAAAACATTTAACTGGGGCTGGGTTACAATTTAGAGGTTTAGTCTATTATATCATGATGTGAAACATGGTGGCACACAGGCAGACATGGTACTTGAGAGGAAGCTGAGAGTTCTATATCTGGATCTGCAAGCAGTAGGAAGAGGAAGAGAGACAGACAGAGAGACAGAAAGACAGAGACAGAGATAGACAAAGAGAAAGACAGACACTGGACCTGGCTTGAGCCTCTGAGACCTCAAAACCCATCCCCAATGACGCACTTCTTCTAACAAAGTGACACCTACCCCAGCAAGACCATACCTTATAATAGTGCCACTTTTTATGGGCCTATAGGGGCCATTTTCATTCAAACCACTGCACTACTGTTTAAGCAAGGGCTGATATGTGTGGATCTGGTAGACAGTCAAAGGACAAACAGAGAAAGCCACTTAGGAGACAACACAAACAACCCAGCAAGACAGAGAAGTCCCATTGGCCTGTGGAGAACACATTTAATTCCAGACTGACATCCCCTGACTTTGACATCACCTGAACTAGATGTGATTATGTCAAGATGGAGGGAAGACCGAGGACTCAGAAGCTGGCAGTGAGCTTGCACTGTCAGTACAGAACAGGGGAGGGAGGGCGGACTGTTAGGACAAGGGGAGGCAAGGAGCTGAGTTATATTTGGTTGTTTTATGTTATAGGGAGGTGTTAAAAAGGTAGTGGTTTTGATTTGTTTTATGAATTAGTCTTTTTTAATTAGAATAGCATAATTGTTATTTTCTTTGATAAATGATTCTCTGAGTTTAAATAGCTTCATAGATTCATACAGTCACTACCATATTCCAAGGTACAGAGCTGAAAACGTAAACCCTCCCATCTCTTGGCAAAAAGGGAGGTTTTCTCAGTCTCTGTGATCCTGACTTCTCTAAATGTCACATAAATAACATCTTGTAATATGTCCTTTCTTGAGACCGGCTGCCTTAGTCTGCATAATACCTTTCAGATGGATCTGAAAGGTTGTTGCACATATCATTAGTTCTTTTTCATGGCTGAGTATGTTTCCATGACACAGATATATCACAGATCCCTTAGTTGTGCATTGCTGAAGAACATTTAGAATGTTTAAAGTTTTTGGCAATTGTGAATAAATTTTTTAAGTCATTTTTTTGTCTATTTGAAGGTATATATATATATTCTATTGAAATAAAACATAAATAACGTAAAATTTAACGAATATAAAGTATTGGTTATATAAAATATAAAGCCAATGACGAGTTATAAACACTTTTGTCTGAATGCAAATTTTTATTTATCTATAGTAAATATATAGGAATGAGATTGCTGGGCCATTTGAGCAAACATGTCTTTAAAATTCATCAGAAATTATTAAAGTGCTTTCCAGATGGCTGTATTACTTTGCATTCCTCCCACTGATGTTTGAGCATCCTTGTTGCTACCTTTTGGTATTGGCAGGTTCTGCTTAGCCCCATCCCAACAGATCTGTAGTGATGTCTCTTTTTGACTTGGTTTGCCCTTGTCTGATTGCACAGATGCTGAACACCACCTGCTGTTTGTATCTGCTATTCACAGATCTTCTTTGTGAAGTATCTGTTTAAACTTTTCATTTTGGAATTGAAGTTCTTCTTTTTAGTTGAGTTTTTCTGTTATTTGTGTTTCTTGGATTAAAGTCCATTATTGGATATACAATTTCCAGATATTTCTCCTAGTTAGTAACTTATCATTTTTATGTCTTTTGCATAGCAAATGTTTTAAATTTTTTTTTAAATTTATTTTATGTATATGAGTACACCGTAGCTGTCTTCAGACACACCAGAAGAGGGCATTAGAGCCCATTACAGATGGTTGTAAGCCACCATGTGGTTGCTGGGATTTGAACTCAGGACCTCTAGAAGAGCAGTCAGTGCTCTTAACTGCTGAGCCATCTCTTCAGCCCCCAATGTTTTAAGTTTTTATGAAATCTGATTTATTGCTTTTTTAAAAAAAATATTTACTAAGAACTCCACTTAACAGCAGGCCAAATTTTTTCTGAAAGCTTAATTTTTTGCTTTTTATCCGTACAATCCATTTTGGATTAGTTGGTATAAGGTCTGATGTTTTTTGGAGGTCATCCTTGTTTTTCTTAAATATGCATACGCCCTTAGCCTCCAGCATGCATTAGAGGCAGTCCGTCCTTTCTCAGTTGAATTGTTTTGGTACTATTGTCAGAGTCTTTTGGCCATATCCATTCTGGGATCCTGCCCATGCATCTGTCCCTCAAATATTTCAATACCATCTCAAATGCTGTTGGATCAAACTCTCTTAACATCAGTAATGTGAGCCCTGCTAGTTTAATGTTTGTTTCCAAAATTTCCTTGGCTCTTTGAGTTGTGGCCTTCCCAGGTGAATTTTAAAATTGCTTTGCTTTATCTTAAAAAGCAAAACAAAACAAAACAAAACAACCTTTAGGGATATTGATTGGTATCCCTGTTAAATATATGTGGCACCTTTTGTAAACTTGAATTCTTAACTATCCTGAGTTCTTCCATCTGTAAACATGGTATGTCTCCTCATTGACTTGTTTTGTGCTAATGTTTTCTGATGCTCATTTTAATAGATTTATATGTAAGAATTGTATCTTCCTTTTTATTAGTGGGCAGACTAGTAGAAATAAAAAATTTCAAAATATAATTTTTACTCTGAATGGTGGCTTATACCTGTAATCTGTAAACCTAGCGGCAAGACAAGAGATTTGCCGTAAGTTTGAAGTCATCCTGAGTTATATAGTTAGTTCTAGGCCAGCCTTGGCTAAAGTGGGAGAGCCTGTCTCAAAAACAAAATTGTTCTCTGCTAATTTATAAAAGTACAATAATCTTTCTCATGTAAGGACCACGAAGGAGCCACTTAGCGGTCCTGAGTGCTGCCATGGCCTGGGGTTTCTCAGGTTTTACACATGGGCATTCATTCATATTGCCTGTGCAGGGGACAGTTTTGTCTACTTCTTTCTGACCTGAATGTCTTTTATTTCTGTCCCTAGTTTACAGAAAATTTTAAATCATAAAGATATTAAAGTTTACCTTTTTTGCATGGAGTATCTATCTATTCATGTGGTATTTCTTCTCAGTGTCTGATACTGTGATCACATTGAGTAACTGTTCACCATGAGGTAACTTTGTATCCCTGGGATCAACCCTATGTGACTGTCCTGCACTGTTATGCACTACTGGATTTGTTGGCTTATTATTTTGCTGAGTTTTGCAGCTATATTCATGATATATACTGGTCTGAAAATGTTTGCGTTGCCTTTGTCTGGTTTTGGCACTAGGTTAATGATGGCCTCATTTTATGAGCTGGGACGGGCCTTTTCTGTTTTCTGGGAGAGATTGTTTAGATTCGGGTTTGTTTCATCTTTCAGTGTTTGTTGGAATTTGCCAGAAAAACCACGTGAGGTTGAGCTGGGGTTTTGTTTTGTTTTGTTTGCTTTGTTCTTTCTTTTCCCATTTGTTTGTTTGTTTTGGTTTGCTAGGGAAGCTTTTTTTTTTTTTTTCTGATTTCTATTTCAAAAACAAATGTCAGTTTATTCAGGTTACTGATTTCCTCTTGAGCAAATCCCCATAGTCAGTTGCTTTTAAAAACAGGTCTGTTAATCCTAGTTTAACATTTTTGTTTTTAGTTTTACTTATTTTACTGTGTGTGTATGAGTGTTTTACCTGCATGAGTTTATGTGCACCAGGTCCTGTAGATGTCAGAAGAATGCAGATCCTTTGGAACTGGAGTTATGGATAGTTGTGAACTACCATGGGAGTGATGGGAATCGAACCTGGGTCCTCCACAAGAACAAGAAGTGCTTTTAACTACTGAGCACCTCCCTCCCCACCAAGACCTTAGTCCTGTATTCCTGAGTTGATGTTTGTGGCCTCATGCATAGTGTTCATTACGATCATTTAGGCCATCTTGCATGGCCTGTACTCTTCACTGGTGGTGAAGACTTGCATGTGTTTGCTCTAGTCGACTGGCAGTTCCTCGACTTACCAAAACCCAGTTATTGGTTTTGATCTCCGTAATTATGGCCCTTCCCAGGTCTGCCTCTGTCTGCCATGCAGGTATCTGCTCTGGTTTTATTGTTTCATAATTTGATGGCTGACTGGCGATATGATCATTTCCCTCCTATCATACAAGAGATGCTGTAAAATTTACCTGACTACTTCTCTGTGTCTGGCACATACTGATGTGTTGTGCTTTTTACTCATTTAAAACTATTTTCTACTTTCCCTTGGGACATGGTTGCCATAACCTTTTGCTTTTTACTTAATTTTTAACTTTTTAAATTAAAATTGTGATTGGCCTGCCATGAGATGCGTTTAATCGTGACATTTTCCACACAGGATTTGTTTTGTTCTTCGTCACACTCCTTTTTCTCCCATCCCCCCTCCATCTTTGGTGCCTTCCTCTCTCTCCCCAGCCTCCTCTCCATTTTTGTGTCAAGTGTGACCTTGTGCCCCTTCCCTTTCTCTGCGCCATGTGTTCCCCCTCTCGTCTACTTTTGATGTTTTTTGGTCGGGTAATTCTTACATCTGTGCAGTTCAGAGATGGCTTTGACTGTTTGTGCGAATCTCATTTTCCTATCATTTTTTGTGTCTTGTGATTCTTAAAAACTAATCAATTAAGTGTGAATGCATATGTGCAATGTGTGTGTGTGTGTGTGTGTGTGTGTGCGTGTGTGTGTGTGTGTGTGTGTGCGCGTGCGTATGTGTGTGTTGCATACGGCATGGTCCACATGTGCAGGTCAGGCAGCAGCTCCTGGGGGTCACTTCTCACTGTCTAGTTGAATGCAGTGTCTCTCTTGCTTCAGATGCCCAGCTATCTACTCTGTGCTAATCTTTTCACTGGCTGAGCCATCTCTAGCAGTAGGTCACATGTCATAAAAAAGTCTGCGCTGGGCACTGGGTATTTTTATAGAAGCACTCTTGTACCTCATTCTGAGCACAAAGTTAAGTGACTTGGAGAAGCAATTGGGTCTTGTGGGTCTTGCTTTTAAATTTTATTGGATGGGACCAGATCTGCCTCTGCTCTGGGCTGGCTGCTCCCCCATCACCAAATTTTATAGGTTCCTCTTCCACTCTGCCTGTTGCCCTGTGAGTTTCCTGTTGCTCTTCTGCTTTGAATATAAGGATGCTCACTGTTCCTGGTTGTCTTCACAAGTTCCTGCAGTGAGTGAGATTGGTCCCTTCCAATCTCTGTGGTTGTTTGGAGCCCGGCTCTGTGAAGTTTTTAATAATTATAACTGCTAAGTTCCTAGCTGCATAGCCTGGGAGTGGAAGGGGCTTTGCCATTCTGTGGAACACCCTCTGTAGCTCTCTCCTTTGTTACTCTGCCCTGTGAACTTTAACCACCTTGGTTTCACCTCTAAGCCTTCCACTCAGGACTTGAGGAATAAGTAGGTTTTGTCTCCATCCCTTCTCCCCACATCCGTGGCCTGGAGTTCTTCTCCAGTCTGGGTTGAGTTCATTCAGACTAGAATGGTTTCAAACATCTGGGATGATCATAAGACTTTCCTTGAGTGTTTGGTGATAATACAATACAGCTTATTGTCCAGTAGTTGTTTGCGTGGGCAGGTCAATTGCCTGCAGGGAGACAAGGTTGTACCAGATTAGCACAGGAGTAAAGACTGTGTCTCCTCTGAACATTATAGCGCGTGTGTAGGGGTGAAAATAGTAAGCTACTTTGCAAGAATGTCAATATTGGGCTGGGGAAATGGCTCAGAGATTAAGAGCACTGGATGCTCTTCCAGAGGTCCTGAGTTCAATTCCCAGCAACCATGTGGCGGCTTACAACCATTTAAAATGTGATCTGGTGCCCTCTTCTGGCCTGCAGGCATACATGCAGGCAGAACACTGTAGACATAAGTAAGAGTAAATAAATAAATAAATCTTTAAAAAAGATGTCAGTATCATGGGAAGTGATGCCATCATCACCATTGTCATCACAGCCATCGCAACTGTGTCTTATGGAGCGTATTTGCTGTGTTGGCTGGATTGTCATGTACACTCTATTATATAATCCTGGTGGCAGCTTCTTAGACTCACTGCTAGAACAGGCCCACTTATGTGGGCTGTTACCATGGCACACAGTGACTAAACATCAGGATGTCATTGACCTCAGAGAGAACTTTTTGGAACTGCACAGGACCTAAGAAGTTTTGGGTTTGAACTCCCTTCTTCCCATCTCTCTCCTGTTGTGGACCTGCCTGCCACATGGTCTTTGAGGTATCAACTGTCCCCCCAAGCTCATATATTTGGTCCTTAGTTGGTAGCCCAGTTTGGGGAGGCTGTGGAACCTTTAAGAGGTGAGGCCTGATTGGCAGAAGTATTTGAATCAGAACAGTTTTTAAAGGTTATGTTTGCCACTGGCTCTGGTATAGGTCTCTGCTTCCTGTTTGGCCCATGATGTGAGCAGCTGCCTCACATTCTTGTTGACATGGACTGAGCTGTTCCTACTGCAGGGCCTTCTCTGCCATGGTAGACAAACCGCTCTGAAGCTGAGAGGTACAGTAAACTTCTTTTCATTAAGGTGTTCTGTTGGTTGTTTTGTCATGGTGAGAGGAAAAGCAAGTGCTGCTTGCCCTGACAGCTCTTCAGAGTTCTGTCTGCTTCTTTCCATGTTTGCTCATGGGCATCTCTAAGATTGCTTTCCCACACGCCATTCCCTTCTTAATGTGTGTTGCTCAGAGAACTTGAGCCAGCATAATCCTCAAAGAGCTCTAGAATGCCAGGAAGCTCATTGCATCCATTCCATAGACCAGGACAGGGTCTGGGGCACAGGGTGTATGGGTGTGCGGGTGTGGGTGTCACTTACTAGGGGTCACACCATTCACTTGTTTGCTGAAGCAGGATGAGCTCTTGGGGCTGTGTGACTTGAGTTTGTGCTGTCCTGTTACCCCTGGGTCTCAGTGGATGGACATGTGGTAGCTTTAGAGTAAGTGGAGACTCTGGAATGAAATGGATTACTGAAAGAAGGCTTGAGGAAGATGGAAGGGAGTTGAGACAAGGCTCATTCTGCCGCTCAGTCATTCAAGATATGGGGACTTGAAGCAGTGGCCTTCAGGTACAGAAGAGATATTTCTGCAGGTTCTGATGGGAAGACCATTTGGGAGAAAGGAAAAGGGTAAAGACTTGGGTAGTTTTTCCTTCTCCATCTCAAGAATGACCAGAAAGGTAGAAAAAAAATATTTCTCAATTTCCATAGTTAGAAAATTTGCATTCTTTGAGGCCTACCTACAAGGAACATCCCAACAAAACTGCACACTGTATAACTCAGGGTGGGAATCTGAAAGCTCTCACACCAGGTGCAAGTTGCCCCAGATGGCTTGGTGAGCCCAGAAATGCTGGAAAAGCCTTCTCAGCCAACTCCCAGAGACACTAAGGGCAAATATGGGAAATTCCAGCCATTGGTGACTAGACACAACATCTGGGTAATTACTGACTTTCTTTTCATCACAATGGGCGGGTGCCTGTAGACACAGCTCGGATGTCAGGAAAAGAAAGAACTTACTGCAGTCACTTTAACGGTGACGTTAGCGAAACCCATCCTACTTTAAAATTTTTCAATAGTTATTTACTTTTGTGTTGCATAAATAGATTGTTTTGCTTTCAGACAACTGACTTTTAAAAAAAATAGCTTGTTTCATAAGAAAAACAAAAGTGTTCTCTTTGATTCATCTTTGTATATCTCGGGAATCTAGGGGAAGGTCAAAATATGACCCCTGGGATCTTGTTTCTCGCTTTTTAAACGAAAGCTGCCTCTAATCATTCATTGGTCTCAGAGGTGGTTTAGGAAGAAAATCCATTTGGCTTACCAAAGAAGTCCAAAATGTTCTATTTACATATCTAACTTCCTGGAAAACTTAATGTGGGTGGTTTTGTGTGTGTATGTGTTGTTAGTAAACAGGAAGTTCGTGAGATTATACACTTCAAGGTTGTCAGGCCAAGTTTCTTTTAGTTTCTTCTGGGGTGGGGTTTGACTTCCTTCATTTTCTTTCCCTACTCATTACACAGCCCTCTGTTAATGACCCAGCTTGTTTGGACTGTTTTGAAGATTTTTTTAAGTGGTACCTCATAGATAGAATAAACGCTAGCACAATGGTACTTTAGTAAGTGTTGTTGTTGTTGTTGAATGCTTACAAGGGGATGTTTTTTGGACAGAAATATAGGAAATTGGGCATTTTCTTTTTTTAAAAAACCTCAGAATGTAGCCTGCTTAACAATACTACTTGTGGGACAGTAGTTCCGAGTGTTTTGTTAATGATTTTCTCTTAGGGCTTTTGTTTGCTTCCTCCCACAGTCTACAGATCTTTGTAACTAAAACTGAGCTTTGTTCTGTATCTGCGCTGACGTGGTTTAAGTGTGTGTTGCTATGTGACTTTGTCTTCCTCCCCCCACCCCGACCCCAGCCATCTCAGTTTGCCCACCATTGCATACTTCCTTTAAAATGTCAATTATTTTCTGGCCTCCCACAAGTTCAGAGTCGCCGCTGCTTGCCATCCCAATTGTTTTATGAAATCAGTCCAACCGCCAGAGTTGTTTGTTTTTTGGCTTTAACCCTGGGTGGAAGTGTGCTGGGATTTTTTTTTTCTTGTTTTCTTTTTTTATGAACTTTGATGTTTTCTATCTTGTGTAGGCGAGGAACTGAAAGACTTCAGCAGTTTCTCTGCAACCAGGGATAGCCTTGGATTGAATAAATCCTTTCAGCAGACTCTTCAATCCTTGATTTAACTTTGATGTGCACAACTTGGCAAGAAATGGGCTCTTGGCCAAAAAAGTGAGGCTGTTCATAGAGGGGAACATAGGAACATGGGTGGCTGGCACTTAGCTAGACCTTAAATAAAGACCATTGGGTCTAAGGACCACAAACCTGTGGCAAGAACGCCATTCTATACATCCCCGTGCCTATGGCAGACATTAAGAATCGATCAAGTTTGTTTTACTCTCCATGACGAATCCTTCTCTTCATAGGATCTCGGGTTCTAAAAATAATTGGAATGGAGTTTGTGTGTCTGGTAGGCTCTCTGTAGCCGTTGAGTTTAGCGTAGCTCCATAATTGAGTAAGAACCTGGAGAAGTCTGAAGCAAGGCAAGACCTG
This sequence comes from Uromys caudimaculatus, assembly GCA_028551405.1. Taxonomy (NCBI): domain Eukaryota; kingdom Metazoa; phylum Chordata; class Mammalia; order Rodentia; family Muridae; genus Uromys; species Uromys caudimaculatus. The sequence goes on from CM052700.1 coordinate 44,367,897, forward strand.
TAAGAGCTGAGATGGCAGGCTCAGCGGTATGAGTTCAGACAACAGCCAAGCCACCTGTGAGCTGTGGAATTAATAATAATAATAATTGACATGAAGCATTAGTGTGGTTCCTGCTTCATGTATGACTTATCCTGATGGTTTGGGGTCAAAAAGCTGGCTAGGGGTAGATGTGGCTTCTCAGCCTCAGCTTTGCTCTTAAATGTGCAGAAAAGTATCTGAGTGGACAGTGGTTCTGAGCAATGTAGACCCACTCAGCAGTACCAGGTACCACTAACACCCTCCTGCTCCCAGTGTGACACGTTTGCACACATATCCCCCTAATTGGTTGAGTTTTAAACACATAAACAAGTCTGCACTTGTATCCACTGTCTGAGATGCCGGGCCTGTGAGTAGAGAATTTCTAGGACTTTTTATTTTTTGATTTTTAAAATTCTTTCCAGCGGCTTTGACGGCACCCCTTCCTCCCAGGCTACAGCTTTTTCTGTTTACCAACCTGTAGATGGTTCCAACTAGCAGATTAATAGCTCCTCATTTGAATATGCTCTTGTAATGGAATTCAACATTTTGTCAAGGAAAAAGCTCCCAATACAACTTTCAGTGATAACAGCTGCCTTCCACACCATAAAATGATAAGACCATGAATATAATTAATTTGAATCCTTATCCTGTGTGAGACACTGGACTGTGACTTTTGTGCTCTCAGTAACTTCCTTGTTCCTCCGAGTGTGCACACACCATTCCCATTTTACAGGTGACCAGAGAGAGGCAAAAAGTCGCTTGCCTGTGGTCCCACAACTGACAAACGGCAGAATGGGCCTGCCATTCCGAGTTTATTCTCCTCAAAGCATGCTACACTCATACCAGAGCGAGTTGAGGGAGCACACTGGAGAAGTGTTACTTGAGCCTTCCTATAGTTAGTTATGTAATACACGCACTCATTGTCTTCTAGCTCCTCTGCCTTGAGCATTCATTAGTTTCCAATGGGAAAAGTGAACTTATGATTAGTAGCCCAGTGACTGACAGAGCAAGTGACTTGCATCATGACACTCCCTCTCCTGATAGAGAAGCACAGGGGTTACATGTTAAAGTGTCATTTTGGTTACCAACGTGGAAGTGCAGGCAATTGGAGGAACACATGGCATGTTACAGTGTGTGTGTGCGCACTTGTCGGCTGTTTTCTCCATGTAAGGGTGTTCTGTCAGTGATCATATTGAATGTTTACATGAGCACAGTGTGCTTTATAGATGCCAAAGAATGCTGTACTTCCGGATCCCATACCTTGGGAAACCAAACGCTTCCTGAGCCAGTGAGGCACACTCTTCGAATTTCACTTCTTACGGCTGCCTTGAAAGTTATTTTCTGAAGCACAGGCAACAATCAAGAACCCACTTTTCAGAAACATCTGCGATTAGCTGCTCATTACCCCTGCCCCAGGGTATCTGAACTTCTGTTTGGTCATTTTCCAATATCAAACAGAGCCATATGGTTAATGTTTCCAGAAGAGGCGACATTTTAGGTAGTAACTTCATCTCATCATGGAAATTCTGAAAAGGGAGACCTGAATATGCCTTGATAAATGGAACCGTTGTTGGGATAAGGGCAGGTAGCTTCAAGGTGGTGAGTTCAAATGAACTACACTCAAGTGGGAGCGTAAGTATGTACCGTGTGTGTGTGTATGTGTGTGTGTGTGTGTGTGTATGTGAATGGTGTATGAGAGTGGGTGAGGTATTTGGACGGTTTGTATGTACACGTGTGTGAATGGTATGTATGTCATGTGTGTACAGTGTGTGATGTATGTACTGTGTGTATAATGTGTATACAGTGCATATGGTATATGTATAGTATATATATCATAGGTGCATGCAGCGTGTGATGTGTGTACAATGTATGTGATCTGTGTACAGCACACAATGTGTGTGTACTGTGTATATTCCATGTGTACCATGTACACACACATAGTAGTATATGATGTATGTGCAGTGTATCAGTATGTCAGATGTATCGTGTATATATATGTGTATAGTGTTTGTATGTCTACAGTGTATGATGCATGGAAGGGTATATGCAATATATGTGTATCCAGTGTACAATGGGTGTGTACAGCGGGAGTATATGATATATATATTTACAATTCTGTGTGATGTGTGTATTATGTTTCTGTAAGGTATGCCATGCATGGTATATGGTACCATGTTTGAGTATAATATGTGCATTATATGTTCAGTTTATGTACACTCACTTGCATTCTTTCATGGCTACATTGTGTACTTCAGTTCAGAATATAATCTTTTTTTCCCCTTTATTCACGTGGCATGTTTCCAATCTTATAAGATGTTGCTAGGTCTCCTACGGGCCTATTCACATCGTTAAAAGATGTTGGTGACCTTGGTGTCCATGTAATCCTTTACATCTATTAGAACAGATGTATGTATATCTGAAAAGAGAGACCAAAGGTCCAGGTTCTGTGTGTCTGCTCTTTGGTTTGCTATCAGATCTGTGACATGCTACCGAGTGCTGTGAGTCACGGGCATGTGGAAGCCCCATGGGGCTCCAGAGGTCCTTCACGCCCTCATCTCACGCTGGCCTCTCTGAGCCCTCATACAGCACAGGCACACTGCCATTTTGGTTCCTGTCAACAGAATTTTCAATGCTAACTGATTATCCCTCCCCCCTCCTTCTCCTCCTTCTTCTCTCCTCCTCCTCCTCCTCCTTCTTGTGTGTATATGTATGTTCATGTTTGTGTGTATACATGTGGATGCATATAGATACATATTCATTTAGAAGCCACAAAGTTAACCTTAACTGCCATTCTTAGGAGCTATCTAGCTCGGGGTTTTTTTTTTTTTTCAACAAGGCTTCTCATTGGCTTGGAGCTCCTGGAGTATCCAGGCAAGTGACCTTCAGAGACCCGCCTGTCTGCTTCCCTAGCCACTATATATGGGCCTTTTAATGTAAGTTCTTCAAATGGAACACAGGCTGTCATGCTTGTGTGACAAACACTTTAGTAACTGAGCTATCATCCTGGTCCTTGAATCTCTCACTTGTAAATGGATTTTAATAAGGTCTATTAGTAATTAAAATGACCTGGCCAGTCCCCCAATAATCAAGGTAGAGTCCTATGGATTTTTAAAAATCAGCTCTAGCACAATCATTGCGGGATTACCTCTAAATTGATTTTTCTAATCGCTAGACTGTATACTTCCCAGATGCGTACTTGCCGTTTGAATTTTGCCCGGGCTACTTCTGCTCTGCGGGGCATCTCACTCAGACACATGCTCCTGGTCCATTGTTGGTCTTTCTCTGTCTTCCTCCTCCTCTACTCTCCTTTTTCCTTCCTCTTCATGGTCCCTACCTGCAACCCAGTAACTGGGGCCTAGTAACTGAACTCCCTGCCTTTTCTATTTTCCCCAGTAATTAGCTGTAGCCACCTTTATTTAACCAATAGTTTTAAATTGGGAGCAAAGTTTAGATAGAATAACTTAGTGTACATGAGGATCTGCTCACTGGGGACAACCAGATCTTTTGAGAGTCAATATTTAGCATTTGAATACATAGCAGGCTGAGACCAACCTATAACACTCACTTTTTAAAAAAAAATTTATTTATTTTATGTATATGAGTACATTATCGCTGTCTTCAGACACACCAGAAGAGGGCATCGGATATCTCATTACACATGGTTGTGAGCCACCATGTGGTTGCTGGCAATTGAACTCCGGCCCTCTTAACCACTGAGCCATCTCTCCAGCCTCTACAACCCTCACTTCTAAGTCAGGTGTCATGTGGAAGGAGAACAGACCAGAAGAGATAGGGGTTCCTGATGGCAGAGTGGCCCTGTCACTTGGTAGTTCGTTCATCATTCTTTCAAACACTGCCACGGAGGAGTTCCAGGTGAGCACAGTAGTTCAGTCTGTGGCCACACAGGGCAGATTTCTCCGGAGGGAGAAAGGCCGTATATGAATAAATAAAACAGGAAACAAGTGAGGAATTTCGATATTAAATCAGAAAGGCGAAGCCAAGTCAGGAAAGGTCTCCAAGGATGTGACATTTCAGCTGACACCAGGAGGGATAACAAGGATCAATAGTGCCAAGTCTAGAGAAGACGAAGCCAGGTAGAGGCAGAAACTGAGGCCAGCAAGATGTCTCAGCAGGTAAGGAATCTACTGATTCTTGTGACCAGGGTTCCCTCTCCAGGACCCATGTAATGGTGGAGGGAGGGAGCCATCCACAACACTGTCCATCGACCTTTATACATGCACCATGACATGCATCCCCTCCCCCAGTATGCACACACAATAATATAATAATATAAAACTAAAAATAGGAATGCATCAATATCCCCAGCACAGCCTCAACTACATAGAGTCATTGTACCATTAATATATAACATAGACATATACTATTCTTGTCGCACATGAGGTGATCCTGCATGGGGGTAAATTTTAGAAGACTCTGTAAGAATGCTAGACAGGATAGAATCCTAAGGTCTGTTTTCTTTTATTACAAACTGGAAGAGCCAATTTTAGCATCGCTCCCTAACGAAAGGGCTCCTGTGTGTTTTTCAAACGTATTATTCCATCCTCAGCGGGAGCTGAAACCCTGAGAAAAGCCAGGTTCTTCCTCTTTAAGCCTCTACTTGCCCTAGAAAAAGCTGGCTTTCTTAGATGCCAGGGTAGATCCCTGTGGGTAGCATGTGTGTGTGTTTGCTCTGCTCACATTAGCTTTGTTCCTCTGGAAGGAGACCAAACTGTTTACAGGGAAGATGGAAACAAACAACCGGGGACTGTGCCGGCAAGCTTTGAGAAGCATGTGACCTCTGAGCCAGCACACTGCTCCACCGGGCAAACAGCTGGTCAGCCTGGCTCTATGTTCTTGGAGCCCTGATTCTGCATCTTCCTTGGGGACCACAATATAAATGATACAGACCATTATCATCGCTTGCCCAGAATTCGAACTTCTGAATTCTGACCCAGAAAATCCACAATGCGTTCCCCTGGAGCATAAGATTCCCGCTGCCCTGGCACCTGCTAGAGAGAGCACGGAAGATTTGATTGGCCTCTCTGGCCTTCTGCTGTTCTGTGTGCTGAGACAAGCTTGCAGTGGAGGCTATTTTCTGTTGCCTGGAGGAAGGGCTGGTTTTGTTGTGCCAGTTGGAGTGCTGTAGGTACGCCAGCCGCGTAATCTTCATCCCCCATTTTTCTCTGGACTCAAGAGTTCTTCAGTACAGTGCTACAGCGAATAGGCAACTAAGATACGTTCTCTTGCGCGTGCGCTCTTGCTCTCTGTCTCCCCCCCCTTTTCCTGACCCTCTCTCCACCCCTCCCTTGACACTCCTTCCTTCCCCTTCTTTCTTCCCTTCTTTTCCCTCTAAGTATTTTTACATCATTTTCTTTTCTGAGTCAGGATTTCCAGGCGTGCTGAGAGTAAAGATTATGGTGTCCTGGCTTTTGTCTGCAGTTGGTAAATTAACTTTTCGATGCCTTTGTGGTATGCCCTGAACCACCTTACCATTACCATCCATTTGCTCTAGTTAGCCCTAGAATCTCATGATCTATAGAGGTTTTAATTGGTCTCCTTTGCTGACCTGCTCCATTTATATTAACAACGAACACGTCAAGGTTTCTTCTTTAGGAAAAAAAAAAGGGAAATTAGGGGAGCACGTCAAGGTTTCTTCTTTAGGAAAAAAAATGGGAGATTAGGGGAGCACTGGAAAATGGCTCAGTTCGTAAAATGCTCGCCATGCAAGCAAGGACCTGAGTTCAATTCCTAGCACCTACACTAAAAAAACTAGGCAATGGTAGCGCATACTTATAATCCTAGGACCTGGGAAGCAGAGACAGATCCCTGGGGCTTACTGACCAGACAGCCTAGTCTGCTTGCTGAGTTCCAGGCTGGGAGTGGGAGGGACTCAAAGGAGACAGTTCCCAGGGAACAATATACCAAAGGTTGCCTTCAGGCCTCTACACATGAGGGCACATGTGTCCCTTCCACAAATGTATACACATATACCCTGCACAGAAAATGCTTCATTAAAAGATGCCATAGTAGGCCGGGCACTGGTGGCGCATGCCTTTAATCCCAGCACTTGGGAGGCAGAGGCAGGTGGATTTCTGAGTTCGAGGCCAGCCTGGTCTACAGCGTGAGTTCCAGGACAGCCAGGGCTACACAGAGAAACCCTGTCTCGAAAAACCAAAAAAAAAAAAAGATGCCATAGTTCACCAAGACACTCCCTGGGACAGAATCCCAGTGGAAGACCACGGATTTCCCGGCTTCATTTATTGCTGTTCTCTAGTGGTGTCAATGGTGTCCAGTTCTCAGTATGCCACACTGGGTGTTTGTTGAGCGAGTGCCTGAGTAATAGCAACATCCATCTTCTGTTTGGAAGGGGCCAGGCAGAAGGCCTGCTTCTGCTTCTCAGGAGGGGACCTTCCAAAGTCAAAGGTCGTTTCTATCATTGTGTTAGATGCCAAGGTTAGCCAACGTTTAAGGAACAAGTTACCTTTTCCAAATTGTTCTTTCGATCTAGCCTTCATCTCAGCATTTTCACAACTGCTCATTAAGATAGCAGCTTCAGTTAGGCAATGTTTGCTGCTCAGCAGCCCCAGAGATGTGGGACCAGTGAGTAAAGGAAGAGGTGAGAGAGACTGACCCCACCCATAAAAATCTATCCAGTCACTTTTGAAGCCTCCAGCCCTAGAACTGAGAATGCCCCAGGCTTGCCAGGGAGAGAGGAACTTTAATCAGAGTATCTTTATAAGAGGCCATACCCTGGTCCGGATTCCATTGGTTGCTACTTCCTGTATTGTATTTTGGTTGTAGACTGAGGCTCACCGCACATAGTACTTTGTTTATTAAGTGTCTGACTCCCATAAAACTGACTTCCTCAGGGTGGAAGCAGGCCTGCTGGCAGGAGATTGCCAATCTGGAAATGGGTTGGTAGTCCCCAAGCAGAGGAGCCCACCTCAAAGCTCTGTGCACACTGCAAAGAGCCTCATCTCCAGCTAGTATGTTTGCAAAGGAAATGACCTGGTTACTCAATTACAGATAGAAACAGTCTGGCCGCTGCTCTTCCTGGGAGGGGAAGTGATCAGATAATACCTTTGGCAAGGACTGGAATGCTGATGGACAGAGAGACTGCCTACTTGCCCTGATATCCATCCAGAGCAATGGTTCTCACTATAGGGCGATTTTGACCCTTGGGGATATTTGTCTAGGTCTAGAGACATTTTTGGTTGTCTCAACTGGAGGCAGGTACCAGGTACTGTCTTGCTCAACACCCTACAATGCAAACCCAAAACTTATCTGGCTCCACAAGGCAATGAACAAGGTTGAGAGTCAGACCTAAGGAAGTTAGCCCAGCTGCAAGCGAATGTCTTCACTGGAGAGGGAGAATCTTCTGGGCTGCCCCCCCAGGTCCAATGGACATAACTGTGACCAACCATCTCTCCCTCTTTTATTTCTTTCCTTTCCTCTTTTCTTTCCGTCTCCTTCTTTCCTAGTCTTCCTACTTCTGCCTCCTAAGTGCTGGGATTATAATTGTGGGTCACTGTGCCTGGCTCTGTCTCATTCTTGCATGAAGAATTGCTGAAGGGTATTTGTCTTTGTATGTCTGCTTTCTCTCTCTCAGTATGGTGGGAGGATGTAAAATAGCACTGGGGAGGGGGGTTCTTCAGTTGGTGAAACAAGCTTGAGAACCCGAGTTTGATCCCAAGAACCCATGTTAAGAAAAACAAAGCTGGACTTGATGGTACATGCTTGTAATCTTGGGGTGAGGGGTAAAGACAAGTGGATTCCTGGTATTCTCTGGCCAGCCAGCCTTGCCTATTTGGCTAGCTCTAGACCACAAAGGAACCCTGTCTCAAAAAGCAAGGTAGATTAGCAAATAAAGAATGACAAACGAGGGTTGGGGAGGGGATGGGGGTTATCCAAAGAGGAGACTCAGAAAAGGGGAAACATTGGAAATGTATATAAAGTATCAAAAATAAAAAAGGAGGAAAAAAAAATGAACACTTCAAAAAAAAAAAAAAAAGAATGACAAACGAGTCGTTCTCTGCAAATGAACATGCATCTACATGCATACACACACACACACACACACACACACACACACACACACACACACACACACACACACACTTCTGATGTTCTGATATAGTCTAGGATTCTTCCCATGTAAGCTTTCACTAGGAGAAGAGAGTCCCGGAGTTTGAACCTAGCTGAGCCATTAGGGGACACACCAGGATATGCGGTAGCTCTGTGTGTCTTATTCCATCCTCTGAAAGAGGGATGCTATCACCAAGGGTGGAAAAGATCCAGGAATTCGTTCACCATGATGTACTTACTGGCCAAACACAACTGGTGCTGGCATTTTTGGTAGATATGGGAGTCAGCAAGAAGCCCAGACTGTACCCTTTCTGACTCTTGGGCATTTCAAATAACCTTGTGGTGACTCTATTTCCAACCGTGGAGACAGAGGCCATTAGAGTTCATTATGTGTAGGAAACTTTGACAATGCTGTGACCCCCTGATTTGTTCCTTTAAGTCTTGCCCTTTGGCAGGCTTCCCTTCTGTTCTGATGTGCACCAGAGCCACCTGGCACCTTCTCAACACTTTAGAATTGTGGTAGAATTGGTAGGGCCCATCTGCAGGGGCTGAGGGCTTTGCTGAAGAATACTATTGACTTTAGGCCCCCTGGGGAGAATTCTTCTTGGCTTTATCTATTGAATTGTTCAGAAAAGGATGCTAGCTTAGAACAGTGTTGGGGGCAGAGGGAATTAGGGCCTTTGGGTCTCTGCAGGGAAGTGTTGATAGAGCCACCCAGCCCAGGAGTTTTTCCAAGGAGGACAACCCAATGTCCTGAGAGACAGAGGATCTGTATGACTCCAACCCACTATGATGAAACTGTACATATTTATTCATTGAGTGTCATCTGCAAAGGCTCTTCATTGTACTATCGTTCCAGATGTGTCCTTCCCTGTCTCTCAGGATGTGGTCCTTCTGCTCTGGATACTTCTCTAAAGGCTTTCATCTTGGGCTGGGCACACAGCCCAGTGGGTCAAGTGTCTTCCCTGCCAGCATCAGTACCTCATTTCAATTCCCAGAACCCACATATAAAAGCCAGGTGTGCCCATGCCTCCGATTCCAGTACTGGGGAGATGGAGACAAGCAGATAACTAGGGGTCACTGGCCAGCCAGCCTGAGTTACTCAGTGAATTCCAGGCGGGTAAGAAACTCTATCTAAGGAATGGCACCCGAGGTTGTACTTGAACCTCCCTTCACAAGAATGTACACACATATGCAAACACATATGTGCACACACACACAAACACACACACCACACATACCACAGACCCTTTGTGTTATGACCTGTTTATATCTATTGTGCATCTTAAAGAGCCAGAGTACTAGCAAGTTCGAGGAAGCAGGAACTCAACTTCATGGCTTTGCACTGACTGGGAAGGCGACAGTAGCAAACATAGATGTAGGGTGTACATCTAATGATGTGATTCAGAATATAGTGTTAGCGCATGCCTGTAATCCCAGCGCCAGGGAGGCAGAGGCAGGAGGGTGGCGAGTTTGAGGCTAGCCTGGGCTATATAGCAAGATTGTCTCAAAACAAGACTGTAGATGACTTTCCTCATCAGGGTACCTAGAATGACTTATTCATGCCTGGGAAGGAACTTATGAACATCTCAATGTACTCTGCATGGTTCTCCTTTTGCCTGCTTTCAGTTTATTTATTTAAGAAACAAATCTTGCCACACTAAATTGACATGGTTACTTGGTTCTCCCAAACAGGCATCCATTATAAATGCTGGGGCTCAGTATACTCTGTGGCTGGTATTGATCTGGCTTAGCTTAAATTTAAAAACTGATGTTTAGACAAAAATCTGGGTTCTTTGTCTCTCCTGAAAATGTAAAGGCTTTCTTTCTGGATGACCGTAGTCACCAGCATTTGTCTCTTTTTTTTGTTGGGACCCTGTATACTCAAATTTGCCAGTTCGGACTCCTTCAAGAACATTAGCCACCTGAATGAACTCTATAGTTTGTGCTGTCAGTGTTAGCTGCAATATGTTGAACACAGAATGCTGACCCCCAGTCATCTTTAGGGATGTGGTACCCCTTCTCCATACATATGAGATCCTATTGATGTTTCTTTTTCTGCTCAAGACAACTCAACCTTGGGATGGAGGAGACTGTGTGTCCTTCCCCTAAAGCTTCTTCTTCCTCTGTTTCTAGGACACAGTAAGATGCTCCTTATCTCTTCTGCAGAACAAACTAGTTCTTCATGAAGCCCTCTTTTCTTTATTGGAGAAAGGTATTGAAAAACTAAGCTTGGGGTGCTGGATGTGTTCACTAATATCAGGGTGTTGTCGCTTCCTGCCTGTACCAGTGGACAGAGCTAGGAAGCGTGTTTGCATATCAACTCCCCTGCGTCTACACATCTGGGATGGTTTCTGTATCTATTTATCTTGGGGCTGTCAACTTTAAGAATAGTGTCCACATGAATAAGTTCCATTCCAATCTAATTCTACAGGACTCAGCCTTTGGCAAATCAGATTTGGATGTTTACAAAGGTTTTTGTTTTTTGTTTTTAAATAATAGGTCAAGAATACCTCCAGAGGAGGGGAGAGGGAAATGAGGAAGCTTCCCTTGATAGTTATTCTGTAGACATTATTTAAACAACAACAAACGATCCCATGTTCAGTTGTTCTAATCAATAAAAACGTTGGCTCGTCCATTCCCCATTCTCCACTCTTGTAGCACTTGGACATGGCCTCCTGTTCCCGAAGGTGGGCAGACCTGCCTGCTTCTCTTCCACAAACATATTCTGTCTCCAGCCTTCTCACAATGCCTATTGTAATGCTGAGCTGGCACTTGTGTCTCGGAAATATAAGCCAAGGCACTTCTCTGAGATTACCATCAGAACTTTGCTCTACATGCAAAATCTTATTTTGAATTCAGATACACAATTACTCACTCTGACTTAATTACACTGCCTTAGGATAGTATTAAAACAATGGTTTTAATTATTTTCGGGGGGTTTACAACAGTAACCTGTTGTCTTGTCAGGAGAGTGAGCTGCCGGTCTTTGAGAATTTCAGATAAAAAGCCGCCATGATCTGGGGTGGGGGTGGGCCTGTGGTTTCATCTTGTTTATTCAGGAAGCAACCTTACCTGGATGCCGTCCCTCTGCCCCTCATTATGCTGGATGTAAACCTCATCATGCTTAGATGTGTTTCTATCAACTGTTTAGAGAAGAGGGCTGGATGGCTCCTGGGTGCTGGAGGTGTGGCCCTTTGGTGGTTTGGAAAACATTCTGAGTTTTAAACAGCAACACCTATAATTATGGAGGCGTCATCCCTTCCATAAAAAAGAAAACAAAACAAAGACAGCAAAGCCCTTCTGCTAACAAGGTGTAGTCATAGCATGGATGTGCTCACCCTTTCCAAAACCTGCCTGGCATTTGTTTCAGGCCTGGTGGGGGCTATCTGCCATCTTTCTCTGGGCTCTCATAAAACAATACAAAGGTAAACAATTGGAGGGCAATTAGCAGGCTCTTTGGGGTAACAGGAGAGAGAAGTCACCCTGTTATTAATGTCAAAGGAATTAATCATGGTTTACATAGGTGATTTAGTAGCTTAACTTTGCAAGTGGTTGAAAAACAAGAAACCAACCAAAGAAGCCTGTGTGGAGAATTAGGCAGGGCACACAGAGCTTGTAGAACTATCTGGTGAGACGTGAGCTGTTATAAAGGGAATCAGCTGGGGCTCAGCTGGGGGCTTGGTTTAAAAATGAGGCTTTTGGTTCTCTCTGTTGAAGATGGCTCCTGAGATCCTGCTCTTCCCCCTCATCAACAAGTTTTTCAGTGTAGCCCAGGCTGGCCTCTAGTTCACAATGTGTGAGCCACCATGCCTTTCACCTTTCATGTGTGTGGTGTACATGTTTGTTTGCCAGACTAGAAGTGGGTGTCTTCCTTGATCGCTCACAGCTTTTTGCTTTCCCAGGGGTGTTTTTATTCCCTGCCTCCCCATTGCTGGGTTATCATGCTGCCGTGCCTGGCTTTTTTGCATGGATGCTGGAGATTGAACTCAGTTTCCCATGCTTGCCCAGCAGGCAGTTTCTTGACTGAAGCATCTCCCTAGTCTCATCAGCATTTAAAACCACATACTTTAGAACACTTTTTTGGTTTATTTTAAATTATGTGCATGTGCGTGTGTATTCGTGCATGTGAATGCAGTGCCAATGGAGGCCAGAAGAGGGCATCAGATCCTCTGAAGCTGGAGTTACAGGTAGTTGTGAGCAGCCTAAAGTGGGTGCTGGAAACCAAAGTAGGGTCCTCTGCTAGAGTAGCAGGTGCTCAGCTGCTGCACCTGAGTCTGATCCCAGAACATTTTTTTTTTTTTTTTAAAGGCCAGGACTAGGGCTAGGCACATAACTCAGTGCTTTCTCAGCAAGAATTAAGTACCTGAACTCAAATTCCTAACACATACACAAAAAGCTGAGCATAGCTGACTATTCCCCCTAGTGTAGAGGGTAGAGACAGACAGATCTGGAGAGCTGTTTAGACAGCCACCCTAACTGAAGCAGAGGCAGGGGTTTGCGGTGACTCTGAGCCAAGGAAAGAAAGTGTTTAAAGGCAGTAGGGCAGAGTTAGCGGAAGATACCCAACTCCGGCTTCCGCATGGATGAACATGAGCTTGTTCACCTACACATGCAGATCCATGCACCAGCTTGACACCCTCCCCCACCAAGCTGGGTATGATGGTACACGTTTAAAATCTCAGCACTGGGTAGGTAGGCACAGGTGGATTCTTGGGGTTCACTGGCCAGCCTAGCCTATATATGGTGATAGACCCTATTTCCAAATTCAAGATGGCCAGCTTCTGAGGAATATCTCTGTGTGCACGCACAACACTCACACACAACACACACAGACACACATAAGTTTAGGACCCAGTGAAAAGTTGAACCTCTTCAGTTAGCTTTGAGGAATACCTTTGTGAAGCAGAGTCTGTCACTTTCTATGACTCAGCTTCCCGGATGCTGAATTGTCTCTTTGCCTAGTAATTCTATAACTTGTAAAATGAGAGCTCTGTTACTGCTGGCCTGTATGAACTGACAGGGACGTCAAGGCACAGACAGTGGCTCCTCTGTTCACTTCCAGTGAAGCACATGCTGATTATGAGCCAGTTTCATCTCTGAAAGAAAGTCTTAGCTTCTTGTTGTAAGAGCAGTACACACAGGCTTCATCTCCTCTCTGCCCTTCTCTCTTCTTGGCTGTTTATCCACACTGGGAGAAAGGCTGAGGAGGAGGCTAGACTTGAATGTAACTTATGGTGGCCTCACTTTCTCCACCACAGTGGGTGTTTGTGGGGTTCTAGACCACTTGCTTAAGACACAATGACTTCATACTTTGGTTAGGTGGGGCTGTCAGGAAGAAAGACTCAAAGTCCAGTGACCTGGCTTCTCACCCTGGTCAGACCACTGATAGTTATTTGGCCTTGGAGAGAGGTTTCCACGTTCCAGCCCCACCTTCCCACCTGCAGTTGGTGGTGATGGGACATACACACCCCTTTCCCATTGTGGGGGTGTTAACATCGACTTGCATAGCATACTGACAACCAGATTCCCTTCTAGTCACTGTCCCATCCTTCAAATTGTCAAAAGGGGTGCGGCTGGGCTTTCAGTCATGACAGCTAAACATTCTTGTCACATATTTTCTTTTGAAGTTCACTTTTTAATTTTTCTTTTGAAATGCTCACAAAGAGCAATTGGTGACTTGCTCTCCATTGTGCTTGTATTTAACTTAGGAAGAGAGATTTGGCTTTCCCACATAATGTAACAGAAAAATAAAGTTGAAGTAAATGAAAATATTTAGGACAATTAGTGTAATAACTGTACACCTGTGTACATAGTATGTTATTCGAGAATTATAACAAACTCAGCAAAGCACAACCACCAAATCGTGTGATTTTATTTTATTAACTGTAAACTTACCAGAACATTCAGCAGCTCATAAGTGGCAAATATCCAGTCTCCTTCTTTTTCCAGACTGTGCGTATGTGCATTGGCACAGTATTTGGAGAATGAAGTTCACATTGGACGTTTGGTTTAATAGCACATGGCAGGACCGGGACACATACTGATGCCTCTAGGGAAATACTAGCTTTGGTTAACTTTAATTAGCTAATTGTGCATCCCCCCCACTACTTAATATATACGGAAATGAGGACAAGCACCTTTGCCTTGGTGTAATTAAAACTAGAATGATGTCAGCAGCAGGTTTAAAAAGGGATTTCTATTTGTTTTATCACCAAAAGGTGGCGTCCTACCCCCATGGCCTTTATTTAACACACACACACACACACACACACACACACACACACACACACACACACACACACACACCCCTCCTTGCTTTAAAAAGAAACTTCCAGCTGATTATTGATAAAGAAATTAAAAACCTGTCCCCTATGAACATGGTGACAGTGTTGAAAATGGACAGTGTCTTAAGCCAGAGTGAAGTGTCTCTAATATAAACCGAATGGGTGTGGGGTTCTCCAATGAGCCTGCAGTGCTCCAATAAGCCTGCAGTGCTCCAATGAGCCTGCAGTGCTCCAATGAGCCTGCAGTGCTTCAATGGGCCTGCAGTGCTCCAATGGGCCTGCAGTGCTCCAATGAGCCTGCAGTGCTCCAAGTCTGCAGTGCTCCAATAAGCCTGCACATCAGACAGTATCATATCCCAAACCAGTGCCATGTATCATGGCACTTACAGCCAGCATTCCCTTTTGTCTTTAAAACGTGTTGCCAATCTGTCTGTAGCCTCTTCTTGTAAGTGAAGGTAGAATGTAAGACAGTTAAAATTTAGACCAAGATCAGTAGCAAGCTACAGATTTCACTGTTGGTAGAGTTATACCTGGAAAACGAAACAAAACAAAACAGAAAAACGATACAAACCATAGCTGAATCTGATAAAGATGATCACAGTAGGAACAGTTCTTTATGGACTATGCCCAGAGATGTCATATTTAAATAGAGTGCTGTTTCCCAGAGTTACAATTGTACAACCAGCTACATACCATAAATAAGTTATATTTGGCAGGACCATCATAGAAATTAGAAACAATGTTTTTCCCCCCAAGGACTGGTTACACTGTAGATTCTTATTTAATTCTATGTGAACTCCAAATATGGACTTTCCAGTGATGTCCAAGGTTTTGTGAGGCTATCAACCAACTTGACAGAAACCTTTATATCAGAGCCTAGGCTGTAGCAAACATTCAATAAATAGTAGACATTATTACTGCCTGCAGTGGCCTGTGAAAGAGGCATGGCAGCAGGGACTTTGTGTATTTTAAAGCACTCACTAGATGGTATGGAATATTATAGAATATGTATTAATGTCTTAACAAAGAAAACATGAACCTTTCACAGGACCTAAAATCTATTTCCTGTACATAGTTTCTAGTATAAAAAATGGGATGACCGACCTTGTTTGCCTGGCACTGAGTATTTTACAGCATGAATTCTACCTGGCTGTATACCTTAGTATGCACTACCTTTCTCTGGCTTTATTCTGCAACACCAGTGAATGGTTTTGTTGCTAATTATTTTACTTTCCAAACATGATATAAATTTAAATGGTAGTCTCACATTCTCATTTCAATTTAGATTTAAACTCTGCAAATGAACGTTTAATAATGTTTGTCGAAAAACATTATCCAGGAGAATCTATTATAGTCTATTCAGGATATTATTTACATCCGTGCTAGTCTGAAGATGCGCATGGCAGTAGGCACGCCCCAGCTCCCTTAGTGCTTTGGGGGAAACCATAGGGTGACTTTCAGAATATTCTCATAAAGAATTAGCCTAGTAGACATACTAGTCAGTCAGTAGCTGGAAACCCTGGCTTGGGAGTTTGGCAGCCTCTGAGTATGAAGAAATAATTTCTGTTCACTAGAAGCCACAGAGGTCCTGTATCTTTCTAAGTCCTGCGTTGGAAACACCAAAAAACAAAACAAAACAAACAAACCCAACCACCAACAGCTTCCCTGTTTATGTTGATAAAAGTGCTTTTTGTCTTACATATTTTTATTTATATCTCAAAAATATGTCATCCGGGCACCTTGGGTACTTATTTGCATACTCAAACAAACTTCAGAACAGCAAAAAAGAAAAAAAAATCTCACCTTCCCAAAGAATAGCACAAAGCTTTTTTCTCACGTGACTGATGTTCTTGAGAGCAGGTAATTTGTGTTAAACAAGTGATTGACATGCTAGCCCCCGGATGTTTTCTTAAGAGGAACTGTGGAGAAAACAGTTCTTCTTTGCAGCCACTTTCCCCCCTACCCCTCACCCCCCAAGTGGACCTGGCGACAGGGATAACGTTCCTGCAGGGGCTGACAAGGCCTGAGTTCTTGCTCCCATCACTCTCTCCCGATTCCGAGATGCAGGGGAAAATCCCCCTGGCTGGAGGGGTTTCTGTTTCCTTGCAATCAGGGGTTTGTCCTTCAGTTGAACTTTCACCTTCCGAACTCGCCTTCTTTCATTGGACAAAGTGCAGAAAGAAAGGGGAGAGACCAAGGGAGGACCCTGGAGCAGGCGCCGGGATGGAACGCCGCCCCTGCTGCCCTCCGCTCCAACTGTCACCCAGGCGAAGCACTTTCACTTTTAACTGGAGGAAACTCTATCCCCGCCGGTCCTCTTCCCTCCTGGATTTCCTAGCTCAGACCCTAGCAAATCGCCTTGGCTTTCCCCTCGGAGTCCCTAGTTGCTGCCACTCTTCCTCTCCATTTCCCAGGGTCTGAACTGGGCCCCTCTCCCCCTCTTCTGAGAAGACCCCTCCAGCCAGGCCCCTCATTTTCCAGCTTTTCTCATCCAGGCTCTTTTTGCCTAAGGAACTGTTGTGGCGTTTCCTTCCCGGGTCTTGGGGCTCTGCCTCCCTCTCCTCCTCTTCCCCTCCCCACGGCCCCCACTTGGCAATTGCGATTTCTCCCCCCCACTGCGAGCTCTGTTGTTTACCCAGCAGGTGGATGTGACGTCAGGGACGCAGAACAGCAAAAAATAACAACATCTCCCTCCGCGACGAGATGGCCTCTCTTGCGCGCCTTATTTTATTTATTTGTTCCGGGATGCGGGGGGAAGGGGTCAGGCGACCTAAGGGCGCTGCATCGGGGTGTAGATCGCGCTCGGCTGGTTACGGGGGCCTTGAAAGCGCGGCCGGAGGGGCTTGGGGCCGGCGAGGGGCCGGGGCGGGTTGGGGGTGCCTCGCGGCCGGCGGCGCTGGCGCGGCTCCGGAACGAGTCCCGAGCGGAGGAATCTATTGTTATTTATTGTGTGGCAGCTGCACGCTGTGCTCGCGGCCCTCGCCCGCGAGTGCGTGTGTGCGCGCGTGTGCGTGTGTGAGCGGGGGGCGCGCGCGGGCGGGAGTGGGCGCGCGCGGGGAAAGGCCCCGAAAACACCTTAGTTTGCACCGAGAGACCATTTGCCGCGGGTGAGTTCGTATTTTTCCATTTCTGCTCCACTTTTTTTTTTCCCAAGCCGCCTCCTGCCTTGTTTCCGCCACTTTAAACAACAACAACAACCAGCACAAAAAAAAAAAAAGAAAAGAAAAGAAAAAGAAAAAGAAAAAAAAAGAAAAAGGAAAAAGAAAAAGAAAAAATTCCTACTTTTTACCTCCAGGCTCCACGTGCATCTCCCCCAACCCTCTATCCTCGACTCGCTCCGGAGTCGGGGCCCAGGCTCTGCGTGGG
The DNA here is from genome assembly GCA_028551405.1 of Uromys caudimaculatus. NCBI lineage: Eukaryota > Metazoa > Chordata > Mammalia > Rodentia > Muridae > Uromys > Uromys caudimaculatus. The sequence goes on from CM052700.1 coordinate 44,385,653, forward strand.
TGGGGGCCGCGCGCGGGCGCCGGGAGGAATCTCGGGAGGCTTCCGCACCCTTGGGTCTATTTGCATAAGTCACTGTGGGGTGCGGTGGTGGCCGCACAGACCAGCTCGCCTCCCCCCTGAGCCCCTCGCGCCTCTCTCTGCGCTCGCTCGAGCCGCTCGGGTAGAGCGATCAATAAGCCCAGGCCGCCTGTCGCAACTTTGAGTGCCCAGTGTCAGCGTTTGGTGGCCGCCTGGTGCGGGGACCCGGGACCCGGCCGCGTTAGGCGGGGGCGTGTGGCATCATCTCCTGAGCTCAAAGTTTGAACTTGGAGCAAACTTTTCCCTAGCTATCCAAGGGTGCTTGCCCCTTCTGTGCCCCTGCGCTGCCCCGAGAACGCTGGAGGGCTGAGCAGGGACGCCTGCGCCCTGGGCCCGGTGCTTGGCGACATCCTTACAGCCACGCGTGTTTTGGTCCGAACTCAGCGGTGTGGACGCTCTCTAGCTAACCCGAGAGCCTGGAAAACTCATACACACACCCGCGCACCCTCTGCCAGACACGCACCCCACGCGCGTTCGGCCCCCGCTTGTCAGAGACAGCCCGCACCAGCCGTAGCAAGATCGCGAGTGGGCTTGGGGACAGGGCGCACCGCGAGAACCCTCGGCGCTCGTACACTCGACACCCCCGCCACCAAACACTTTCGCTTCTGACCCCTGCGCCTCTTAAGCTCAGGGATCTTCTCTGCCACACGCGCGTGCCACCGCGCCCCTCCGGCCCTGTCCCGGCCACCGATGGCTCTCCGTTTCTCGCCTGCGCGCAGCTTTCCTCCCGTGCTCTCGGTACTCCGTTCCTGTCCCTCGGAGACGTCTCTCTGGAGCCGACCAGACGAGGCGGCGCGCGCTTCGGGTGGGGACCGAGGCGGTGGCGGCGGCGCCGGGAGCCGAGGAGTTTGCCAGCTGCCGCAGGGTCGTGGTCATCTGCTGCCTCCGCCTTCTCGCGCCCCCGCCTCCCCCTCTCCTTCCCCACACCCCGCTGCGCTCGGAAACTTTGATTCCTTGTCCCCCTCCCCACCTGTTGTGAGCTCCGCCTCAGTCCCGGGAGACTGGCGGTGACACACACGGGCGCCAGGGAGCTCCGCGCCCAGAAACAAAGTCTCATGCCCCCCCCCCCCCAGTGTTTGCTTGGAAATTGCTGCCTGCAGCACCCCCATTCCCGCGCAGCTCCCGCCCCCTGGGAGCCTAAGGACTAAATAAACAGTTGTAACTCCAAACCTTGCGCCTGCCACCGCAGCCCTATCCCACCCCTTTCAGCCCCGGTCCTGCCCCTCCTTTTTTGTTGTTGCAACTTTGTAAGATCCCGGGAAGGTGCTGAGACTAAGGCTCAGGCCGGGCTCCGGGTTTCCCGATCCCTGCAGGGATCCCCCGCGGCGCATCCTCTTTCCTTATACCCTGGAGCTCGGGGGTCCTCTCCTTCCTGCTATCCCCTCTATCTCTGCTCCTGGCCCCCTCCGCCTAATCACCTCCTCCCCTTCGAGCCTCCCACCCCACAACCTTCACGGAAGGAAGACTTGCTGAGGGTCGCCCCGGTCTCTTGTCGATCGCAGACCCCGAAACTTTGCCCCAGGAGGACGGCGCGCGGCGGGCGAGCGGGCGAGGGGCAGCGGCGGCGGCGGCGGCGGCTTGGAGAAGCGTGGAGCTGCCGGCGCCTCCTCCCCGGACTCGGTGGGTAAGTCGAGGCGGCTGTGGCAGGCGCGCGGGCGGGGGGGGGGGGGGAGAAGCGAGGAAGCCGGGGTGCTGTACCAGCCAGCCTGGGCAACCAGAGATCCGCGACCAAGCGCGGGGAGCAAGGAATGTGCCCATCCAGCTGGTTGGTGCAAGCAAATACGGGACCTGCTTTCTCCCCTTTTCTCTCACTTTCCTCTCTGAATCCGAAAATCTGGAGATCAAAGTTAGCGTGCAATGTGAAGTGTAAAATGTGGTGACATCCCTCGCTCTACTTCTCAGCCCGCTCCCCCCTTATAACTATTAATTATTTCCAAGCCATTGTGTCCAATACCCTAGCTGGGCTGATTTCAAAGTGTATTGATTTAGGCTAGGCTCATCCTACGCTTTCATCTTAATTTATTTTCTTATGGCTTGACTAGAGGACCCAAAATGAAACTTGTTTCTTCCTTTTTCCTACCACCCCACCCCCAGTCCCTTCATCTGGGTGCTTTAAGTAGAATAATGAAATTAATGAGCATTTCATTGGGTTGCATTTGAGCTTACCCGGCACATGCCGAGGGCCCAGGGTTGCTCTCATGGCAGGCTCCAGGTATTTTCCGAGTTCTGATTTCTTATTTTGCCTCTGCTCTTCAAGCAAGAAGGCTGCGGGAACATTTTGGATTCCGGTTGAGGAGTCTGCCGGTTGAAACCCTTGCACTTACTTCATCTTCCTTGGGCCATGGCCTGGAAGAGCTTGCAAAATAGATGAACTGAGAAAAAAACCCAAGGATATTTAAGATTTTTTTTTTCTGTTTTTGAAAATGTATTGGAGGATCCCAAATTCTTGTCTTTTTTTTGCACTCTCCATTTTTTGTTCCCAGGGAGAATCCGTTTGGGGACTGATGAGAATTTTAGAGGGCTAGTAAGACTTGAGATGTTTTCTGTCCAGGGGTGTCTTGCTTGCGGAGGCAGCAGAGTCCTGGCTAATCATTTTCAAGAATTTCATTCGAGTTTTGATTTTGAAGTGCATATCTCTTTAGAGTCTGGAAAGGGAAGAAGAAAACTGGGCTCAGATTTTTAAAAAGGGAAGATGGATTTGCCCTCCCTTCTTTGAAATGTCTTATAATTAAAGAGCATTCAAAGTATAAATAAAATTCAAACATTTACCATTCAAAAACTGTCAACTAAAATATTAGGGCAAGGAGGGAAAGGTTTAGCATCTAGCCAGTGGCTACAACTCCCTCACTCCCCCCATTTTGGATTAGTCATTGTATGAGAGAGGGGGAAAATTCACTTTTTTTTTTTTTTTTGAAAAGTAAAGTAAACAGCCTCCAACTGCTGAACCTTGACAACCCAAATTAAGGAAGCAGGGGAGATCAAACAGGGCTGCTGCTGGGTTGTTGTCAGGAACTGCTATGAGGGAGAACCCAGCGAGGCTATATGTTCACTTATGCAGAAATGGACCATTGCAATGCTTATCTTTATTGTGCAAGTGAAGCCTCACTTGGAAGGAAATGCCCAGCCTCTGGGCTGCTTCTGAGTTCCTATGGATGTGAATTGCTAAACAAGTTACTATTTTGTAATATATTTCTTTTTTAGGAGAAAACACCCAAAAAGGTATCCAAAGAATATTAAGTCATCTGAATTCTGTCTTACTGCTTAACCAGAACCTCGACATGGAATTCTTTTTACCAACATCAGACTCCCACACCAGTTAGATAACATTTTCTCACATGCAGCTTAGAAGATTTGCCTTCTCAGGGAGCCAGAGTTTTATATGTGAGGGTTTAAATTTGCTATTGTAGTTAAAAGCAACAAGAAGAAACTCAAGTCATAAGGCCCAGTTTTGGAATTTAAAAAGAGGAGAGAACCTTCTCTAGAGCCTTCTCTAGATTACACATGACCTCCTTTTTTTTTTTTTTTTTTTTTTGATTGACATTTAGTATGACCAGCTGCTACTTTGTTCAGTTTCTTTGTAACTTGGCCTCCCTTGTTGTCTAGGAAATTTTAATTATTTCACATTTTTTAAGGAAAGTAGTAACAGTAATTATTTTAGCATTTTATTTTCACAGGTTTATCAAAGTAATACCAATGAAACATCAATTATTCAAAGTAACTGTCAAAGGAAGGAGTTTCTATTGCAGGAGATGTCCTCAAGATACTATGTTTATGTTTAAATCCTGAAGTATAAACTACGTAACACTTTTTTTCCAGTTACAAACTATCTCTAAATTAAATGTCATCTCTAATTAAGTAGAAGAAAGTATGAAATAGGACAAGTAAATACAGAAGAATAAAAATCATTGTTACTTAAGGCTTCTATTTTTAATTAACTAGTGCCTGTCACATAGTGACTACTTTGTTGTTTCCTTTTTCTTTTATAGGTTAGAGTTTCATAACCATGGTACACAACATATTTCAAAGTCTGCCGCTTTTATTGGGTATACCTTGATTGTATAATTAAGCAATGTGGGTTAAACATACACATGGATACTGTTAGGCAATTTTCTGCAATATATCATGTTTCTAAAAAGCTGGAAATATTTTCTAGTTAAATCATTTGTACCAACAATAGCAGAAGTTAATCGAGTTAATATTGGGCCTAAGTATTCGTATTTTTCCTGTGACTCAGGTTTTCCTTGCTTCTTCCCAGACCCCTTTGCATTCTCAGGCTCTGTGGAAGGGCATTGTGTGTGCAGCAGTTGTTGAAATGAACAGAAGAACTGGGCTGTTTCCTAAACAAATATATTTTACTACAGCATGACCAATACCAGAATTAGGAAAGAGGAGGGAGGGGCTAGCACAGTTGACAGCCTTGGGAGCCCAGCTTCCCCTTTGCAGCTGTTCCTAATGCATGCATTTCTATTTGGTTTTCATTAAACTCAAACTTCATTTTGTACCATTATCTTTCCACCTCCGTCTCTCTATCTGTCTCTTGCTCATCGTCTACCCCCCCACCCCTCAGTATATTCTGATAAGTGTAGGTGCTAAAGGTGTCATCCCATTCCACTGGCTATATCGAGAGTCTTTACAGAGCATAGCCAGAGCTTTGCCTATTAAAAATAATTTTAGGCACACGTTAATCAAATTTCAATAGATTTCGGACTAACAGAAAATAGTATAAATTTTGTTTATGATTTGGTTACTTTAAGGTACTTACATTAAAGAAACTCATTTAACCCGAGTGCAGAGCATTAAGTAGGGAGGGGAGCCCTGCAAAGGCCTCCAGCTGCCCTTTGCTCTCCCGCTAATCTTAAATTACTACAGTTTAATTGCAACTTCAAGGCATTGAATATGGACTGTTTCTCCAGGTTTCAGAAAGGGTTTAGCTTCGTTTACACAGGTGCTATTTTTATTTAAAACATCTTTTTTTAACTGAGTACCTTTCCCTTACTTTCTTATCCCGTTAGATATTATATCTCTTTTATACGTTTCAGTCAGAGTAAAGGCCAGTTTTGCTAGGTAAGGAATAGTAGCCATTGTCTTAGAGCATGTTTTAAAATCTAGACTATAAATAACAATTGGTTATGTAAAGAATTAAATCCAAGGAGAGCACTTGATAGCTGGACAGATGAATTCCATACACTGAAATTTTGTGTATATATTTATTATTTGGTTTTTTTTTTTTTTTTTGACTGCAGCAAATCCCACCAAGTGATCAGACAGTGAGCATGGGAGAAAAGCCAGCCAGAAAGGTTGGCACATTTTTTCCAAATGATCCTTGCCTTTGCTTATTCCGTCATCTGAAGGCCACTCAGCCACAGGCCGGGCGTGGTATTCGAAGAGCCACCTTCAACTGAATTTTGAAAATTACTTCTTGTCTGATACTTGGATGAATTAAAGTTAGGGATGCCAAAAGCCGGTGCAGCAGCAGTGTGTGACATGAGATGACATCTTAAAATAGGGGCAAACCTGGGCAAATTATGCCTTCTGCATGGCGGTTAACCCTTCTCATCCAGAGGAGATTCTTTATCTCAGTGTGCATGTGACCACAGGGTTAATGGAACGTAATGCAGACTTGGCTTGTGTCCCCAACCTGAAAATAAATGTAAGGAACATTTGATTTCAAGAAATGCTTTGCTTTTGCTCCCTGCGATGAGATTTTTGCTCTGTGGGCTCCAGCCCGGTGTTCTGCAGAGAGGGAATCCGTGGAAATCAAGTGTGTGGCAGTTAGGAAAGACAATTAGACAGCTTTCTTTGTTTTCTTAGTAAATTATTCTTATTAATTCCTGTCAGTTTGTGGGAAGGCATTTTTCCAGCCCTGTGTAAAGGCAGTTCCCATTCACGAGAGAGGGCTGGAAGCTGTGCTTGTTTCTCCACGTTTACTCACATGAGGTGTGTGGGCCAGGTTAGCTTGCAGACATCTCTCCCAGGCTTGTTTTTCTTTCTGCAGTCCTGACCCTGGTTTTTAACATATGCTTTGCCTCTGGAACACAACAGGTGCTTCTTGGGTTGTTAGCGTGTGGTTCTGAAAGTGAGAAGATGATTTCTCAGGCAGCCACGAGAAGAAAGAACTGCATGTGAGGACAAGGCCTGCAACCTGACAGGTGCACGTGCCTCTGCCTCTGACCTCCCCAGTCCTTCTGCTTCACAGAAGCACGGGTGAGGGCACTGGGGGGGGGGAGGGGGAGGGGGGAAGCGGTTTTCACCTGGTGAGGTTTACCATGACACTGTAGTTATGTAAGGCCCTGGACTGAGAGGACGCTGGGGGCTCTCTGGTGGCTTGATCTTGCTCTTCCAGGCCACTCAGTTGTTGGGTTAAATTAGTTTCCTCAATCCCAGTACTTAAAGGAACTAAATCGTAAACAAAATTTATATTAGATCCTGACAACTAATAATCTATTTAAATTACATTAAAGTATCTGGGCAAAATTTTAATTAAAGACCGAAGTACTGTCAAGCCCTGTAAATATCCTGACAGGTCTACTCAAATGGAACTGATACCGTGAAATATTTACATATGTCTGATGTGTTCGGTGCATCTCAGCAGTGCCTGTCCTGAGCTAATTGCACTTTCTTTCCAAATCACATTTTTAATAAAATAGTTTTTAAAAAAAGAAATAATGAATACACACACGATCGTGTTCCGGAGTTCTGTTTTCTACCCCAGTCTCTCCTTGCAGGACCCTGTGACAGGTTTATTCTCTCATTGCTGTTAAGTCAGTAGCTAAGGTGGAAGGGCTCTCAGAGGACCCAAGGAAAAGATGAGAACAGGTTGCTGAGGGTCCCTGTTTATATTTTAGAGTAGATTCTCTTCATTTAAAAAGGGACTGTCTTCTGAATTTTGTATTTGGATACATGCTTATTTATTACCAGTGGCATTTGTCAGGTTCTCTGATTTTTACTAATCGTGTGCTTTGCCTGATGACTAGAATATTGGGTTCTATTTCCTGCATCAAACGTAGTGTGAATTCCCAATGCTTTCTCTCTCCCTTCCATTTCAGCATTACCTTGTCGTCTTTCAGTGTTTTCCAGGCTCCTGCCTGTGAGTTACGTGATGGAGGACTATCCTCTGAGCTCAGTAATCACCAACAGGAGCTTGTTTTACAGTTCAGGTCAGTGAGTGAAGTGCATGGAGGAAGAGAGTTTTGTCAGTTTTGCCGGAGCCATGCCTTCCCCGAGCACGGTGAGCACAGCGATCCAGGTAGATGGATAGATGCTCTTACTAGGGGTGCGAGGAGGTTGCAGGCAGTCTTGTGGGGATTTTGTTTGTTTTCAAAGCAGGGCTTCACTGTGTAGCCTTGGTTCTTCTGGAACTCACTCTGTAGATCAGGCTGGCCTCGAACTCAGATCTGCCTGCTTCTGAGAATCCCAAGGGTTGAGCACTAGGATTAAAGGTGTGCACCACCACTGGCCAAGGCAGCCAGCACGTTTCTTTATTCACCTGCAGTGTGTGTGTGTGTGTGTGGGGGGGGGGGGAATGAATTTGAGAATGCATATGGATAGGATAGTCATTAAAGTACACATTCTCTCTGAGTGTGTATGTGTGCACCAGTGTGTACTGAGACTGGAGGAGGCCAGGTATTCTGTTCTATCTATTGCTTTCTGCCTTATTTCCTTGCGATAGGGTTTCTTTCTGATCTTGGAGTTGGCTCTTTTTCAGGTAGGTTGCCTGGCCAGTGAGCGTCTGTGTCTTTCCCTATCCCAGTGCTAGAGTTACAGGTGCATGCAGCCGCCCGTGGCTTTTACCTGGGTACAGGATCTAAACTTAGGTCTTCCTGCTTATGGGGCAAGCACTCTTAGCCACTGGCCATCTGCCCAGCCCTGATGACTAACAAATAGAGTACATTTATAACATTTCTGATGTAGTTCAGATGCCTACAGGATAGAGACCCACGGTCCCAGGTGATCGCTGTCTCTGGCGGCAGGCAGCAAAGCCTACCCTGCTGAGTGTTACTAGCCATTTTTGTTCTGAAGCTGGCCCTGTATTGTTGTTTCTATTTAGAGTGCAGACCAATTGTTTTTAACCAAACATGAACTCTCAACAGAGCTACAGTTCAAACACAGAGGGGGTCACACAGCTCCTGGCTCTCCACATCTGGGATGGGGCCAGGCTTTGTGCTTGAGGAAAACACCATCCACAGTTTCGTGTACATAAGACAGGGAGAGGAGAAAGCTGACTACCTCAGTGCTCAGAGTCACAGAAGTGCCTGCAACCACCCTTCAGGAGGATTTGCATTGCTTGGCCACTGTAAAACCTTAACAGAGGAGGGCAAGCCTCTTTCTCAGAGTCAAGCACAGAGGGGAACATTGGAGATACACGGCTACATAAGAGCCTCAGGGTTTAACTAAGTGGAAGGAGCATGGTTGAGTGTCATTTCCTTCTACCAAGCGTCCGATCTTTCCCTTCATGGTTTGTCTCCCCCGTATTTCCTGGGCGGTGTGGTCACCGTATAGCTGTTAGTTGCCGTCAAACGGCATTCTGGGATTTCCTCTCTACTCTCATAATTCAAGTTTGATTTCAAGATCTAAACTATTCCTTAGATGAGCCTGCTGGCACACGTACTTTGGGTTCCCTAAGCATGTTGGGAGATTCTCTGTGTATGTGATGGGACACGCACAGATATTGATGGAAAGAACCTAGCCAAGGCTGCCACACAAATGTAGAAGCGAATCCTATCGAGAAAGCCTCCTTCAAAATTATGCGATAAGGGGAGATCAGGTGCTAAGGAAGCCTGTGTAGGGACTTAGATCTTTAGCTGTAGCTCTCTCGGATCCAAGGGTTACCTAAGTCAAAGTTTTCCTGACATTTGGGTGTGGGTGGGGCCTGTGTTTGAAATGAACCTTTTGAAGTTACCCAGACTTCTCTTAACTGGTTTTCTAATTTGCATTTTAATTCTGGTGTGGCCTCATTTTAATAACAGCTGAAAACTGTTCTTGCTGTTTAGGACTTTCCATTTAGGTTGGTGCTGGGTTCTGGTGCCCTTTGGGATAATTAGGTGACACAAAGTTCATTTGCTTCTGTTCAGACGTTTATGCACTTAAAAAACAATTTCTCCAGTAGACTAAACTTCAGCTCTGGAAATCTCAGCTCGATGGTAACTGAGGTGTCTTGCTTGTTGAAAGGGTGTTAATCATTTCATTAAGAAAGATTAAGTAATTAACTGATATTTCATTAGGGAATCAATAGCAGTCCCCTTTTAGTGATGTGTTCTAGTGATTTTTGAATAGGAAGTGGGCTGTGTTTAATTACATGGAGAGCAGGTTGTCGAACACTGTGAAGTAGGGGACACAGCACTTTGAGAAACTACCACTGTCCATGTATGATGCCCAGAGGTTGGGAGAAAACGCATGTATTCCGATAGTTTCTTGCATAGGCTCCTCCAGTACCATAGGCTCCTCCAGTACGCCTCTAGATTTGTTTCTGTTCTGTGTGTCTTTGTGTTTAAGAGAAGTTCAGCTGTCTAAATGTGTTGTCTTTTCTAAATAATGGCTTTTGTTGCAGCAGGATGCATGCTAGCAGTAAGTGTGAGGCTCTCACTTGGGTTCAGTGTATCAGGAGCAAGTTCTGTTCCTCCCAGTGGATAGGAGTGGGGGTTGGGGTAAGAAAGGGGGGTGTGGGGTGGGGGCAAGGTGGGGGGCCTACTTCTTCTGCCACCTCTCTGTCTGAGTTAGCTCAATTGCAGTTTCTAAACATTCCAGGACTGGCATGGGAGGGTCCCCCCCCACCAGGCAGAGTTCATAGTTCTGTAGTACCCGTGTGTTCTGATGTCACACACAGGGACTGCTGGCATCCCTAGCAACTGGACATTGAACAGATCCCCAAGGAGCTGTCTCAGTTCAGAGTTCCGTTTTTGTTTTGTTTTGCTTCGGAAACAGGACAGTTACTTTTACTAAATATAGAAACTTTCTGTGGTGGAGATGACTTTCCCATAGTATAGTTCTACTGGTAAAGAATTCCTTAAGCATGAGGTAATAACAAGTGATTTTGAAAGCCTTGGAAATGGATTCGGTTCTGGGACACAGGGCTTTAGGGTCTCTGCCTCCATCCATCAGCGATGAAGACTTTACAGGAAAGTATTGGACAGACCTCTGTCTTAAAAAGCTCTATGCTTGTATTTTTAAACTTGGGTTATGAAATATGTAAGGCACCAAAGGAACAAAGACTATTTATTTGGAGCATTGTGTGTCTCTGGCTGAGCTTTGAAACATACAATGGCTTGATAAAAAGGCTGCTGGCCTCACCTGTCCTCAGCCCTTCAGAGGAGGGCTTGGCAGGTTTTTGCTCCCTGGATGTGTGTGCGTGTATGTATGTGTGTGTGTGCACATATGTGTATTATACACACACATGTTTAATATATAAGTATACATTCCTTATAAGAGGATCTTACATTCATGTGCAAAGGTTTATATTATAGTACTTTACTGTATGCATTCTTTGGCAACCTGGTTTTTAAAAAGTCTTCAGTATAGCTAGTGAAATTCATCCATATGGGTACATATAGCAGTAACTCATTTCCCTTTTCCTTTTTTATTTTAGCTATGTATGTTTTTCCTGCCTGTATGAGCACCATGTGTGCAGAAATCAGATGGTGGGGGTCACAAGAGAGAGTCAGATCCCTCGGAACTAGAGTGGTGAAGGTTGTGAGCCATCATGTGAGCGCTAGGAATTGAACCCAGGTCCTCTGCAGGAGCAGCAAATGTTCTTCCCCCCAGGCCAGTTTTCCAGCTCCCGAGTCCCCTTTTCCATGTGACCCATTTGTAGTGTTGACTTTTAACCCAAAACAAATTCTTGACATTTGAACCCCAAACCTAGCGGTATAAAATTTGGGCTAACTGTGAGCCTTCAGTCCTGACTCCCGTTCTGTAATTTGCTCATTTGCCTGTACTTTCAGAAGAAAATAACCTTAAATAATCTCAGCCATTTATCAGGGGGTTTGATTAAAAATAATCTTACAGATGGCCAGTCTTTCCTGTTATGGGAGGGGGGAAATAGGCATTCATTTGAAGGAGCCTGTCCATCTCCTCATTCTTATTTAAAGAGTTGGCTTAGAACTTAAGAGTTGCATATGCAGGGTAGTGAGTTAAAGAGCGACGTTTAATTAACAGGCTCTTTATACGGCTGTATCCTTGGTATGATGTAGCACCTTGTTCTTCAGTGGAGAAAGTGATTTCTGCATAATTTAAAGGGCTGGCATTTTGATGGTAAGAAAGCCATATAAATAAAGATATGCTTAGATGGGAATCAGAACATGTTTTTAAAATAGTGTGCGTGTCTACTTTCAGCTCTGTTACCAAACTTGCTGCAGAAGCTAGAGTTGAGGCTCCGTGATTATGCTAATGACCACGAGAATCGATGGTGCGAGGCGGGATGTCATCAGCGGTATAATCGGGGAAAGTTACCAGGTTTTTTTTTTTTTTTTTTTTTTCGTCATTAAGTATTAGTGATAAATAATGCACTGTTCATTCTGAGTAGATGGAACATATTTAATTCTGATATACAGAGTTTCAATTTCATCAGGCTCATTGCAGAGTAAAATGATAATCTTTGGTAATTTGAGACGAAAGAGAAAAGGTGTTTGTGTCAGCAGGACGAACAGAGGCCATCTCGAAATGTTTACCTTGACAAGCCAGAGAGGGCTGGGAAAACTTATTATTTTTTTCCTGGACAACTTGGTTATTTGTGCTGGCATTTTATTAGAGTATCAGGTACTCAGTAAATAGCACAAATGGCTGGAGATGTTAAACAAAATAGTCTAAAGGTAGCTAACATTTCTCTACAGAAGGGAGGAAAAGCCAACAGAAGGGAATGTTTGGACAGTGCTCTTTGGAAATGAATGTTTGGTGGGCACGGTAGAGCGTGTCAGCCAGTAAACAACAGGTTTAACTTAGTAAAAAAGTGGCTTGCTCGTAGCAAAGAAGCTTGTACTTGGCTGTGATTTTTCAGTGAGGAGTTCGTTGGACTAGTACCGTGGCATCTTTAGACCTTCTAGGAAGCCATGACCCTAATTCCAATGTCACTAAGGATTTCTAGTGAAATTCTCTGTAGCAGATACTTGCATCTCTGTAAATGGGAGTCAGCACTTGTTTTGTTGATGCATAGTTTGTACTAAGTGACAAGAGAGAAAAAGAAGAATGGGCTGTGTTTTATAGGCTCTAAGAACCGGTGATTGAAAGAAGTGAGAGTCTGATGGGAGCCTGCTTGGAGAACACTTCTTCCAAGGATGCGTTCTCATAGATTTTCTGGAAAGCACAGTCCCACCCAGGCCTGGGCCCATAAGGCTTGCATTTCCTTGCTCTGTCCCTTGTATGCGGCCCATGCTGGCTCTGTCCAGCTCTGCCATCTGCTCTTCCAGCAGTGGTCTTCCCTGTGGTAAGGCGGGCCAACTGGGTCAACCATTGTGATCTGGCAGATATCCACTGGGAGCTAAGATCAGCCAGGCTCATTTTTATGTGTGTCCAAAGCCAAGATTTCAACTTGGTGAAAAGCTGTGGAATTTATTTCCCAAAGCGTCGGCTTTTCCTTTCTCCAACTGCCTGCGTGCAGAGAAGATTGCTTAATGCTCCTAATTATGCGATCTCGCAGTATCTTCCAACACCTGTGTGCAGTGCAGATCCTGGGTGGTCACAGAGCCTGGTTCTGGCAACGTCTTCTCTTTCTGATTGGAGGAATCCCAGGGGCCCCGACAACGCTTTTATGTGAGAGCAGAGAGTCAAAAAGGGTGAGCCTTTCTTTTGACCTTGAACTTGAGCCCTGAAAAGTATCTTCAGACTGTGGGTTGGGGCTACTCTTACAATAAATAAGTCAGAAATGATGTCTTTAAACTATCTGTAGCTTGTCATATCCATTATCTATATACGTATCTTTAAAAGTATTTTCTTTCTCTTTTCCTTTGCCAAGTGAGCATTAAAGTTTTGTATTGGAATGAGGAGGCAAGTGAGAGCCAGTTTGTTTTTGAGCCATGCAGTGTTAATGGAGGAGTTTGCTGGGCTTCTGTCATCCTGGTGTCAGAGGTGGGGGTGGGAGACCTGTCAGCTCTCCAGAGGACCTCATCAATGCTCCAAGCCAGTCGCACCTTTGTTCCAAGGAGACTGGAGTCTAGAGAGGGGATGTGACATTGATGTGTAAATTCACACGTATGTATCTAAGGGGAACATGTGTGTGCTATGTACTGTAGGTACATATGGCTCTATTTTTGGAAATTGACAAGCTATTTTACAGGGTTTATCAGTTAATCTAGGCTGGCCAGTGAGCCGCAGGGATCCACCCGTCTCCACCCTTCTGGTGTTAGATTCACATGCCATCATGGCTGGCTTTTTACATAGGTGCTGTATAGTAGCTTAGGTCCTCATGCTGTCATGGCAGGTTCCCTCTGAGCCTTCTGCCCCCACACAGACTTTCCTTCTCACTGTAACACAGGTTGGTGGTGCTGGGATTGTGCTCAGGCTCGTGGACAGGCTGAGCAAGTGCTCGACCAGAGCTGTAGCTTTAGCCCAGGGACATTTTCTTACATCACAGTGTACCCTATGTAACTGTTAATGGCTACTTCATCCTTAGTAAATGTATTTATATGTCATTTCTTCTTTTTTGAGAGCAGTACCATGAAGGCTAAATGTTCTCTGCTGTTTGACTGGTGTATCTCTAGGAGTCCTGAGATGTACAGAGTAGGCCTTTAGAGCGACATTGATGGAAGGCAGGGGCCTGATTGCCGGTAACATAGTGTGAAGTATTAGCGAGTGACTTCAGAGATTATGCACAAGGTCACAGTTCCTGAGGTTGAAAATGGATGTATGATCCTGATACATGCCATTCAGTCTCTCGGTGGCACCTATGTCTTGCTTTTTCTACATTCTGTTGGCAGTATCATGTTGGTTTGCAGGTTGGAGCATGGATTTGGGGGGAGATGAAGAGCAACTGTTTTGTCTCTTCTTTCCCTGTCAGCTTTGGAGAATCAGGAACTTAGGTGTCAGAGTACCAGTAGCCTATGAAACAAGTTCCTCTAACAATGTAGGAAGCTTGAGTCCATGAGCCCTTTGAACTTTCAGTAAAGACCCAGAAAAGTGAAGTAGACCAGGGACATGTGGTGCTAAGTCAGAGAGAGGTGTGCTGGTAGCTTCGCTCATGACCACCACCGTACCCTATGCAGGGTTTTCTCTGCAGGGTTCGAGGCTTCGACTCTGCCCATGCACCCTCCTGCCTTTCTGTCTTTTCTCTAGGCTCCCCTGGGATGTCACCTTTGACAACCTTCTATCCTCATTAGCCTCTACTTGGTCACCTGTCCTGGCCTTCATTCCCGAAGGAGGTTTCTGGATGTTAAATTGGATTTTAGCTTCAGGAAAGAGCCAATATCCATTGTCCTATTCCAGCGTGTGAGCTAGTGAACGTGCAGAGTGCTTCTGCTTCGAGGAACGAATTCTCTGGAGTGGTTGACCCAAGCCTTGCAGAACCAGCCAGTATGCTTGAGGATGCATGTGCTCTAGTGGCCAGTAAGGGTACCCTGCCCAGGAGGATGAAATGAGCTTCCCTTGTGGAGGGTTCAAGTCTTGAGTTGGAAGCTGAGAATGGATTTTTAATGAATTAATTAGCTATTACTAAATTTTAAACTGTTAACTGCATCACCTTGAACCAAGTGGTTTTGATTCTCTTCTATAACTGGTTTCGATTCTCTACATCTTAGATTCTGGCATCCTGAGTGAGTAGTTAAGTTACTGTTTGAGTTTCAAGGGGTTTCTTGAGTTTGGTGGTCTTAGTGGCAGGACCAGTGGCTGGTGTTGGCCAGCAGGAGGTGCACGTGAGCAGCCTAGGCAAAGCTTTTATCAACGTATCGTCCATACAACACTGCATTTTGGTGACTGGGTGTTGGTAATAGTTATTCTTCCAATGACCTGAGTTCACATTTTGTGACAAGGCACTGTAGTTCATGTCCTCCTTTCTCGGTGGTTGTTTGATGATGGAAGCTGACAAAAGGAATTCTTAACCCTTTGGACTTTCTTCCTTTCATCCAGCTGTGCCTACATTTCCTCTGTGCAAGGAAGGGATTGACTCTTCCGGTGCTCTTACTGTCTGTCTAGAGCCAAGGGGAAGGGCTGTGAAGAGTTCATGTAGAACACACCAAGGCCAAGCTAGAGTGGACGTTCCATGTCTCTGTGGCCTTTGGAGATTGCAGGGAGGGAAATTGGTATCACACATGTCGTGATTTATAGGAGGATATGCTTTCAGGACCAATTGAGGTCTGGAGGATTTCCCACAAAGAACAAGGGTTGGCTTTATCAGCCTAGGGTGTGCTAATAGGGGAAAAGGAAGCATAAATCAGCCACAGAGAGTGACCCCTGTGGTCCCTTAAGCAGGGGTGGGTCTAGGGAACGAGAAACTTCCTTCAGAGTGTTGTCACATTTCCACTGGATGTCGTTGTATATCATCTCTGTAATCACTACGGCAACTACTGATGCCGTGGTCCCAAAACTAGACAATCTAAGGGGTTTCTCTCTAGCTTTGGATTTGAATTACATTATTTTTCCATGGGCACATGTGTGGAACCTAGAGGCCAACCTTGAGTGTTGCTCTTCAGGTGCAGTCCACCTTATTGTTTTGAGAGAATTCTCTCATTGGCCTAGAGCCTGCTGGCTGGTCAGAGCCCTAGGGACCCCACAGTCTCTGCCTCCCAGCACTGAGATATTAAGAACATGCCACCACGCCTGACTTTTCACAGAGGTGCTGGAGATACATCTGAGGTCTTCATGCTTGCCAGGCGAGCACATTCCTTAGGGGTGACTTAAAACACAGAGGAGGTGTAAGGGATTTTAGTTACCGTTGTAGAAGTAAATTATGTATATACATTTATTTATTTATTCAGCCATTCACTTGTTTATAAGTTCCGTATTTATTTAGCTTTTCATCCTTTGGTTCAAAATTAATACTGGGCCAGCAAACATTCTTCTCTTACCGCCAGCTGCCCCGGCTTGCTTTATGATAACCTTGGGTGTTTTGATACAAATATCACTTGGATGCCCCAAACCAATGCCATTATTCACAGGAATCCTTGTGAACAATCTTACCTCATTCATCTTTAGTCTTTGGTTTACTAAATATGTGGCCACCGGGAATCATGTGAGTCTTCTTTATGGTAGTTCTGAGTTCTGAGTCACATAGCCTTCGTTTACAGTTGACTACCTAAAATCTAGGAGGTTAGTATGCAGAGAGTTAGCAGGTGCCTTTTTCTAGCCTGGGTACTTAATTAAGACCTGACAGATTGATTTTTCCATTAGGCCAGAAGGCAGGTGTCGCCTTGATTTGAATTTCTTATTAAGAGTCTGTTTAGCTCCACCCCTTATACACTAAATATGTATGGTTAGCAGGACTCCTTGAGAGAATAAATTGTATACAACAAATTGCTTGAAACTCAAATCAGACATCCTTGTGGTGAGTCCCTGTGAGGAAAGTACTGATGAGTACTTACTGAGTGCCCAGCTCCCTGGACAGTGGCTGCTTGGGGAATGCTGAGGTGTAGTATGAAGACTAGGAACTCTCACTTTCTGACCCTTCACTACGTCAGGGGCAGGGTGACAGAAGCATTGTTAGCAACAGACCTGATTCCTTAGTGGTTTTCTCTCCATTTGTCTGTTTAATTCCCATCTCTTCAGGAAGGAATGAAAGTAAGTTTCCCAAAGAAATTAGCATTCACAATGAAATTTAAATTCCCAATTCAATTGATTAGAACAAACCCAAGCTCTGCTAAAGCCATTTCATTCCCTTTACACAAAGTTGGGTTAAGGCTGAGGACCCTGAGCCTTGGGCACAAGCTGGGCTATAACAGAATCCCGATTTGACTTATTCTTAGGTGCCAGTCACACCACATTGCTGTGGTGAAGGGCAACAGCCTGAGTCCAGGGACTGTGGGCTGAAGACTTAATTAATACTTGGTAGGGCTTTTTTTTTTTTTTTTTTTTTTTGGTTTTTCAAGTATCAAAGAAGAAAAGCAATGAAGAAGTTAAAAGCCCTACCAAGGCCAGGCAGTGGTGGCACATGCCTTTAATCCCAGCACTTGGGAGGCAGAGACAGGTGGATTTCTGAGTTCTAGGCCAGCATGGTCTACACAGTGAGTTCCAGAACAACCAGGGTTTACACAGAGAAACCCTATCTTGAAAAAAACAAAGAAAACAAAACAAAAACTAAACTAAATCAAACCAAAACCAAAACCACAACAGAAAACAACCCCCCCCCCCAAAAAAAACCAAAAAGCAAAACCAAAAAATACCCAAACAAACAAAACCCTAAAATATCCACCAACAGGGAACCCTAACCAGACAGATCCTGTTTGTTCTGTGGACTAAATTAGTTCTGCAAAAACCATCAGTGTTCATGTTAGCTCTTTTTATTATTTAGTATGCCTGCATCTTTTCTGGCTAAAAGTTGCATGAAGTGGGCAAGGCTCAGAAGGAAGGATGGATTTTGCACGGATGATTCAAAAATGGAAGACAACACCACCTCATTCCCAATGTGTGGGTGCTTGAGACCCAAGTTCACTGTCTTGCTGTGTTTTGGAGGTTGGGTTGACTTGCTTTAGCTGTCTCTGCTTTTGGCTAAGCTTCTGACATCTGGATTTGCCAGGTCTTTCTGTTTTCTTCTGTCATTAGTGTAAGTGCAGATAACAGGAAGTGAAACCTTAGGTGGCCCAAAGGAGCCTCATTCCAGTGGTGCCAAGCAGGTATGTGCCACCAGCGTTATCGCCTTACCAATAATCAGACATGCTCTGCGTTCATACATGCTGGGAGGGCTGCAGAGGGACAAGTCACACCACTGGTTGGCACCGGCTGGTCGGACTCCTTGGAAGATGTGGGTGGCATGAACACACAACTGGGGCCCCTAGAATGTCCTCAACTGTGTGCAGAAAAGGAGCATTCAGTTTAGACCTGAAAGGTCTCAGAGCTTGAGACTCCATTATACATTTCCTCATTCAGAGCTGAGGCTTGGAAACTGGGCTTTCCAGATCTTTTCATGCTCCTCCAGTTGACTAGTGGTCTATCTAGAAAGAGTGCTGTCTTTCAGGGTTATTCTGGTCTTTGTCATAAGATTTCAGGAAAGCCCATGGTTGTCCTGTCTGTAGAAGAGGTAAAGTCTCTCTGTTCTTGGCCTAGGTTTGGTGACCTCTTGAACACAGAGTACATTGAATAAAGTTTGCACATACTAACCCGCTCTCTGGGAGGGTCCTCCCTACCTCTGGCAACATGGAGTGTGTGTGGAGTTCCCATACATTTCCTGCCTTTGCTGAAAGACCATCTCAATCCGCTTGTGTGACCCATAAAGCAGCAAGAGACCTGGTAGAGCTTGGTCCTTCCTGACTGCTCACTGGCTGTGCATACACATAGATGTAAACACACACACACACACACACACACACACACACACACACATACACACACACACACACACACACACACACACACACACACACGACCTTGCATAGGCAGACTGGCTCCTTTATTCATCTACCTAACATCACTAGGTTAGTCCTGATTTATCTAGATGTCTCACTCACCAAGGGCACTGTTCATCTTTTCCTGTTGTCTCCAAGGAGTGAATGGGAGGGCATGGTTCTTCAGTCCTGAGCATATAACTGTGAGCATATAAACCACAGGTTAGCTACAGACCTGAGCATGAAACACCAGACTCCATTGTAGAGTGGGGTCACGTCTTGTTTAGTAGTCGGTATTTGCATGACCTTGGGTAGGTTTCTCTGCACCCTCTGTTTGCTGGCATAATGTAACAGTGTGGGCAGGGCCCAGCCTGGCACAGCCTCAGCCTTCAGGCACAGGTGAATATAGTGGTCTCTGAGACTGTGCCTGGAAGCAACAGGCTCACTGAGCATTGGTGAGTCCTGCTCCACACATAGTGCCTCAGGTTCTGAGCCTGAAGGTCAGGTTCTGACCCCAGCCTCACCACTCACAGGCCACACGACACTGCCCTGCTATTACACATTTCTGTACTTCATTTTCCTTACCCACAAAATGCTATGGTAGTGTCGAGCACATACAGCGGGCGGTGAGGATTAGCGAAGTGAGGGCTTGTAACACACTTAGTACAGGGCAGAGGGCCTAGAACATGGTGAGCCCTTGGCCCATCACAGGGCCTCCTGTGGTTGTCAGGGTGGTGCCCACAGTGAGGGCAGAGCAGCCGTCTAGTGGACTCTAGTTGAATGCTTTCAGATCCTGCTGTGGCTTCCCAGCGTGGGGGGCAGAAGTCCAAGGTAGACCTTGTTTGCAGAGTCTTGGTTCTAAACCCAAACTCTCATCAGGTTTTCACATTTGGCCACTTTCTTTTGCCTGGGAGTGGGGCACACAGACGTGGTTTGCAGCAGTGGATAGCAGCCCTGGCTCTGCAAAGAGGAGAAATGTCTGCTTGCTCACTTGAAGGTTCTTCTTTACCCTGTCCATGAAGAGAAACGTAAGTGGAAATGCAGCCTTGGCACGGGCAGTGAAGGAACAACACAGAGGAGTGTCCAGTGGGCACGAATGCTGTCTGTAGTCACACACAGTCCCTCCCACCCATGGGTTGTCTATTCTAAAGTGCATGCGAGTCTATGGACAAGACTGACCCCTGCATACTTAGGGTAAGGTTTAATTCACAAATGAGGCTCAGCAAGAAATTAACAGTAATAGCTTAGGACAATGTACTATGATAAAAATGACACGAGTGTCTCTCTCACAAAATACCCATTTAAGAATTTCAGTTTGTACCCAATCTCAAGTAGTGGAAAACCAGGAAGGTGGAGACCCCAAGTTAAGGGTCCCTTGGCTACCGCTTAACAGCCTCTTCCCTCTCCTCCCGTCTCTTCACCCCTAGGCAACCATTTGACATACTTTTCATTCTGCATCTTGACTATTCTGGATATTGCCTGTGAGTGGAGTTATCGGTGTGGCCCTGCATGTCTGTATAATGTTTTCAGTGTTTATCCATGTTGTATAGCATGGGTCAGTACTCCATCCCTCTTTATGGCTGAGTACCATCCCATTGTATCCATTGGCATCCATGTGTTGATAGACACTTGGCCTGTCTTCTGCTTCTGGCTTTTACAAGTAAGGCTACTGTGGGTATTCATGTATGGGCTCTTGTGTTGACGTATGTTTCCAGTTCTTTTGGGTCCATACCTAAGTGGAATTGCTAGGATATGGTACCTGCTGCATTTCACCCTCGAGGAGCCTCCCCCTGCCTTCTTTCCATCCTGACAGCAATGTGGAAGACTCCAGTTTCTCACTGTCCTCACTGCTTCACCCCACATGTGTGAGTCACCACTGGAATCTGGTATGATCCAAATGACTTGCTTCGATGACCATTCCTGCTTCTGTATGACAGGTTGTGTTCTGTGAGTGGAAAATATAAAGATAAAAGAATTATGGCATTTCCAGAGCAGCTTACTGTCTGTAGAACAGTAAAACATACACAAGTTATGGTGACTATGGCCATTACATCCATCAACGGTAATGGTAGACCTTTGCTCTTATGTAGTGTGGCTTTCTCTCCAGGTATAAGGTGATCACCATCTTGGAGTAGAGATTACCTTGACCCAGTAGCTATGGCAACAAGTGGAGCAGACACAGCTCTGCCACGTTATCTAGAGCAGTGGTTCTCCACCCTCCTAAAGGTTTGATCTTTTAATATGATGTCTCATGCTGGGGTGCTGCTGTTATGAATCATGATGTAAATATCTTTTAATGTAAATGTCCAGGGGTCTTGGGCAACCCCTGTGAATGGGTTGCTTGATTCCAAAGGGGTCGAGATCCACAGGTTGAGAACCATTACTCTAGAGGCAGAGTGACGCTCTGTGCTCCAATCCCCCTTGATGAGAAGGCGGCTCCCTCTCAGCTGCCTTCCAGGAGGACATCTTTCCCTAATATCTCATTTTTTGAGTGGTCCTTCTCTAATTGCCTTGATGTGGTTTTGGAACTCACATCAGCCAATCAGGCTGTTAGGGGTGAGGCGAACTTGACTGGAGTTCATATGCCTTGTTCTGATTCCTGTGATCCCACCCAGAGGGATGCTGTGATGGAGAAGGGGGAATTTGGTTGGCTACACCCACATATGTGAATGGAAGTTGGTAGCCAAGGCAAGTCCTCAGGAGAAAGGAAGCCACTCTGCTGAAGAAACACAGGTTGCCAAGGAGATAGGGTAGGGCCTAGGCAGCAGCCCCTTTGGCTGGAGGAGCAGGCAAGCAAAGCTTTGGGTGAAAGAAGAACATGTCTTTGTTATCCATTTTCAAATGGATGACACTGAACATGAGAGGTGGCACTGTCGTTAGATGCCATTAAAACTTCCTAGCTTTGGTCCACTGCTCTTCAGTGGAGGCTGGAGTTGCTTCCCCTTGCATCCCCCACTGTACAGGGAACACACAGTGCTATCTCTGGTGTTGACCTTGTCTTCTGTCCCTACTCACCTGTACAATGTAGGAACAAACTTACAGGTGCAGACAGTCATGACCTTGGAAGTAAACTCTCTGAGTAGATGCACTATATCCAAAGATGGTGGATATTGATAATTCCTAACTCAGACTTAACCAAGATTGACAGTGAGTTTGCAGGAACATTTTTTAGAGGGACCAGTGTTTTGTTGCTGTAGTTCGAGAGAAACAATGTTCTTCTATTATTATTATTTTTTTAACAGACTTTTTTCAGGGAAACTTATAAATTCACCATTTGATATAGAGAAGGCAATAATCTGGGAGTGCCCAAATTGTACATAGTGATTTCCTCTAGAAATATAACTTAACTAATTCTGCCATTTCTCTCTTAACACATACTGGAACCTAGTCATCTCCCAGTTACTTAATCAGAAAGATCATTTGTATAGGCCCAATTTTTAGAATAATTAATTTGTAAGAGTCTTAGTCTATCTTCTATCCATAAGAAAAACACTTTGGTGGCTGGGTTATGTCTTGGTGCTTGCTGGGCAGTCCACTGTGAATTTAGGAATTCCAAATAGCAGAATGTCTCCCCAGGTAATATTCTTTATTTTTAAAAGGTTGCACTATAGGCCTTAGGGAGTGAGTTGCTGAGTCAGTGAAGTGCTTGTTCTGTCTACAAGCATGAAGACCAGAGCTCAGGTCCCCATCTCCCATGTAAAAGGCTAGCACAGCAGTGGACACCTGGAACCCCAGCCCATGGAGGAGGAGCCTGGGGCTCACTGGCCTGCAGCTCGAGCAGAATTGGTGAGCTCCAGCTTCACTGGGAGACTCTGTCTCAAAAAAACAGTATGGAGACAGATTAACAAATACGCCTCCTTCTGACCTCTGATGTGCACATACACACCAGGCACGTGTGTGCGCACACACATGCGCGCGCGCGCGCACACACACATACACACACATCAATATATACATATATAACATGGTTACTACCATTTTCTCTACTTAAATGTGTGTATGTATTTTTTAAAATCCATTCTTGTGAATTAAACACCTGTAAATGAGATGAAGCAGTTTTATCTTTTGCTTCTATTCAGGGTTGCATCAGGACCATTCTTTGCAAATGTTCTCTGTAAAATGCTTTCTGAGGATCGCTGCGGTCCCTCTCAGCTTAACATGATGCATGTAACCCTTGTTTTGGTCATGTCCTTTTCATCCAGTCTTAGCCCACGTGCATAATGCCGCAGGAGCATCCATGTGCAGAATTTCATTGGCTTTACCGTACTGTGATAGCCATCCTTGGCTGCAGTTTGATACACCTGGGAAGAAGGAACCTCAGTTGAAGGATTGCTTCTATCAGATTATAGTCTTGCTAATTGATGGAGGAGGGCCCAGCCCAGTATGGGTGGAACCATTCCTTGTTAGGTGGGCCTGAGGTGATTAAGAAAGATGGCTGCTCTTGAGCCTGGCAGCCAGTCTAGATAGCAGCCATCCTTCATAGCATCTGCTTCAGTTCCTGACTCTATTCATGTCTTGAGTTTCTGCCCTGGCTTCCTTCAGTAATAGAATGTCATTTGGAACTGTAAGATGGAGTAAAGCCTTTACCCATCAAGTTGTTTGTGGTCAATGTGTTTTATCACAGTTCAAGAAAAGGAAGCCAGAACACAGTTCAAAACATGCTGGAAGTTTGACATTTTCATGGTCACGATATTCAGATTATTTTCTTTGAAAGCTTGTGGTGGTTTTTTACTTGTTGTCCTTACTTAATTCAACACCAAATAAACGGACTCTCTCCCTTTTTTACTTTTCACAGTTTTCTAGGTGAAAGGGGGCATGGAATTCAGTTTACTACTCCTTTATTCACTAGAGCAAAGAACTGGAATCAACTTAGTTGTCTATCAGCAAATGAATGGGTAATAAAAATTACTATCTATAAAAAATGGAATAATACTCAGCTCTAAAGAAAAATGAAATCACAAAATTTGCAGGGAAATGGATGGACTTGGAATCTATAATAAAGTGAGGTCATGTAGTCTCAGAAAGAAAACCACGCTCTCCCTTTTATATGGAATCTAGCCAAAAAATGCATGCATGTGTGTAACCAACTGTATATATGGGTAGAGTATGAAGAAAAGAGAGCAAGAAAGGCCAGATATGGTTGGATGAAGAAGGACTGGATGCAGGTAATAGACAAGATATCAAAGAGGATATAAAGCTAATTGTTTTTCTACTTCTGGTTCTGTTGTGGATTGTTTTGGTTTTGGTGGTGGATAAGGGCATAAACTATATCCAGTACTGAACCTGTAAAATTTCATGTGAAGCCCCACAATTTTCATTCCGAATACCTTTTCTAATTGGATAGAGTACTGAATTGCATAGACTTTGGTGTTCTAGTTAATTTGGTGTATGATGTTCTTATTTATTCGCAAGTTATTTTAATAATAAAGTTTGCTTTTAAAAATGTGTTACTGTAAGCAGACATTACCGTGATAATTCTCTCTCTCCATGGATCTTGCCAAGTGGTATTGAGGTAATGTATTCCCAAAAGGTGACCCACAGTCATCCCCCTCTCTCTGCCCCTTTCTGAGTGCACACTCACGAATGCTTGTTTAATGCTGTGCCTTGAGTAGAGGACTGAAGTCTGCGGACATCAGGGAGGAGAGGTTAGGTGCTCTGAGTGTTCCTGCCACAGCTGCCATTAGCATTTTCTCCCTGCCAAATGCTGTAAACTTCTCAACATCTCTTTTTATTGTTTGTTCCAGTTTAAAAATTATGTTTTATACAAACCCTGGTGGCAGTGGTGATGTTGAAACACTAGGACTTGTTCGGTGACCTATTATGTAGGTTTCCTTTTTTTTTTCCAGGAGGTTGACCACAAATAGTAACTTCAAAGAGATTTTAGTTTAGTTTAGTTTAGTTGTGAGACAAAGTCTCATGTAGCTTCAGCTGGCCTTGAATTCCCTAGGTAGCTAAGGGCGACCTTGAATCCTCATCTTCCTAAGTCCTGAATGCTGGGATTACAGGCATGTGCCACCCCTGGGTAGAGCTGGGGACTGACTACCCACTGAGCCACACCCCTGATCACCATAAGATGGTTTTGATTTTTTTCTTCTTCTGCATTGTGAGGAACAAATTGAAACAATGGAATCTAAAAATAAAAAATCCAGAGGACAACTGCCCCCCCAACAATTCTCACTTCTTTCTCAAAATTAATACTTAACTGTAGGAAGATTGGGGCTCCAATCCAGCGGCAGAAAGTGTTTATGCTCTACTTTGACACAGGTCTTTTTATTTAGATCAAATGATAGTTTCTGACGTAACTTCACTCATGTTGAATTTCAAGATTTCCTTAAAAACACACCCCAAATTGGAATTGAAAGCTTTTAATGGGCTGGGCTCTTGACAGAACTTTTTCTCTGAACAGTGAAGGATGCCAGACCCAAGCTAATATCACTGGGCACCTCAAGAGGAAACTCAGAGAAGGTGAAGCCAATAACAGTTGTTTTTTTTTTTTTTTAAATCTAATTAATTGATGAAACCAGATTAAAGCCCTTGTAATTTCATTCTGTCAAAGATAGAATGCTCATGTTATGCTTGTAATTGTTACAGAAAGTTGAAGAGCAAGTGATTTGTTTTTGCGGTGGAGAACTAAATTTGAAATTTTTTGGAGAACATACTGTGGAACGCCTATTCTTCCTAGATTAAGAAACTTGTGGAGTCAGATGTTCCTGGTAGAGACTGCAGATTTCGTAACTCATACAGACTCTTACAAAGTCCCTTGAATAGAGACTGTACTTAACGACCAGCATTCCAAATATTTTTGTGTTCATAGGCAGCTAAACAGAAAGATTTTTTATGTTTAGACTAATGTTGAATGATCACAGACACTTGCCTCTTAGATTATAGAAATGTTTGAGGCTGGGGGGGGGGGATGGGTTTGTAAGGCGGCTAGAGTTTTTTGTGATGGTTCCAAACTTAAAAGATGCAAACTCCAGGGCCAGAAGGGATGGCACAACCTGAGGACAGGAGTTTGAGTTCACAGCAGCCATGGTTAAAGTCAAGTGGCCGTTGCAGCCTGCCTGTAATCCCAGAACATGAGATGTAGAACCAGGGAATCCTCAGAGCAAGCTGTCTGACTAGACTATTTAAAGCTGTGAACTCCAGGGTTAGTGGGAGAGCCTGACTCCATCTATAAATTTTAGAGAGCTGACTACCTGATATCTGACAACCTCAGGCTACCATGCACGTATGTGCACATACCCCTCAGTACACACACGAGTGCTCACACACGTGCAAAGAAAATGATTATATATTTTGGTTGCAACGTGTCCATGATTTGTTGGGAAAAAATTAATAAATCAAATAATGGGACACATGGAAGCATGCACAGCGTTTTCTGGCACTGATCGCAGATTATAATCACTGGGAAAAAGAATAAAAAACAGAAGAGTCTTACAGTGTTTCTTCAGCAAAGACAAAAGGAAAAAATGAATCAGTTCATGACGAGACCTGAAAAAGTGAACACATTTTGTCTTTCTATCCTGTGACTATCCTTAGAAGTTTCTTACTGGTGGGAAGAACCTTTGCCTGGTGCTTTTTTTTTTTTTTTTTTTTTCCAAGTTTAGTGATTAAAATTTGGTGCAGAATCGAAGTGAAATTAATAAAGCTTGTGATTTTACAGCGTCTAAATTTGGCCACTGTCACAAGAAATGCATTCATTTGAGTCATGAAATTTTCATGGCTTAGAATGGAGTTAACCATGACCTGTGACATACTGGGCAATGCTGTCTAAGAAATTCAATACAAAGCAGGAAAACTGAGACTTGATGTTGAGGGAGCTCACTACACCCAGCAATACACTAGCAAACCTGACAGAGCCTGTTTCCTCAGTTAATATTATGGGCCAGAGATAATGGCATTCAAAGGTGTCAGAAATCTGTATTGCTGACCACAAAATAGAACTTTCAGGAATACTTCAACCCTTGAAATAAAAATAATAAAAACAACATGGTTCATATTTTCCCTGATAACCTTCTGGAAACTTAGCAGCAGTAATGTGAAAGAGACTGGGAAGGCCAGAGACTGAAACACCCGAGCAGATACCAGAGAGATGCTGCCCCTGCTGTTACAGCAACCAGTTCCCAAAGAGTCAAGAATAGGCTGATGAACTATGATAGCTCAAAATAGGAAGCACATGGCTGCGAACACTCAGATGCTTCCCATTCTCAGAACTGCCAGTATTTCCACCCATTTGTCTCCTGTTTCTTTGCTGGTTCCACACCGTTTCAGTGATGGTGGTTTTTCTAAACTACCTTTTGAATTTTGTGCTAAAAATATTTTCCATTTTCCTCTTAGTTGAAATTTGAAATAGCTAATGATGTCAGAAGAATCTGTGTCCTCCCTCTGACCAGGAAAACAGTTGATCCTTTATTTCTGATGTTTCTCACAAGTACTTTAGGACAGTGTGTTCACAGCTAGAACGGACAGTCCACTCACAATCTCTTAGTAGTTATTTCTGTAGGGTGACAGCTCTGTGGCTTTGTGTCTATTATATTTGATCATCTTATTGAATTTTCCTTAGGACTTGTTATTGCATTTAAACAAAAGGAGGTCTGACTTCTCATAGTTTGGAGTGTCTCTCCATATTTACTTTTCTTGTCTTCTTGCATGGTTTCTGTGTGGTGGAAGAGTGTTGAGTGGATTTGTTCTCATGTGGTTCTGCTTTGAGCTGAGCTGGTTTTGCTGAGAACTACACTTTATATACTAAAAGATAATTTCCATGTATGCTGAAGTTATGATTATTTGTTCCAGAAAGCTGAAGCACATGCAGGGTGAAGGAAACTGTTTAGAGGCTGTTGAGACATTTGAAGAAATTAAATAGTGTGGAAATCCTTATCGGGATTGGCTTTAGTAATATATTTTCATCCTTTTCAAACTGTTTGGGTAGCTGAGTGGTAGAGAGTAGCAGTGAAAAGATCGGAAGGGTCGCTGTCTACAGCGGCTTTGTTGGTGTTGCTCAGCAGCACCAAGGAGCCTGAAGTGAGTCCTCTCTTTTGATAGTTGTCTCTGAAATTATTTGATAGTTTTTGAGTGAAAATGCAAAGTTCTACTTAAACCAGGAAGGTGGAATATTCATTATGACTGGAGCACACACTTTATACATATGTTGTGTCTTGAGAAACCTGGGAAGATGCATGGGACTCATGGCTCAGACCACTACCATCTGTCTGGCTAGGCCATTGTGTGTGTGTGCGAGCGTGCGCGTGCGCATGCATGCACGTGCGTCTGTCTGTGCGTCTGTGTGTCTGTCTGTGTGTCTTTGTATGTGAGCTGGCCACAGGTTAATAATGGTGGGTGCATTCTTCAGTCGCTTTCTGCCTAATTTTTTGAGACTGGTCTCTCACTGAACCTCTGGTTAGATCGGCTAGCCAGCGAGCCCCAGGGGTCCTTCTGTCCCCAGCTCCCTGGATTATGGGACTGTGCTTCCTCCGTGCCTTGCCTGGAGTTTTCCATGGATGCTGGCACTCTAGACTCAGTCCCTCATACCTTTGTGGCCTGCACTTTATTGACTGAGCCCTCTCCGTCCCAGTGCTTTTTGTTTTGATGTACGTGTGAGCTTTTCATTTGGACAGGGTCACACCACTCACCAGAATGTAATGGTGCTGTGGACTTGGCCCTGTGTGTGAATCACTCCAGGCGTACTTTAGGAGAAGGATGGTTACATGTTGTGTGTTCAGAATCAACAAATAGAATATCCTGTAATTTGTGTCATTTTGTTTTATAGCACACTTTCCTCTTATAAATGTCTCGACATTTTATAGAATGTTTTTGTAGATGGAGTCTTGAGAGTCTTACACTGCAGAAATTGTTTCCTTTGGAAATTTTTCTATTTACTCCTTTGGGGGTTGACCCTGGAACACGTACGCCAAACTCAACAGTCAGGCTACCCACGCTAGGTGTTAGTCTCCTCAGGATCTCTGAAGTGCATAAATATTAGAGAAAACCATTTTCTCTGTATTTGTCGGTAATATTTTTGAAGTGGGCAGGAGATTTTATGGCTCTAGTTACATAATTTGTCTCTTGAGAGAATCTCAACTCTAGAATCCAGGGCCTGCACCTTCATGGTGGCTTCTCCCTGGTTGGTTGGGACTGCAGAGTGAGTATACCCCACTGAAGTCACTTCAGAGTGGCAGTGGTGTCCCAAACCTGCCACCTGGTATCTTGTGTTCTCTCTCTCTCCTCTCCCTCTCTCCCTCCCTCCCTCCCACTCTTTGTCCTCTTGTCTGTCTCTCTTTCTCCCATCCTTCCTTCCTCTTTTCTTTCTTTCCTTTCCTTTGTTTTCTTTCTATTCTAATTCTCAGTTATTTGATATCCAGTGGCAATAAATAAATAAAGGACAGTCATTGCAGACAGTCTTTACCAGGCCCTTGAGAAGTTTAGCGTGCATCTGAGGTGAATCAGTGAAATATTTGAACCACAAAGTAAGGAAGATTGAAAATTAAAAATAAAAAAAGAAAAAGAAAAAGCTGTCTCTGTTTACCTATGGGTTTCTAGATTCAATCTGTGTTCATGTCTTCATATTTTTCCTGGGTTTTGTGTTTTGTCTCCAACAAATTAAGTTTCCCTAGCACTTTTGGGTGCTTGCTTTTGTTTTTTTTCCCACCTGAATGCCTGTTCATTCTGAAAGCGTATGTAACCGTACTTAAAGCGGACTTTTCTGCTGGCCTAGGCTGTAAACATTAGCTTGGGAAATTTCGTTAATCCTCCCCATGTGATTCTGAGAGATAAATGGTGCTTTATCACCTCTGTGCCATTAGCCTTGCTTTTGTGGAAACCGAGGCCTGAAGAAGTCACTAGTTCATTAGTTTGGGCTCATGTGTCTGATAAGTGAGTTAGAATTTGAACCTAGGCAGGCTCATTCAAGGATCTGTGCACTGAATCTACTTTACTAGGAAGTTTTAAACCATTTCTCTGGGAGAAAGGCGGGCATAGGAACCTAGAGCATGGCTGTAGCAACCTCTACCCACCCCGGTGGCTGTTCCTCTACTCATTGTCTCAGCAGTGGAGGTGGGAACCTCAGGCCTGCACCCTGGCCCTGAGTTTATTTATGCTGCTTTGTTTATAGTCTTTTATACAATGAACTTGTTTTACTTTGGCATTAGGGTTTTAAAAAGAAACGTTGACTTTGACAAACATCTTTTGATATGTGCTTGGTTTTGAAAGGCATTTCAGAAAAGCATAGGAAGATGAGAAGCTTACCAGAAAGTTTTTTCCTAAAGCTGTTTCAAGAACTGGAATATTCTTCATCGCTTTTTGTGCTCTTCGAGGGCTCTCACCAAGTCTGGTTCACAGGAAGATTATGAGGTAGAGTCAGAACTGAGAAATGATTTCATTCTCATTATTGTATCTAACATGTCAAATAAAATATTTGAAGCCTTTGTCACTGAAATACATTTGGTTTGTAATGTAAAAATAAAATGCACATTCACCCAGCACTGGAATGGAGTGATGAGGGGAACACACGGGAACTCTGTTCTTGTGGAAAGAACCCTAGTAGGCTGTGAAGGATGACGCTGGCTTAGCTCTCCTGCAGTGGCTGTCTGCAGGTGTTCTGCTATCTCACATGTAAAGCCAGTACATAGCTCTCACAAGTTAAGATTAACCATAAGCATCCAATATATAACCAAATGGTGGACTCTTAGTTGCTGAAAGGTCAAAATTAACTTCTTTAGTTAATGTATCTTGGAGATACCTCTAGGTATCTCTGCAGAGTTGTTCTCAGGTACACAGGTGGTCCAACCTCTTAGCAACAGCAGCACAGTGTCTCCATAGTCCCTGTACACACCTTACGCTACAGATGGCTAAGCCTGAGAACTATGAATGCTCTGCAGGTTTTAGACTGTATTGTTCAGGGATGGTGACTGCCCACAATTTAAATGTTACGGGTTCTTATTTTAATTTTTTTTTTTTTTTTTTTTTTTTTTTTTTTTTTGCATACTTTCCATCTCACTTGGTTCAGTCTGCCAGTGTGGAACTAAAAGCTTCTGGGAGCCAACTGTATATGGCTACAGATGAACTTAGCCAACTTTGATCCCAACTCTGTCTCTTCCTCCCAAACAGTAGCCCATGTACTCCGAAAGGGCACTGTGAAGGGCCCTCCCTTTCTTCATGCCTTTCCAGGCTGCCCTTTGACCTTTTGTGACATTGACTGTTTGTTTGGGACCCCTGGCCTGGGCCCTGGGAGCCTGTGCTTCAGCAGCTGGTTTCTGACCCGAGAGGAAACCACATCCTTGCCTTGGACTCTTTGTGCATGTGCACATCCAGAGGTGGAGCCCTGTTACCAAAAGATTCCATCAGGAGGAGGGTCGATGCTGACCACCTACTCACAGAGGGGTCCTGAAGCTTTTTGGGCTTGCTCATCAGGGGCCCAGCCTTGAGTTAGGTTGACATGGTGGTGTCAGGTAATCATGTCAGGAGGAATTCCCCACAAGAATTCCTTGTGTTTTTCTTTCACACCGACCTCTGCCCTGCTCAGATCCCCATGAAGCGCTCTTTGGTTTGGGATGTCACTGAAGAAAGAAAACATAGATGTTGCTCTTGTATGTGGCTCTAGCAGCTAGTTCTCAGAACTACGAAGAACCGTGGAAGAATCCGCTAAGCTCAAACAACAGAAGCCTAGAATCTTGGAGATGTGTGGGAGAGCACCCTCCTCTACACCTGGAAAGACCTGAATGTTTGTCTACCTTTCCACAAGTAAAAGGACCTTTTCTTTGAGTTTCCACAAATCTGCTCTCTGAGCCAACTGTTTGACCCTTGACCTGAAAGTGGGGAAGTCCCTTGTCACATTGTGTAGAAAAGCCTCCTGGTAGGTCAGAACTGGGGTAGGGGATAAACACCCTAACTGCCTGGGGGGAAGAATATGTTACTTAATCCTAATTGTTTCAGAATCCTGTAATTTTCAATTTATGTAAATCCCACATAGATTGAATTCCTTGGAACCTTTTTTTGTGTTTGATAAGAGTTTTATTTCCTTAAAGTGACAGCCATGACAGTTGTGTTGGAATTCAGCCCTGAGTATTTATTTCTAGGTTTCAAAATTTGTTTGTCTTCATAGTGAGGTTTCTTCTCCTTCCCTTTCTTCTCCTTCCTGCTCCTTCCCCTGCCTCTCCCCCACTTTCCTTTGTAATTTTCCCTTCCCCCTAGATCATAGTGATGATGGACCCTTAGATTTAATTTTTTCATGAAGACTGGTTGTATGGCAGCAATACACCACTGGGTAGTGGTTCAGGCGGTGCGACTGTGAACGTCTGTGGAGTGGGCTATAAAGACTCCACAACTCCCTGACTTTGGGGTCCCAGGGCCTCTGAGAAGTGAGCTTTGAGTACTGGCAGTGTGCTTTACACACCCTGGTATCTGATCAGCCACAGATAGGGGGCAAGATTCGTGTACCCAACCTACAAGTCTTCCTGTATTTACTCTGTGTCGTAGAACTGAGGAGTGTGCACAGCAGATATGGCCACAGGCCCAGCTGTCCATCATCACAGCTTTTCAAAGGGACCTTAGGAGGAACCCCATGAAACTGTAACTTGATCACAAATGTTGGGTCATTAACATCCCAGAAACAGCCATTCATGGTTTGTTGGTTATACCTTCCAGACTCAGTGAGTAGTTCTTTCTTTACAAGATCAGCCAGGTGGATTTGGCTAACAGTGACTCCATCTTGGCTGATAAGCTCCTTTGATAATGAGGCCAACATGGAAATTCCTGCTTCTTGTGGGCGGTCGCCTTCACTTTCTTTCCCGGGCACCGAGGGCACTGACTGCTAGTTCTGGCCAGCTGGCTTGTGAATATAAAGTGTCAGATGTTGGGTCCTGTGGCCAGTAGCTCACACCCTGACCCCTCCTGGGGAAAACCATCACATCCACCTCACTGCCTAGGAGTCCTAGGCATACATTGTCTCCTCCCCTAAAGACAGTGGGGCAGTAAGGGTTAATGAGAAAATGGCATGGCTTTTGGACAGTTTCCAGGAGATACAGGCCTCATTTAAAGTGATTTAGGAAAGCAAAGCATGGTATAGTTTACTGTAGGAAAAAGTCAGGGTGAATGGGGCAGAGGAAAGGGAGATGAGACCCTGGCTCCTTTAAACATGGAATGAGAAAAAGCCGCCACAGCTTAAAAACATGTTTTCTAGGAATGCTCAAAGTCTTAGACATACCAAACCTAAGCTTGTAAATTCTTTAGACTTGTCAACTCTTGATTTCTGCATGTTACCAGAATGGCCTCTGTATTAGGTGAATTTTGTATGTTGTCATTTACTGAGGAATTGATACTAAACAGTAACCTTGAGTCACTGGATACTTTCTGGATTTTAAGTAAGTGTATAATGTTCTGAAGATAAATATTTGCCTGAGGTAGTCTAGTCCTTCAACATATATATTTTAAAAAACAACAACCAAACAAAATATCATTTGTGTTTATTCCAAAGGCAGTTTACCAAGTAAAAGGAGGAATTTTGAAGTCCTATGTAACTTGGATTGTTTTCATAGGATAGCTTTACATTGTCCTGATAAATGGACCCTAGTGAGGTGCTGGGACGAGTGGTTGTTGAGTTTGTTAATAGTTACCTAGCATCCATGCAGGCCTTGCTTCTATCTCCAGCCCCCAGCCCAGCCCTGCACATAAATTGTGTTTGGTGAGCACATCTGTAATCTCAGTAGTCGAGGTGTGGTGGTGGCTGGAGGATCAGAAATTCTGTCATTTTGGCTACATAGTGAGTTTGTGGCCAGCCTGGGCTACTCTTCGGAAATTTTAATATATATATATAATTGTATATATATCTCCTGTCTCAGAGAAGCTGTGACTTGCCTGGTGTCAGTGACAGAATTTTGCTACATATACATTGCCCCAAATCATGCTAGTGACACTTCCAGGACAGTCTACTGATTTTGTTATTAGAAATCTATCTGCACATGTTTACATGTGAATAAAATAGCTGTTCTGAGCTGGTGTGTGGTGAATGCCTTTAATCCCAACACTCTGGAAGGCAGAGGCAGGAGAATCTTTATAAGACCAGCCTGGTCTACCTAGAAAGCTTCAAGCCAGCTAGGGCTATATTGTAAGACCTGTCTCAGAAAATAAAACAAAGCAAACAAACCCTCCAAACAAAATAGCTATTTTGCTTCCTTTTAACAAATTTATTGTTAGCTTAGTGTCTTGGAAGTATCATTTTCTTATCCTTTCCCGGAACAAATTCAGTTTATTGCTTTACAGTCTTAGCAATCTTGTGATATCTCTAGATAGAGAATTGACTTTGTCTTTTCTTTGCCTTGTAAGCTATTTAGAGCAAGGAGAGATTACAATCATAAGCTGACTCTGGGAGGAAAAACCCAGCCTATTATCTTTCTTGACTACTGTTGTTCCCTTGAAAATAACCATTACCAGAGTTTCCCTAAACACTCGGTAAGTTACAACTACAGCGGTTTGTCAAATACATAACAATTTGGCCTCATCTCCTTTATCTTCCTTCTAGTTCATGAGGGAACTCTGCCTGTTCCCATCGAACAGCAGACTGAGTTCTTGTCAGCAAGACCACCCTGCTTAGAAAACTGAGCGGTCTTTAATCTGTTTGGGGCTTTGAAACATTGTTTAACTTTTCTTCCCCAAATTTAGACGTCAGAGCGACTGTAGGCTTAGGTTTGGTAAATGTATATTTTTTGCCACTAACAACACTGTAGATGCCCTTGTCTTGTCTTTTTAAAACTTGGATTAAACACACAATCAGCAAGCTGCCTTTTCTTGACTATGTTCCCTTTTGTTCTGAATTTCCTGTTTATTTTTTTCTGTTTTTAATTTTTTAAAATTTTATTTTACTGAGGTTTGAACCCAGAGTGTCAGGCATGCTAGGCAGTCTCCCTACCACTGAGCTACATAACCAACCCTGTTTGTGTTTTTAATCTTGAGACAGGGTCTCACTAACTTGCACTGGCTGGACTCCAGTTTGCCCTGTAGCCCAGGCAGGCCTTGAAACTGTGGTCCTTCCTCTATTTCTACCTCCAAAGTAGCTGGGATTCCAACCTGCACCACAGACGCTGGCTAGTTGAAACAACAGCAAGAACAACAAAAGAACCAACTCTTTATTTTTCTTTGATTTTAGAAAGATCAGAGCTGAAAGAGTAATTGACTCATGCTATAGGTATATAAAAAATAAACTATTGAAAGATAAGTAAAAGATAATTAGAATGAGATTTATATCACACATCAAGTATTTGTGTCTTCTGTAAATGATTTGTATAAAAGCATGTTGGGTTTTTTTTTTGTTGTTGTTGACAGTTTCTCATGTATCCCAGGTTGTCCTTGAACTCCCACTGTAGTCGAGGGTGACTTTGAACATCTTATCCCCTTGTCTTCACCTCCTGACTGCTGGGATTACAGGTGTATACCTCTATTCCTATTTCATGTGGTCCTGGGAATCTAACCCAGGACTTCATGTATACTAGGTAAATATTCTACCAACTGAGCTACCTACTCAGTAATATTCATATATTTTTATGTCTCTTTTTAAAAGATTTATAACACTGGTGGTTTCTGTTTGTTTCAACTCCAATTTTCCTAAAAGAAGTAGAAAGGGAAAGAACTGACTATGCACATATATATGGGCACCTCCACAGTGGTATGTAGTAAGAGAATTTCTTTATGAATACATTCAAAAGAGAACCACTTCAAACACAGGGGATTTTAGCGAGCCTCACTTCTGCCTTTATGTGGTGGGCTAAGGTCCCTGTCACCTTTGTTAGTTGTCTTTGGATGCAGTTGAACAAACCAGAGAGAAATAGGACACATGGCTGTAAGCACAGGCTTATGAGGACACACGTTAGCAGTGTCCAGATTTCCTAGGGGCCAGCCAGCCCAGTTTGTTTTGAGGCAGGACTTAGGAGCATAGAATGATCCTTACTTGACCACATCTGCCTCCACAGCCATCTGAGAGCCACAGAGTTGTCACTTAACATAGGCGTCCTCGAATCTGAGCTACTCAACGGCCTTACTGTATACCTCAGTTTGGCTCTGTGGCCCAGCCTAGCTAGGTGGCTCACCAGGGCTTGGTGTAAACCAGTTTTGGGGGGTGATCAGGACAGTAGAAGGCTGCAGAAACCCATGTCACCACCGAGTCGCCACTGTTCACACCCAGAGACCCATGCCTATTTCGTCTGCTCCTTCCCAATTCTGTGCCAGTGGAAATTTTGCTAGCTGGCTTCAGCAGCATGCCTGGTACAAGTTGGCTGACAGCAGTTTCTGGCAAAAGAAATAACCAAATTATTATTCAGTCATGGGTTTTTAACAGCCGCAGAGCAAGTGGATGTTAACTAAATGATGCAATTTATTCCCTTCCCTCTTATTGCCAGCTTGCCTATTACAGAGCGACTGCCAGTTTTCAATAAGTGGTACCCAGATGGTATTCGCATGCCGCCCACTTGGTTACAGAGCCGAAGCGGGGAATAACTCGGCAGACACTACAAGCTGTGGGTCAATTGAGGGGGAATGCCTGTTGCTTCACAGTTTTGCATATGTAAATCTGTTAATGTTATGTCAGTATTGTGCGGGCTAAACACAAGCATTGCCTTTCTCTGGGGGCCCAGCTGAACTTGGACCACAGCCCAGTTGTACCGTGGCTCGGAGCGCCGGGCTGCAGTTGGAGGATGCGGCACAGTCTGCCTCCTTCCACTCCTGCCTCTTGCTCTTGAATTACCCGAAGCCCTAGCTGGACGCAGGAAGTGCCTGCCATAGGCTGACTCCATAATAGGACAGGCAGGCCGGGTTTTATGAGCTGGCTAAGGAGGGAGGAGGAGTATGAATGTGTGTCTATTTTTAGGCCAGCCTTCAAGACAGTTCCTTTGGCCCGGTTGCTCACACTCCCCTCTGTGTCTGCCACACTTCTGCTCTCCGTTTCATCAGCTGCAGATGTGGCACACAGCCGTCTTCGAAGAGTCATGAACTGTGTCGTCTGCGAGCCTTAACAGCCAACATCTGCTGTAGCAGGCTGCAGGGAGAGCCTTTCGGGAAGGCAGTCGAGTGCCTCAACTTAGCCTCTCTCCCTGGCCTGTGCAGACAATTATTTTACACTAATTGCCTCAAGATAGCAGCCATAAAAGCAAGATTCAGATCACTCCGCCCCCACCCCACTTGTGAAAGTGGCAGTCCACAAGGGCCCTCCTTTCTTCTTTTTATTGCGGTTTGTTTCTTGTTCTCAAAAGCGTATTACATTGGGTGCAAACAACAACAAAAAACGCCATAAAAAGGCAAAAATCGTAATATGCTTAAGAGCTAAAAAGACCAATGGTGTTGGCTTAACCAATGAAAATATTCCTGCAGGTATTGTAAAATTTATGTGCCATATGAAAAACATTAAGGGTGTTGTTTTTTCATGGAGGAAAATGTTCATTGTCGAGCCATTTTGTAAATTATTTTAATGCTGCATTTCTGTCTAACCCTCGTGATTTTGATGTATAAAGTGTTTTAATGTCTTCTAAGCAGACCCTGGCTTTTCTTAAGTTTTATATATTGGAAAGCCCGTGTTTGTATTGGACCTGTTGGTTTCTTTCATACTGGGGGAAAAAAAATCTGTGTTGTGTGGCACAGTGCCATGTGGCAGAGGCAAAGTCTGACCATAGTTAAAGCTTGAATTTTGAGTCCTCAAAGCTGGGCAAGACTGCATTAATAAATACCCAGGGGGTTGGTTTTGTGTCTGCGCGTGTGTGCGTGTGTGTGTGCATGTGTGCTTGCGTGTGCCTGTGCGAGCCTGCGAGTGTGTGCCTGTGTCTGTGTGTTCATAGGCGTGCGTGTGTGTACATGTGTGTCTGTATTTGTACTCTTAAGTGTGCACGTGTGTGGTGAGGCGAAGGGACAACGAAGGGTGATGTCCCGTAGGTGCTGTCTCTCTTTCTGAGACAGGGTTGCTCACTGTCCTGGAGCTCAGCAAGTAGACAAGACTGACTGGCCAGCCAGCCCTAGAGATCTGCCTGTCTTCCCCTTCCATGATGCTGGGATTATAGGAATGGGTCACCATGCCAGGTTTTTTTACCTGAATTCTGGGCACAGAACTTAGATCCTCCTGCTTGGTAAGCACTTCAGCAGACGTGCCATCTCCCCAGCCCATCCGCCTGCCTGCCTGCCTGCTTGCCTGCCGCCTTTCCTCTCTTCCGTCCCTCTCTCCCTCTCTCTTCCTCCCTTCCTCCCTCCCTCCATTCCCTCTCAGTCCTCATGCCCTGACTTCAGTAAGAACAGTGCCTCTCTAGAGTAGACTTCCTGGATGTATTGGTTTATACTCAACTCTTCATCCATTTCTGAAACAACATGCCCTGTGCAATGTCTGGTCTTTCTTCTCCTTTTCTTTGTAAATGCCCTCACAGTAAATTTTGGTGACTGGTACCTTCTGGCCTCTCCGATCCTCTTGGAAGATTTGTTTCTGTGATGTTCTGTCTTGCCCACTGCAGTGCTAGCAGCCTCTCTCCCATTACACATCTCTAGACCTCGCTCAGGAGAGCAGGATGGAAGCATGCAGACCGTTTTTATCTTCTCTCCCTCACACTGTAACCTGATCCCCAGCGTATCTGGACATGTAGCAGCAAATTTACTATGTAAAAGCAAGGAAATGATTTAAAATTTGGACCAGCGAGGGAGAAAAGTCTCAAGATGGACTTTATCAGAGCAGAAATCCTTCCTCCCAACTCCTATGCTATTCTTTTTTCTCTGCAGAAGAAATGGCTGCTGATCAGGGGTGCTTCCAAATATGCCTGGATATTCTTCTTCTCAGTTAGTCTTGACTGCAGAGAGTCAATTGGCTGGAAGGCATAAATATTACATACAGAGAGTTGATTACTTAGTAACTGAAAACCTAGAAGAACAGATCAGTGGAATCATATAGGGCTGCAAAGGCCTTGCCTGCCAGGGGAGTGGCTTTGCTATAACAAGGGACATGCCGCATTTGAGCCAGCCCCTGTATCTAAGCCCAGCACTGCTCTACATGGGAAACAAAACTGTCTCAGTCCCCATGGTTGGTATGGGTTTTGGTAGCAAAACTTTTGAAATCTTTGGTTATGGGCTTCATATTCTTTTAGTTTAAGGATGTTGAATATTTGCTACATTTTAAGTGTACTCGTTGCGTGCCTATGTATTCAGTGTGTGCTTATATCTGTATTTATACAAGAGCAGGATGTGCAGTTGGAACCACTGCTCCTTGAACAGGTTGCCCTGTAAAAACCTCTAGCTCTCTGCTGTCCATGTCCTAGATGATGGCTGTAGCTGCTCCTCAGTTTAAATCCAAGCAATGTCCAGGGAATTCTAGCAGGAATTGCACTTACTACAGGGAACTTGAGTAGATTAGCTTAGCAGCAATACCTACCATGGAGTCTTCATTGTGTGCTCTGGTGATCATGTGACTTGACCGGGCTCTGGCTCACTGCTGCTGTCTCCCACAAGGCTCATGGAGCGGAATCATAGGCCTGGGAAAAGACCACAATCCAAAATTCCTCGCATGCATTCTTCTGGCTGTGGATTGCTTTGACACTGTTGTAAGTCAGCAGTCAGAGGCTGAACCTTTGGAAGGGGTCCTTGACCCTGTGAACTTGCCTGGGTATTGTCACAAGAACCCAATGAGAGGATGGTCATGAGACACTTTTCATGAACGTTGACTATTGGTGTTGACTGTAGCTGTCTCTGACGACGGAAGACTGCTGCAGCCATTTGGCTTTAACTCTTACAGGGTAGCCCCTTCTGCAGCAGCCTTCCTTTACCTGTGAGTCCACTGCTCTGATGCCATTGCCAAGGCCGTATGGTTTTGTCTGTTTACCCGTTTGCTGGTTCTTGTCTCATCACCTTTGCTTAAGCTTCTTATTTGTTCTTCATCAGACTTGTTTTTTCCCCTTTGATAATATTTTTCCTTATTATAATAATCTACAATCCACACCGTGAGAAACAACCTATCTTGAAAGCAATCAAAGTTTGAAAGTGTATTTGTTACCTAATGTAGACAATACAGAGGGAAATATTTTCTGTTAATGCTGAGGAATAAATTCAGTGTTTCTTGGGTGCTTTCTGTGAGTGTGAGATATAGGTGAGAAGAGCAGACATGACCCTGCCCCCTTAGAAATGTTAGTCTCCAGGAGTCCTCCTCTGAGAGTCCTCCTCTGGGAGTCCTCCTCTGAGAGTCCTCCTCTGGGAGTCCTCCTCTGAGAGTCCTCCTCTGGGAGTCCTCCTCTGAGAGTCCTCCTCTGGGAGTCCTCCTCTGAGAGTCCTCCTGTGAATCCAGCTTTGCGATGGTTTTTCTTAGACTTCTGTCATTGCTTCCTGTACATCCACTCACTGTGTGTTTTGTAATTCCAGACTAGAATTTATACTAATGACAGGGACTTCCAGCAGTGTAGCATTTACAGTACTGTCAGAGAAAGCTTGGGAAGCTAAAACTCTGGGGGCCGGTGCGATGTGCAGTGGGTAAAAGCATCTGCTGCCAAAACCAGTGGCCTGAAATTGATTCCTTCGAACCCAGATGGTGGAAGGAGAGTCACCTCCCACAAGCTGTCCTCTGACCTCCTCGTTCAGGGCAGTGCCTGTCTAAACCCCAGATGTTGGCAAGTTGATCCTGAAAGCCATATGGAAATGCAGAAAACACAGGATAGGAAAAACATTTTTTTTTTTTTTTTTTTTTTTTTTTTTTTAAAAAGAACATAGTTGGGGGATTCAAGCCTCTTGATTAGAAAGCTGACTATAAAGAGGATAGGGCACTGCTAGCCAGGTGTGGTGGCTCACACCTGTAATCCCCGGAACTTTGAAGTGAGAGCTGGATCATAAGGAGTTCAAGGTCGTCCTGTCTCTCTTATGTGGTCTTTATCAGCCTAGGATTACACCCGGCTTTTTTCATTTAATTGTCATTTCAAAAAGTGGTACTAAAATAAGGAGGGAGGTACAGATTAATAGGGCGGGACTGGGAATCCAGAGACAAACCCTATGTTTATGGTTGATGGATTGTCAGAAGCTGATTACAAACAAACCAACCTCATCAGGATACTCATTCACAAAAGCATGAAGCAGGGCCATCTAGCTCACAGCATCCAGAGCCAAGGCTTCAGTGTGAAAGTGAAGTGTTTAAAGATTAAGACGGAACTGAGGAATGAGTCTTTATGACACTCTCAAAAGTGAAAAGATGGACACAGAGTGAGCTAGCATATTTACACATCATTTGTCTGGTGAAGGTCTAGTATCCAACATATATAAAGAACTTTTACAGCTCACTAATAAAAAGACAACTCAAACAACAA
Organism: Uromys caudimaculatus; assembly: GCA_028551405.1. Classification (NCBI taxonomy): domain Eukaryota; kingdom Metazoa; phylum Chordata; class Mammalia; order Rodentia; family Muridae; genus Uromys; species Uromys caudimaculatus. The sequence continues at coordinate 44,426,475 of CM052700.1, forward strand.
GAGAAGTGTGTGGACAATTGCCTGAGGACTACACATAGGAGAGAGCCACATGATGAGATTCTGGTTATTAGTCATTAGGAAACTGTCAGTCAAAACCTTAGGGAAGTGTGGCTTACATGGACTGGAACTGGCTATTTTCAAAAAATTTAAAACTTTCTAGTAGACTATAAAATTTATTTTGTTACTTCAAGAGACAGTTGAGATGTTCTTTCAAAGGTTAAAGAAAGAATTACTATGTGAGCAGCAGTTTTGCTCCTTAGCATGTACCCAAGGAGGATGGGATCATATGCTCCCACAAGATCTGATCACAAAAACACTCATAGAGTTATTTATAATAGCCAAAAGGAGACAGCCCAAGTGCCCACCAACAGTAAGAAAATAGTGTGATTTTTATATACAATGGAATATTATTCAACCACAAAAAGGAATGGAATACTGATTCCTTACATAACAAATGATGTGTGCGGATGAAGCCAGATGGTTAAAGATCACATTATAAGAATCTCACTCACACGTCACGATCAGACCTAGTGTATCTATTGACCAAGGAATGGATTTGTGTTTGTGGGAAGCTGGGCAGAGAAAGATCAGAGGGTGCTTGCTCATAGGTGCAGTGTTTCTTTCTGTGCAAGTAAAGATGCTCCATGCTTTAATAGTGGTGATGGTTCCACATGTCTCGAATATGCTGTGGAGACCTGTTGCTTTGCTTAGCTAGTAGGATTTTAAGTCGAGAATTACATCTCTGGAAGAAGAATTTGGTATCTCTGAGTTTCTGTGGTAAAGTGAATGTAGTTGTTAGCACTTCCTGCACCCATCGGTGGATGGGCGGGTTGTAAATACTGTGAACCTTTGCATTTTTCTGTCCTGTGGTTATAACGCAAAGGCCGTCACCTGTAGGACCTGGGACTGAGTATTCCTGGTATTCATGCGAACGCCCTGCAGTCAGCTTTCACACAGTGTCCCCGCTATTCTTCTCCCCCGCCCCCAGCCACGTTAGAGTGCAACAGGCTTTCTTAGCTCTCAGATTGAGCATCAGAGTATGAGTTGGGTTCAGGTTAGTGCTTTGCCTTGTGGTTCTGAATCTAAACTTTATGAACATTTTGATGGTCTCTGGAGTGGGAGCAGGGGGACCGCTGGAGGCCTAAGAAAGTCACCCCCGTAGTTACTGAGGGGACAGCCTTCACCTTCTTTGGCCTGTGCCACGTACATCAAGCAGGCAGCAGAGGCCCTTGTAGCTGTGCCTCCCAGACTGGCCTCTGTCTCCACTGTGTAGGAGGCCGATCTTTCTGAACAGTCGTTTTTATTTTCTTTCCCCACTTCTCTTTCCACATTGCTAAGCCAATGCTAGTCCACTGGGTCTGGGGAAATTTAAGCCCACCACCTTGCCTCCCTCTGACTCTCCCAGTGACTCACTCCTGCTGGGAAGGCGATGTCTCAGCCACCTCTTGACCTGAGGTCCCTCTGGAATGGAGACCGCCTTGCTGGCTGCTGTGTTCTCCGGGTGTCATCTGTCTTCGGTGGCTATTCACCACTGGAAACCCTCTGCAGAGACTTTTTTTTTTTTTTTTTTGGTTAGAGTCTCTTTGTTTCATTTAGTGCCCAGAACTTGGGTAGGAACTTAAGGGCAGTTAAAAGCCATGGCGCTTTCCTCTTAGTGCTTTGCTTTGCTCAGCCACAGCATTGCATCTGCCTGCACTGTCTCTGTCTCCTGTCTGTGGATGTGCATCACAGCTTCCCTCCATGGCTCAGATGCACAGAGGCAGGGCCAGCTGGGTTGGTAAGTCAGTCTCGTGTCTCTGCATGGCTATCATTGTTACTGTGGAACGGGTGCTATTACTTGGGAATGTGGGACATTGCATGCAGGGTGCCTCACCCCATCCCATGTCATGGACACACCATCCTCAAGAAAGGTTCGCACAGTCACAGATGTGTTAAGTGAGTCTCTTGAGCCTTCTCCATGGACTGGCAGCTCATTTCTTAAACACTCCTGCCATCTTTACCCTTCAAGTTAGGATGGTCCTCTGTAAAGTGGTATGTTGTATGTTTTCCCAAGACAGAGAGAGCATCACTGCCCACCCCAGTGATGCCCCAAAGGGAATAATTAAGAAGTGCCTGAATGATGAATGCAGGTGTTTGCTTAAGACTCAGTGTGATTGAGAAGAGTCCCTGTGATTTAGAACTGTTAGTTTTGAGTCCCTTACATGTTTGTGGACCTGAAATACAGCATCTATCCCAAAAAGCCCCTGTCAGTGGCTCCCTAGTACCTAGGTTTCAAGGACAAGGCACTGATCTGTCTTTGAAGAGAAGAGGCTTAGGTATATCTATCTGAAGTTCCTTGGTCATAAGTGAATTACTCCAAGTCCAGCAATTCAGATTTTTGGGCTTGGAATATTGAAAAACTAGTGTGTGTTGGAATCACTCGGTTATAAAGAGTAGAGGGGAATGCGTCGGGAGTCTGTGGAACTGGAGTCAGTCAGAAGGAGAAGTTCCCCCCTCTTCTTAGGTCTCTGTCTTGGCTTTATTCTTCTCTCTTCTTGCCGACTGCTCAGACAGTAAGTCTGAAAATGGTCTCTCACGACTGTCCCCAAGGGTCACCTTTGGTTTCTGAACCTTTGAGGGTTGGGATACCATCTTGCGTTACTGTTTTTGGACCATGTTCTCAGTTGCAGCTTTGGTGTGGTGGGTGCTAAGGGAGAAGTCACGCAGGGCAGGACAGGATGTAGGTGGTTGTTGAAAGAGCGCCGAAGGATGGGATGCGATGTGGAGTGCCCAGGAATCCTCTAAGCTCCCATGTGCCTCATCTCTGGTCTCTGGTTGATCTGCCGGACACTCACTCTGTTCACTGCCTCCCCTGCCTGTTAGGTGATAGCATGCTGATCCTGGACTTGCACTGTCCTCTCTGGTGAAATCCATCGTACCTGGAGGTTATCTTCTGAAGTTAGCATGGCAGGTGAAAACTGTAACAATCTCAAACATCACCAGTGTGTGAGAAGAGGTGCTCAGTTCTTGGGTGTGTGGGGACAGACTCAAGAAGGGAACAGAAGGGAATGTTGGTTTTTCAGGTCTGTTTGTTCTGGGGCCTTTGATCATAACTTCACTGTTAGATTCGCTGTGCTCTTCCCACACACGGAGGCTAGTATTGAAGGACTATTGTTGGTGTGTTTGAATCAGCTAGGTTTGGTCCTGTGTGATGTCACCAAGCCTCACTGTCAGCTCATCACCATCAAACTCAGTTCATCATCGAGGTATAGAATGGGTCTGACTCCACAAGTAAACATCCTGACTGGCTCAGCGTGGATGACAGTATCTGAGAGATGCTCAGGCAGTTTGCGTAGGGTTGGAAAAGGGAGGAGAGGGGTTTAAAACAAACATGAAGATGGGCTGCAAATTTTAAAAATGGCAGTTACGGTTTGGTCCCAGCATTTGTGCAATTGGTATTTGTTGATTTTTTTGTTTGTTCTTATGCCTTTTTTTTAGAGCATTGCTGGGATTAAACCCAAGGCCTCAGGCCCTGCAGTTGGTAGGTGAGTGTTCTACCATTGAGTGACAACCCCAAGCCCTTGAGTAGATTGTTAAAAGGCAGGTTTATAGCCCCTCCCCACCTGCTCAGCCTGATTCCAGTAGTAGTGCCAAGAACTTGTGTGTGTGTGTGTGTGTGTGTGTGTGTGTGTGTGTGTGTGTGTGTGTGTGTGTGTTTTACATGTGGAGGCCAGAGGCCACCTTCAGGCATCATTACACTGTGTCCTGACCACCTTGTTTTTTGAGATGTGGTCTCTTATTAGCCTAGAGCTCACCACATAGGCTCCATTGAGTAGCTGGTGAGCCCCGGGGTTGCCTGGGGATTATTCCTATGCTTTGCCCTTTCCTTTCCTTTCTTTTGTTCTTGTTTTTTGGTTTTTTGGTGATGGGATTTGACTCCTTATCTTTGCAGAGGGAGCACTTTACAGACTGAGCCATCTCCCCAGCCTGAGTACTTATATTTTTAAAAAACACTTGAAATAAACGCCCATATTAGTGGTGCGGTAAGTGATGTTTTGATACGCGTATACATTGTGTAATATTTAAATCAGGAGCCCATCTCCTTCAACAGTCAACATCTGTTTGTGGGAGAAACTTTGTAACTCCTGTTTTCTAGCTTAGAAATGTTCAGTGCATCATGGTGTATGTAGTCACCTGATGGTACAGTTGCACCCCAGAACTTGCTCCCCACTAGCTATTCCACGTTTATGGATTTTCTTTCCTACTCTAAGCCAGAGATGTGTGTGTTAACTTCACAAATGTGATCAGTCTGTCTACATTAAATTTTGAAGATCACTGATTTTTAGGGGAAAGCTGCTTTTACGTAACAGTAAAAAAAGTTTTAAAGCCAAGATTGATGATTCAAGTCTGTAATCCTAGCATGAGAGGCTGATACATGAGGGTCACTGTACGTTTGAGTGTGTTCTAGGCCAGCTAGGGCTAAAAAGTGAGACCCTGCACAAAAATCTAAACCCCCAAAGAGGGCTGGGGGTTAGATGGCTCAGTGGTCGTTACTGTGGCAAGCCTAATGACCTGTGCTTCATTCTCGGACTCAAGTTGTATTAGGAGATAATAGATTTCCAAGTTGTCCCCTGACCTCTGTGTATGTGCTGTGGTGTGCCTCCTCAAGTAAATGACCGAAGCAAACCAAACCAAAACCCGAAGGCAAAAGAAATACCGGAAAGAATCAAGCTTGCAAGCCCGGTGATCATTCATTGTGTTCCTTTCTCTTTTGCATAGTTGATGGCCAAATAGTGCCAAGAGCTAAGGGCTCTTTCATGCTCATCATGGCCTAAAGTCACCTAAATCCACTAGGGGGGACGGTGTACTCTACAGAAGTGGGTTTCTGTTACTTCTCTTTGAGTTTCTGTCATCTCTTCAGACTAGCCAAGTCTTCTATCTTGTGTCTGCAGAGAGAAAGATGGCACCGGAAATTTGTCTGGAAGATGCTTTGCATGTCATCTTCTACATCGGAGTTCTTGACCCCTTAAAAAACATCCAGAAATGTATCCTGCAGGATTACAGAGAGGAATTCCAGTTTATTTCATATGACACTTCGTGTGTCTTTAGCTGCCTCCAATTGTTTGATAAATCTACTGGCATGGCATTAACTTCCAGGACACCTGAAGTCCACATTTTTGATTAAAGGTGGCAGATAGCTCACCAGAGTGCTATCCCTTGAGTTGCCTAAATATGACTCCTCACTTTTTCTCACAGATGAGGCGTGGACCTCACTAGATTGTGCTCCCTCACCCTCCACAAAGTGTTTGCTTAAGAACGAGTCATGAAGTGATTGCCAGATGCCAGCGGTGGGTTGCAGTGGCCAACGTGAATTCAATCTTCCCTAAGGCGTATTTTGTTCTAGGTAGAAAGAGAAGGGTGGGGCTGTGGGGAGCTGGGAGAAGCAGTTTCTCTCTGCTTTTGTTGCCAAAAGCAGCAGAAAGAAAGCCCCACCTTCTCTTCTCATCCAAGCACTGTGAGGCTTGAGTTGGGAGGGCACTTTTCACAACACCTAGAGATTTAGTGAGTTATTTTTATAATTTTCTAACTTAATGAATCCCAGACTGAATCAAATTACGTGTGTCCACACATGCACACATGGGTTTATAGTAGCCAGGAGATGGTGTCCAATATCTTTCTCTGTAGCCTTCCCCTTATTTTTTGAGACAAGATCTCTCGATGAACCTGGAGCCTGCTGATTTGACAACGTTAGCCGACTAGCATACTCCAGGGCTCGGCGCTTTTCTCTGTCTCCCAAAAGCTGGGATTGCAGGCATGTGCTCTACCTACCATGCTTGGCTTTTACAGGTGTGGTAGGGATTTGAACTCAGGTCCTCATGCTTGTGTGACAAAACACTTTACTGACTGAGCTGCCTCAGCCCCTACCATATTAGATATTTTTTGGGGAAAAAATCAACTAGGATTTGTCTTGTCAACCATTTTGAGTGAAAACAAAGCATAATGAGCTGAAGTGAGGATGGTAGTTGTGTGGAAACGGTTTATCCACTGCTTGATGGCGATGGAGAACAGGGCTGCCAGCTTCTGCACAGTCCTGGAGGACCCAAAAATTCATAACATCATCATCACCACCACCACCACCAACAAGAACACATGAAGCAATAGCAGCAGCAAATACAAGGGAAGGGAGAATGAAACACGTGAAAATCACGCAGAAGACGGCTTTGTTGTTGTTGTTGTTGTTGTGTTTGTCCTTTCAATAGCATCCTAAGATACTAGAAACACAGACCTTGAAGCCGGCTGCTCATCTCATGGATCTGCTTTCCATTTACAGACTAAGGTGTGCCACATAAAATACCAGGTCTAGCGGCCACAGAGACAGCAGGATTTCTCTGCCTACAAATGTTTCCTATTGGGCACTTCCATGCAGGTTGCAGCTTCTTGGCCCATCCCAAACACTTGGCTTCACACGTGACCCTTCACCGGGAGGGTCAGGGAGGCCACTCCCCTTATCACCATGGAAGGAGCCAGGGATGGGTCCACAGGAGGCCATGCTCCTCCCTGACCTGACCAAACAGCCCTTTGCTTCTGTGCTGGTTGCTTTTGGCTTTCTCTTCCTTTCTGTCCTCCGTCCTCTCTGCTTTTCTTTCTTTCTGCTTCCTCCTCTCTCCCTTCTTCCTTCCTCTTCCTCTTCCCACCCCTTCGCATGTTTCTCCAGTTTTCCCCATGTACCTTAACTCTTCCCTCAGGATAGACTGGAAGGTCTCTTATGACTCTGGGGCCTTTTGGGAAACTGTGTTCTAGATTCTTCTCTTAGATCAGTGGTAGCTTTACTCTTCTTTTTTTTTTTTTTTTTTAAAGATTTATTTATCTATTATATGTAAGTAGACTGTAGCTGTCTTCAGACATGTTTTCTTCTCACTCTGGCCCTGCTCACTCTGGCCATCATGTGGTTGCTGGGATTTGAACTCATGACCTTTGGAAGGGCAGCTGTCACTCTTAATTGCTGAGCCATCTCTCCAGCCCCTGCTTTACTCTTAACTAAGACCAAACAGGTAGCTAAGTGCTTTCTTTTAATTTTTTTAAAAAAATATTTATTTATGTACACTGTAGCTATCTTCAGACACACCAGAAGAGGGTATCAGATCCCATTACAGATGGTTGTGAGCCACCATGTGGATGCTGGGAATTGAACTCAGGACCTCTGGAAGACCAGCCAGTGCTCTTAACCGCTGAACCATCTCTCCAGCCCCCTTTCTTTCAATTTTTAAAACATTCCATTTATTTATTATGGGTGTGGGCATGAGTTTGTTGTCGTGCACATCCAATGGTATTAAAGATCAGAGACAACATGTGGGAATGACAAGTCATTCTCTATTTCCATCGTGTGGACCCCACCATGAGGGGTTGAACTCGGGTCATGAGGCTGGCCTCTGAGCACCTTTACCTGTCGAGCCACCTCTTCCTCTCCCTAGTAGCTTCTTTCTACGAGCAACTGATACTCTGTTCTTTGCTCTGCTGTAGCTAACTTGAGCATGGAATAGAAAAGTTAGTATATATTGGCTGAGCGGATCTTCGTTCTTCATGGACCATGGGCCCCAGGCCTAGACTCAAACCTTAAGTCTGCCAAGCCAGTTGTAAAACACCAGCGATGTTGGTGCATGCTTATAATGCTACCGTCACTGGGAAGGATCCCTGAGAGTCCCTGGCCAGCTAGTCTAGCATAATTGGTGTGCTCCCTCTCAAAGGAGGCGTGTGTCCTGGGCTCTGCAGGACTACACGTAGATGAAAGAGCCCAGGCTGTTGTATAAGGAGGGAGCACCAGGCCTCAGTGGCCTCTCTGGCTGTACACCTTCTAGGCATTTAGCACCCTGGAAGCTTTCCACGTCTGTCCTCCTGAGTACTGATGGAGATTTCATTGTGCTGGTATGATAGAGTACTTTCCTGGCCTTTGGTGCTCAGCTCAGCCTTCAATTCCAGCCTCCTTCAGGGGTCAGGGGCGGAGCTGAAAGTTCTACCCTTTCTTTTTCTTTTTTTTTCTTTTTTTTTTTTTTTTTTTGGCAATATTTAACAACAATGTATTTTATTCTTGCCAAAATAAGTCATTTGCTGTCTCCTAGTTGTTGGTGCTGACATCTGACTTTATGAAAGGAATTTCATTCAACTACTACTACTTGATAATCCTCCCCCCCCCCAAAGATAACCTTTGGTTTTGTGAAATTTAGTCTTTTTCCCACTCTATTCAAACAACTATTTTAGGAGCCTGTCTTTTCTGACCTCAAAAAACCGAACCTGGGAGGACAGAAGAGCCTTAGGGGTTTTTGTTTTGTATCTTGAGATAGGTCTTGCTATGCACCCCAAGCTGGCCTTGAACTCTTGCCTCTGCTTGGTGAGTATGAGGATTCTTTTATTTCTCAACATCCTGGGCTTTTAAGTTCTACCCTTTCATTGGTCTCCTTGGCAGGTAGCCACATCTCCAGAGGACGTTAGAGTCTTCTGTCTGTTAGCATGTGAAGCCAAGTGGCTTTGGAGAATGTACCCGAAACGGAACAAACACCAAGTTCTTAGCATGTCATGGGCATCTTAACGCTGTTTCCAGAAGGTCAAAGAGTCAGGAGTCAGCCAACACCCATCTTTGCTAAGGTTGAATATCCCTTGTCTAAGAGCTTGGGATAAGAAATGTTTTAGATTTTGGAATATTTTGGGGGAATATTTGTGTAGACTTACTGGAAAACTTTTTGAATATTTGTATGATTTATAAAGTTTATAATTTCAGAATTTTTGGATTGGAGGTACTCAATCTATATATTCTTTGCGTTTGTGTGTTTGTGTATGTGTGTGTGTGTGTGTATACATACTGGTGTGTTAATTTGTGGACATAAGGGATGGCACGTATATGCACAGGTGTGCATGCTTATGCAAGCCATAGGTAACCCCTGGGTGTTGGTATTTGGGTACCATCTACCTTGAGATTTTTTGAGACAGCGTTTCTCATTGGCCTGGAACCCACTGAATAAGGAGTATAGGCCGCTGGACAGCTAAGCCAGGGATGAGATTACAAGTGCATGCCGCTGTGTGCCACCACACCCAGCTTTTCTGTGTGGGTTCTTGGGATCAGATTCAGGTCTTCATGCTTGTGTAGCGATCCTTTTCCTGACTAAGCTATCTTCCTAGTCTTCGCTATGGCTTTCTTTTGGATGTAGACATAAATGGGAGTTGAATGGTTCGGGCTGAGGTGCACCTCACATTGACATGGCTCAGAACAGTGACGGTCTGAAGCCGTAGCTTTGATTCACTGACTGAAAACTTTTGGGAAGTCATGTCAGTACACAACCCACGCGGTTAGGTGGATGAAGAGGAGTGTGACTGTTCACAGTCTGATATCAACGTCAGGAGATTTGTCTTTACGTTGTCTTTTTATCCAGCACAGAAAATCTCCTGTATTGAAATCCAGACTATGAGTCTTACAGACATCGTACACCAGTTGGGACAAAGTTTTGCCTTATATGGCATTTTCTTTCAAACCAGAAATGTTTCTTAGCTCGGCACTGCTGCTTGTAGTCACACATTTTACAATCATTATTTGTTGAAGATGCTTAAGCCCCAAGCCTCTGCGAGGGACCAGCCAGCGAAGGGTGCTGCCCTCGCCTAGTGCCCGCCTCTGCTCCTTCCTTCAGGTCAAAGTGACGTTTTAGGCTCTCTGCAGCCTCCTCTTCCTTTTGGGTGGGCTATCTTAAAATCACACAGATTCTAAGCTTACTTACCCCTTCCTCTTATTCATGAAGTCTAACTCCTTTATTAATTTCTTTTTGCCCAACTAAAGTGTTTTTTTTTTTCCTCAAATTGCCATCCCTCCCCCTATAAATCAGGGTAAATGAGTCTGAATCACGAACTTCAAATTAGTCTGTGACCTTCGTGTTCCCTGGCAGGGTTGGAATAGAATGCTTGCACCCCACATATTTTGATACCATGAGTAATTGTGGAGGACAGCAGAAGGTCAAACATTATTTATTATTTCTCTGAGTTGGCTTGATGGCAATCACAGCTCTGTAGAAGTCAATCAAATCTCTTGATAATTCTGTTTAGGCAGTATATAATTAGGCATTTAAAATTAGTGAAGTGTCTGTTTTGCTATGCATTACACATTCTCTATGGAAAGCGTGTTTACCAGATGACTTTGGGGGCCATCTTTTAACTTCAAGTTGTCCCCCCCTTCTTCTTTCTCCAAGCTGAGAGTTTGAGAGTTAGGAAATTCTTTCTACTTGGCTTACCTGTTTGTGAGGGATTTCTGGGAGTTGTGTTTATTTAACGCTGTGGAGTGCTGGGAGGTGTAAGCACAAACATGTTTTCAGAAAGAAACACAAAGGAATGCACAGAATTGCATGCACTGTCAGATGTGTGAGCAAGACAGGGGGGCATCTGTGCACAAAGGGGTCCCCCTGCCCCCGCATCTTTATGTCATGAAGACATCAAAGGTTTTTTTCTTCCAGTGACCCTGGTTGTATCACTGCAGACTTTCTGTAAATTAAAACGGGCTAGGGAGAAAATGGTAAAGCCAATTGGGTGACTCTAATGTAGAAGGAAACTTTTTACTGGAATCAGAGTCTCTAGGTTTCACAGAGAAAAATAGCTGGAAGTTGGGATTTCTTTCGGATTCCATTTTCAATTATTCTCATTTGTCAAAGAAGTTCCAATAAACACAGTTGTTTTTTTCTTTTTTATTGCATTGCACATATTTCTTCCCCAAGGCAGGGGGCTCTTATGTGTACTTAGACCACTGAGGCAGTGCTGGGTGTCCCCTAAGCTCAGAAGAGAGGTACTGGGGTTCTAATTCTCTTCCCATTTGCTACTTTTTATCTGCCCTAAATGACAAATACCTAGGGTTGGATTTGAACCCGTCTGCATGAACCTTGACTTCATTGGTTTCATTTCTGACTTTAGCATGAACTTTAGCATATGACACTGTTTCTTGGTGAGAGATCGCGCAGTCCTCTACCTGGGCTGTGAACAGTAACATCTTGATTGGTTAAGGACTTGATCTGAGCCTCAGAGGTTGGGAACAGATCTTTGTCACAGACTTCTTCCCAGTCTACTGGGTGAGAGGGAGCCTGCTGGAAGGCAGGGTTGGGCCTTTTTTTTTTAAAGAAAACTAGTTGATCTTGCTTATGAGGGTTGGGACATCCATTAGCTGTCTCAAAGTTAATAACCATTGCTGCTCCTGTCCTGGCATTGCCTGCTGGTCATAAATCACCCGTTGTTCCTTTCCTGACCTCTCTGGTGTGAAGTTGTGATGGCTGCGTGCACAGGCGTGCTCGGATGACGGGTGAGTAGAGGCTTGCTTCACTTGTCAGTACTTTGCCTGGAACATCACAGAGGAAGGAGAACATGTTTTTTGAAGCCTATACAATATCCTGTGTTCAGCGTCTGTGCAGGGCTGTTTCCTCTTTCTAGTTCACACAAATGTGTGGTGGCGTGGCCCAGACCTAGAAGGCCATGCAGTACATGTCTCCATAGGCAGTTCCAACAATATTACTAAGTGCTGGTTATAATACAGGGCCTAAGATGATTGATTTGCCTCTTAGATTCCCATATTTCTGCTTTGAATGGGATTGTCTTACTGTATTAACTCCCTTGACCCATTGTTTAGTCTGTACAGATTACTTTAAGATATATACTTTATATTCAGAGGGCTACTGATTACAAGAACTTATTTCTACATCTCCTGTTGTAGTTTTCACGTTTCCTCTGATAGAGAATTGCCTTGTGTCACATGAAGGATGGATTCTGAAGTCCTTAGTCATATGCGTGTAGCACTGAAATCTCTAGTGACCTGGGGAGAAAGGACCACACTGGCCCTGGAGAGTACTATGTATCATGACTGCTGTAAGCTTGTGTATCCTGTTGGCTCGTAGTAGATGGCACTAGTATGTTTATTCTTAAATTAATAATTTATTTGGTTCTTTGAATGATTTACTTACCCTACAATCAAAAGAAACTTTGCACTTGATCCTTGCAGTTAGAAAATGAACCACTGGCTAGCGTAGAAAGTGATGGCAGAGAATACACACCAGTGTCTGGAACCGTTGTGAAACGAGGAAGGAGGGGCGGGGCTTCCTCATTCCCCTGCCACTCACAAGCTTAAGCAGACCTTTGTCCACCATGTGCCCTGGGGCTCCCAGAAGAGACTGGATATGAGAATCCCTTGGGAATTTTACCGTAGCGTCCATTCCATGGGACACCAATGTACTTGATTTCACAGGAAGGCTGGAAGATATGTATTTTTAAAGGTTCCCCCAGTGATCAGCCAGCTGATAGACCTGCTGCCTTTATTTATTGTTATCTGGCATGAGTCTAGATGAGACTAGAGAAGTTCTTAATGATGTCCTTGCTCTGTAGTGGCCCATGGCCTCTGTCCATCACTGTGGCATAGAGGGACAGGCATCTGTTTAAGCTTTGATGTTTCCTTTTATTACCTAAAATGAATTTTTTTTCTGCCCCAGTTTTGGTGAAATTATGTATCACTTGTGATAATTCATTTTAAAAATTCCTGAGCTGTGTGGCACACTTTCATGAAAATTCATTTAGATAAAATTAGATATTATTGTTTAATGAGGTGGCATTTCAATTCAGACCTTGCATCAGGCATATACCACGAGTTCTTTATGGAAGAGCTAGGTTCATTTGAGTAATAAAGGCTGAATCATGGGGGCTTTAATTCTTAATCGCTGTGAGGATTGTTATCCGTGGGATGTGAGCTGTCTTAGTGGCATTCAATCAAGTGTCCACTTAGCCATGACTGGAAGTAATTGCTCCCAAGTGGGCTGCCTGGTGACCTGTTAATACTTGTGTTGACCCTGTGACCTTGTCTGCCCCATTGTTTAGGATTTTATAGCAGGCGAGTCTGCATTTTTCTGGGGTCAAGTAGATATCTCGAGGTCAAACATTTTCTGATTACTACGGAGAGTCCACACTGTTTGTACCCCAGAAGCCCCTGCGCCATGACTGTTAATCTTCACCGCTTTGTAGTGGAACACAAGCAGTTTGAAAATTGTCTCTCCCCAGCCTGCATGTAAACAGTTTAATATTTTACGGAAAGAACTTCATCTTGTAAATTAGGTATGAATAATACATTTGTAATTACTTCTTGTGTCTTTAAACACTTGTGTCTTAATTGGCTTGCTTTTTTTTCCTTCCTTTTTAACATATTTGCATTTGTTGGCAAGTTGAAATTAACTCCTGTGGAAAACCCAGCTAAGTTAGTCCATGGGATGCTTTGATCTACTGAGACACAAAACTTGACTTGGTTTTGGGGCGATGCTTTTGTTCTTGTTTTTAAGCACTTGTATCTGGCTTGGCAGTGAGCCTTTGAAAGATGTCTTCGTCCATCCACTCACAAGTTGAGACTTTTCCTTGCCAAGGGTGTTTGTAGCCTTTGTTTTTTATTATTTCATATTTCTTTCTGTTGGTAGGCAATATAATAAATCTCTTTTTAGTTGTAACCTGGATGCATTCCTCTCCGTCTGTGATGAGTTAGGTAACCTGAGTTGGTGACATATCTCTCAGCCTTGTGAGTCATCTTGGCTCTTGGCAGCTGGATCCGCCCCTGGATTCACAGGATGCTGCTGAGGGGATGGAGGAACTTGGAAGGTGAGACCAGGTGGAGGCAGGGCACAGTTCTGCACATTAGCTTTCCATAACTGCGTCCCTGCTTGTGCGTTCGCTTTACCCTTGGGCCCTTCACACAGTAAGTTTTCTAAAAATGCTTATGTGGAGAAGTGCAGCCAGAGAACCTGGCAGCAAGAAGAGAAAGGCAGGGCCTTGTGGATCATGTATTTAGCCTGTCAGTTAAAGTGACTTGGATATCAGCCCAAAGTAAGATACTAACGTTTTATTTGCAGAGAGTCTCACTGTATGCTAGGCTGGCCTCAGATTCACTGTGTCTCTCACACTGACTTCAGTTGTCTTCTTATCTCCATCCCCTACTGGCTCTTCTTTACTGCAGTAATCAAAGTAATATCTGGACCTCCTTGTTCATCTAAAGTCAAGACAGACAGACATGCACACACAAACACACACACACACTTTCTCTTTCCTTTTGTCATTATTTTTTTGTTCTATTTAGTCAGTGTCTTTCTACATGCCCTTGGCTGGCCTAGAACTTGAGATTGTCTTGCCTCAGCCTGCTGAGCAATTGCACTTAGGCATGCACGCCATTCCTCCTGGCTTAGAACTGAGATGTATCATCTCACCTGTCTGAGCTGATGCCTGGGGATTGCCTGGTATTTTAGATGTACATATAGAAATAGGCATGTACTTTTAGAAAATATACATAGAAGTAATCTCTAGCTTAGCATTCTCTCCGTCTCTGCCTCTGCATGTGTATGTGCACACAATTCTGCGTGGAGGTGAGAGACTGCATCAAGTGTCTTACTCGTTGAGACCAGATCTCTCACTGAACCAGGAGCTTACCAATTCTGAAATTCTAGCTGGCTTGGCAGCCCCAGGAATCTTCTTGTAGTAGGTGTGCATTACCTAACATTTTATGCGGGTGCTGGGAATCCAAACTCAGGTCCTCATGCTTGCTTAGCAAGCAATTTACCAAGCTGAGCCATCTCTCCAGCTTGTTAATGGCTTGTCTTATGCTTTCTTCACCTTTGCAATAATATGAAAGTGATACACAGTAAATTGAAATGGTACTTTGAAGTTAGAGTTGGGAGTTTTCCCCAGGCTGGTGAAATTCCTGTACAGTCTATCCCTTGATGCCGACTAGCTGTGTGGGCTCTAGCCCCAGTCCTTCAGGAGGGTAGATAGCCTTATTGTACATATTATATATATGTGATATATATGTACATATATATCTCATATATATTTTATTTGTTCAGACGGAGTCTTGATGTGTTGACCAAGCCAGACCTCAAACTCACGACACCCCTGCTCAGTTTCCAGAGTGCTAGGATCCCAGGTGACACCATCATGCCTAGCTCTTATATTTTTCCAATGAAACTTACTTTTGGTGAGAAATGCAGTCTTCTGTGGGATGGGATAAGGGCATCGTTTTGCATTCCTGTGTCCATGTCCCCAGATGCAGCACCCATTTTAGCCTTCCTATCCCTCAGGCCTTGTGGGCCAGGCATTGTTTGCATAGACACAACCCTGGCAGACATTTCTGACTACCTCACTAAAGTAGCCACACTGATTTGGTGTTAACCTTGGGAAGACAGGAGGCATAGGATGCCCCCTGTTGTCTTTGTTATACCTCACAGGGATGTACCCACGTCAGTAAAGGGCTCATCTCACAGAGAAGCACAGTTCACTAGGGAAAATGTTGGTATGCCCCTCTGGCTGAAACAACAGAACTGACTGGTCCTGCCTGTTTGGAGACTAGACCTGTCTCAGGGAAGGCTGCTTCTGGTACTGAAATGGGCTGTTTCTTGCCCCTCTCCCTGCTTAGGATGACCCGCTGACCATCTCTGCTGTTCTTGCCTACTGGGAGCATCTTGTGCTCTCTGCTGCCAGGAATATCAATGATACTCTCCTGTGTGCATCTCTGTGTCTGTTCCCCTGTTGTAAGGACACCAGCTCCGTCCCACGAGGGGCTCACCCTAGTTCATTTGGTATGAGCTCATCTTAAAGGATGAGACCAATATTGATGGAATTCCAAATGATATTACATTCTGAACCTGTTCTTTTCTGGAGAGTTCAGGCTTAAATGCTGCAACTGTGATACCCATGAGGCTGAAAGGAGAAAGCTGGGGAAGACATGTGCTGGTGTTCATACGTGCCGTGGGACGCTAGGCTTGGCACCAGACCACCCTGTCTTCCCTCGGTGCGAGTGTGTGCACAGATGTTCAATGAATGGACTCAAGTCACAGGGTCACACTTCTTTCTTTCCATATGATATTAGTGTGTGATTGACAGGCTGGCATTGGTCCTGAAAGATGGGGATTATGGTGGCACTCATCAAGCTTTCTAGTGCCACCTGCCATAGCATCTCACTGTACCAGTTTTATAGAAACCATAAAGTCAGTTCAGGAGCTTGGTGTTACCTTTGCTGCCTTAGGGAGGAAAATGCAGAGAATTGTGTGGCTTCCCTTCCTGGCTTCAGATCCTGGAGATCATTGGACATTCAGGGAGCCTGTCTTCATCCTATTGTTGGCTTATTATAAAAGACCCAAAGTCTATTAGCTTCTCATAGAAGACACCATCGTGGGAAAGAGCCTGGTAGTATTTTCTGTTTTTGGCTCTGTCTATTCCTCTTCTTAAACAGTGTCTACTCTATGTGCTGAATATTACAAAAAAAAAAAAAAAATCCTCTAGATGGGACGTGCCAACATGGACAGACGAGCCCAGGGACCCTTGCCTCTGTGGCTGGACTGCTTCCCACTGCCTCTGAGCTCCTTCTGCCAGTGTCTATCTGGGAGCTCTTGCCAGGTCCAAGGCTTTGCTTGCAGTTGCTGGTGTCTGGGATGTTTGTGGATGACTGTTTTGTGTTTTGGTTTGTTCTCTGGCCTTTGTCTTAGTAACTCTGGCACCATTTCTTCATGCTCAGATGTTCTATGGCTTTCAAGAGAAGAGATTTGAAAATTTACCAAGTCAGAGGGATTCATAAAAAGTTGGGTGCCTTGGACCCAAGGCTGAGCTTTTGGGAGGTGCACAACCAAAAGTGTTTGAACAACCCCAGGGCCTTTGCACATGCAGATCCCTTCATCTAGAAGTCAGTAGGGGCAAGCAAACAGCCTTACCTTTTTGTTAGAGGAGAAATGTTAGCTATGTGCCTTTCTTGTGTCTTCCAAAGAAATTGGAAAGCTCAAATTAAAACAAAACAAAACAAAACAAAATGAAAAGTTTGAGCGCATTCTATTTTGGAATCTGAGTAAAAACCAAGTCACCCATCCTGGCTCAAGCAAGCACTTCCCTGGGGTATAGTTTGCTCTCGGGTTATGGCCCAGAATAGGGCTCCTGTACCCCCCATCCCCGCCCCTAGTTGCTTGTTTTAGATCTGATGTTGGCTGCCCTCTTCCCAAGAGCCTTTGCTGTTGACTATTGTCATGTTACATTCATGCCTTATTGTTTGTTTGCAGCTCTGAGTGTTGAGAACAGAGGACAGCCTCGACTCTTCTCAGATGCTATCCACCTAGTTTTGTCTTGTCATTTGTTTTTGAGACAGGATCTTTGGCTTGGAACTCATCAAGTAGGGAGCGTGGCTGGCCAGTGAGCCCAAGGGATTATCCTGGGTCAGCTCCCCAGCCCTGGAATTAGTGTGTGCGACCACTTCCATCTTTCTTTTTACATGGGTGGTGAGGATCTAACTCAGGTCCTTGTCCTTCTATGGCAAGCATTTAACCCTCTGAGCCACCTCCCCACTCCTCTCTCTATTAATCATCTCTGTACCCTTTTGTTGGCCCCAGACTGTGGTTCCTTTGCCACTTGCCCTGGGTCCAGGCACACAGTGGTAGCTTGTGGGGTGGCTGGAGTTGGAAGGGAACAGGGTCTCATTTTTCACCTTGCTGTTTTTCTTTCTTCTCTAATTTGCATATGTACTGCTTGGAGTAGGTGGCAGGGAGTCGGGTCATCCTTTTGTTTTCAGATGGCAACTGTCACTGTTGATTATGCCTTGTGACTTTACCTGAGTTGCTTCAGAGGGGAAAAAGAATACATGTCATAGAAATTTCAATTGACTTGTCTATGTCACCCAGAGGCTCCCAGAGGCTGAGTGGAGACGAAGACTGACAGGTTTCTGATACACAGTGTTCTCTGCATTTGGGGACCTGACTGACTCAGGCCCTGGCTGGAACGCTTTCCATCTGAAGTCTTCTCCAGGGCAGTCTCACGCTGACATTTTTAGGGCAGGTGCACTTGAAAAAAGTGGGGGGGAACACCTTCTGTGTTTTCTTTGTAAAGACACCCTCAAAGTTTACCTCCATGACAGGAGTGACCAGTGCCTGGGCAGCAGCTGAGAGGTCAGATAGAATGTTGTAAGGATTCCTCTGGAGTTAGTTACCCAAGATGGGCTTTCCTTTGCTGGAATGAGAACATTCAGAAGGTTCAGCCAGCTTCACGCTGGGAAGTCATTGTGAACACATGCAAAGAAATGGATATATGCCTTTTAAAAAATGAGAACTCCTTTCCATCACTGGAAAGGAATGTAAAAATCATCATTTTTCAAAAAGGTGTAGAAATTGATGAGACACACAGGAGTCTAAGTGGCTTATTGGTAGGTTAGGAAAGAATGTGCTCTGTGTTTCAGACACTCATAATACAATGAAGAAATGCCCCAAGGTAATTGTACTGCATAAATTGGAGATCTGGGGAGGGAGCTGCAGAGGAGGAGCCTCTGCCATTTCTTCTTTTACTTTATTCTTTGTACAACCTTACTGAATTTTGTTGGTAAGACTGAAGATTGTCTGATCACCGACTTAGCACTTGGTTGGAGCGCTGTCACAGGAATGCTTTGGTGCCTTTGTGGAAAGCTGTGCCTTTGACAGTGTCTGGCAGCTGCAATGACAGAAAGGCATCTCAGATGCCTCAGAGGCCGAGACATTAGTGTACACCCAATGGATCTAGTCAGCTCCTTTCTGTAGATTGGGTCTAAATCAGTGTCTCGTGGTTTAAGATATTTGTTTCAACATTGAATTCTTGCTTTTACGTGGTAGAAACCGGGCCTGTATGTGTCCCTGGAGGTGCTCAAAGGCTGATTTCATAAGCCCTTATGTGTAAAGCTGCTCTAGCTCAGGTATCACATTGTGTAGGTTGGGTTCATAGAGTCAGAGGTAGTCCTGCTGAAGAACTGTGGCTAACTCGGGACAGAGGGATGAGGGAGGGAGCTGAGACAGGTGCTTCTGGAAGGTATATGCCTTCCCTTGAGAATGCTGTCGGAGTGTGTCATCAGAAGGTTTAGAGGCAGCTCACTGTGATTTGACCTCCAGTGTAGGAGATTTAAAGAGACTAGAGGCAGTGTATCTTTAGCATGTAGGATACGGTTTTGAATATGATATCTAAGCCTGAAAGATCTATCTAAGATGCTATCTAATGAGATACCTTTGGGAACAGTTGTGTATCGGCTGCTCCTTCAGTTCAGACGGTGAACTTAAGCTGTAGCCTATATGAGAGAATATATTTTCGGTTTCTTCCTCTCCCTCCTCCTCTTCCTCTTCCTCCTTCTCATCTTCCCCTCCCTTCTCCTCCTCCAGTATTTCTCTGTGTAGTTCTCTGGCTGTCCTAGAACTTGATCTGTAGGCTAGGCTGGCCTAGAACTCACAGACCTCTGGCTCCCAAGTGCTGGGATTAAAGGCATGCATCACCGCTGGCTAGCTTTCAATTGTCATTATTTTGTATTTGTTTTTGCTTTTCTAATGTGTATCCCTTGTTGCTTTCATGGAGTCTGACATTTCACAGACATGCAGTAAGTGTATAGCTGACTGCAGGTCAGAGAGGAATGGAGATTGGTTACAGTCAAGCTAGTAGTAACAACCTCACACCTGTTAAACATGGTTACTCCTGAATGTCACGGCCTGTCTTGTCTGCATTGGTTTAGGCTCTTCCATGATGTCACCACCACAGAGAACCACATGAATGATTTGTGGACAACCTTGGAAGTAGTGCACACCAATAAGTAGACCCTTTAATCAGGTGACAGGTGTTGAGAAAAGGGACAGCAAATAATTTGTGAACTCACTCTTTCGTGGAACTGGACTACAATTGGCTGGAGAGTAGGCTTGGAATTTTTATGTGTTTTTGGCTGTGTCTCGCTCTATAACTGTCTGGCCTAGAACTCACTTGTATACCAGCCTGGCCTCTAACTTGCAGAGTTCTAGGTATAAAGGCATGCCCAACCATATCCAGCTACATGTTCTCCCAGCACATAGCAAGAGAATGAAAGGTTTTGTCGTCGTTTTGGTTTCTTGGTTTTTGAGAAAGGGTTTCTCTGTGTATCCCTGGCTGTCCTGGAACTAGCTCTGTAGACCAGGCTGGCCTTGAACTCAGAGATCTGCCTGCCTCTGTCTCCCAGGTGCTGGGATTAAAAGCGTACACCACTACTGCTTCCGCTGCTTGACTGAGAGGGAAGGTTTGATTGATCAACCATGGGTTTTCCAACTCTAGGCAGAATTTTGTTGGCCTGACAAGGGTAGAAATGAGGAGTCCAGGAGTTTCCTTGATGGTAGAGGTCTGACGAGATCAATGTGTCCAGCTGTCTCATGCTATTCATTAAGTCATGCTTAGATCAAGTGCAAAAGACACTGCAGGGTGATGAAATGGCCCAGAAGGTCAAGGCATAGGATGCCAGGCCTGACAACCTAAGTTCAGTCCTCAGGACCCACATCGTGGAAGAAGAGAACTGACTCCTGAAAACTGTCCTCTGATACACACATGCGCGCGCGCGCACGCACACACACACACACACACACACACACACACACACACACACACACACACACACGGTGGGTCGCTATACTAAAAAGGCAGAATTCTGACTAGCTTACTCAAACCATTGTTCATGAAGAAGATGAATTAAGAGGTCTTTTTTTTTTTTCCCCCTGGGGAAAATTTGCTTCTCAGGAGGGTTGACACACTGTTTACAAATAGCTAGTAGATAGGGGCCTGAAAAGTTGGAAGCCTCCAGTCTCCCCGCCACAATCCCTGTGTGTGTTTAAGATAGAGCAAAGAGTGCCACAGAACAATGTGACTGATGAGCTCATCTTTCAGGACAGTGGAGGGAGATTTGGAGAGATGGTTCTGTTTCTATGATGTATGTGTGTGGTGCGCAGGCATATATGAAGGTGTGTTTACATGTGTGTGGGTACATGTGTGTATATATGTGTATGTAGGCGTGCATGTGTGGGCAAATGTGAAGGCTCAAAGTTGATGCAGGATGTCTTTCTCAGTCCTCCCCTTTATTTCTTGAGGGAGGGTGTCTTAATAGAACTTAGAGCTCAGGCTCAAGAGATGGCTTATCAGTTAAGAACACTGACTATTCTTCCAGAAGTCCTGAGTTCAATTCTCAGCAACCACATGGTGGCTCACGACCATCTGTAATGGGATCTGATGCCCTTTTCTGGTGTGTCTGAAGACAGCTACAGTGTACTCACATATATAAAATAAATAATTCTTTAAAAAAAAAAAAAAAAAGAAAGAAAAAGAATTTAGAGCTCACTGGTCAGCTAATTAGCTAGGCCTGGGCATTCCCTGTCTCTACTGGGATTATAGGCAATCTCTGTGTCTGCCCAGCTTTTCCATGAGTTTCAGGGATCTGAATTTGAATCCTCACACTTTGCAAAATGCATTATCTATTGAGTCATCTCCCCAGACTGGAAAGAATGAATTTCAGCTTTGCAGTAACCCAGTGAGTTTGTTTCTCCATCATACAGTGGATGAAACTGGTTCTGGAATGGCTAAGCAACTTGTCTAAGACAACTTGGCTAAGGTCAAGCAGCCAGATTTGAACCAGGAAACTTTGGAGCCAGTACACAGCACACAGAACCCAGTAAAAGAGTGCTCCTGATGTGAACATGAGACTCTTTGAAAGATTTATTTATTTTTATTTTATGTGTATTGGTGTTTTGCCTGCATGTCAGTGTAAGGGTGTCAGATCCCCTGGAATTGGAGCTACAGACAGTTGTAAGCTGCCATGTGGGTGCTGGGAATTGAACCTGGGTCCTTTGGTAGAGGTGCTGTTAATCACTGAGCCATCTCCCCAAGACTCATTCTTAAGGAGAGGTAGTATCAAAGCTCAGTGTTCCTGGAAGGCTGGGTGTGTTCTGGGTGAAACATTTCTGTTTGATTGGCCAAGTTGCTCAGGCAGTGGTAAGATCAGTATCTTCCCACTGACATTCATAATAGACATTGCCCTGACAGTTAATAAAGTGGCACAGAGTAGTACTTGATAATATAATTCCTGTTGCCAGTTTGCCTCCTAAACCCAGGAAACCCCTGGGCGATGGTAGATCCATTCTTGCGTGGTTACTTATTTAGTGCACGTCACACATAACACGACAGCATTTCCATCGTTTGAAAGTATGTGGTTATTACTGTTCCTTTGCATTGAATTTGTATGGACTCCAGCTTGCAGCTGCATTATGGCTGTCATCTGGCTTTGCGTATGTGTCTCTATCCCCATTCTCTTCGGTAAACCACCTTCATTGTAGTTTAATATTGTTTGCCAATGTATGGTGTAATATTTTTAACCCTATTTTGACTACCTGAAGCTGTGCATTCAAGAGTGAGTTGTTTTCTCTGGATCCATTCTATGTGCCTGGCTGCACATAGAAATCAGGAAGCTATGTTTTTCTAGAACCAATAACTGGAAGTTATTTAGATTTCCTGGGGTTGGGGGGCAGCTCTGACAGACCCACCATCCATGGTGCCTGGGTAGTCGCTTGTTCCATATTTGTTGAGTGACTCTGTAAATCAGAGAACAGAAGAATACATTTCATTCTGGTGAATTTTGTTGTCTAGAAAAATAACAAGGATCGTGTCTTTTTGAAGTGAAGGAAGGGGATGGAATTTTCTTTCAGTATAAGTTCAGATATATAATACGTTTTAGAAATGTGATGTGGAAGTTGTTGTGCCTTCATCTATCACTCCATCTTCTTGCTTCCTCTTCCTTGCTTTCTCTCCCATGTTCTCAAATACAGGCAGCCAAATACCCGGTTTGTATCTCAAATGTACACCTTCACTAAACACTACTGAACTACAGCTCCTGCCTTACTAGAAGCAAATCAAGGCAACGGAAGACTGTTGTCAGACTTTCTCAGGCTCTCAGCAAAGACTTTGGGGCTGCTGTTTGGGTCCATCCAGGATCCGAGGGGAATCATGTGTTATATTTAGCTGCCGTGTCTCTTGTAAGTTCATATTCTATAAACATCATTTCAGTAGTCAAAATCTGTAGAGCTTCAGCTGAACTACACTGACCATCCTTCGAGGCTTCAGACAAAATAACTTTTAATAAAAAATATTTATTATTGTGTTTGTGTATATGTTGATGTGGTGGGGCACATGCGTGGGGGGGTCAGTTTTGTAGAGTTGACTAACTCCCTCTGGCCTTTACCTGGATTCCAAGGATCAAACTCAGGTTTCCAGGTTTGTCTGGCAGGTGCATTGATCAATGAAACTGTCTTACTGGTCCACAAAATACTCTTTAAATATCAGCAACACTGCATTCTAGCCTTCTTTGCTTTCCTAAGAAGATAATTAACTTCTTAGTTGCATTCATTGTTCTATAGTTTTACAAGTTTCCTTGGTAATCTCTCTCTGGTACTTACTGTGTTACTAACAGATGTGTTTCCCTTGTGTGGAAGCAGAAGTGAGCTAGCTAGAACTCCAAGTAAGTTTGCTCTCTGACCAGTGCCAGATACTTGGGCTACTTCTTTTCTGCCTACACAGCACAAAACCTCCTTTGCCCTCCTCCCTCCCTAGACCTCTTTTAATTTCACAATGCGACTTCACAGTAGCAGTAGATTGGTCTGGTGCAGGCATTTTGATGACCCATGTCTCCAATCATTATAGTAACTAATAAAAGCTAGAAAACGACTCTTATTCCATGAGTCCGATTCCAGCGACGCCCGGAGAGCTCAGCTGTATAAATAGGCAGTATGGTTTTTGCTGTGTAAATTTTGATCAAAGGAAAATAGTATACCCTTCAGTTGAACGTTTCTTTTAAATTTAATTACTTCTGAATGTAAACCAATAAGCAGAACTAAAATGGCATTGGTAAAAACGAGGGTATGATTCAAAAACAGCGAGAGTCCCTGGTCCCCCTAGAAGTGTCCCTAGCACCTTCTGCAGGCAGCTTTGATTGGAACAGAATGTGTGGGACAGATGTCATGAGAAATAGACCTAAGCCCATATTTTCACAGTTGCAATCCAATTATGAGAAGATCTAGAAACGCCAGCTTTCACTGGGGTGGTGTGTGTGTGGAGGGAGATAAAACAATGCTTCAGCCTAAAGTATACAAACTAAAATTCCTGTGTTAACAGAAAACTTAAAAGCTATTGCCATGATTCTGTTTATGTTGTTGAATTAAAAATTTCATTTTTAGAGAAATTTTCATTTTTCTTTTGAGCTTGCTGTGAGTCCGACTCGTTTTTATTCTGTAACAGTTTTCTGAACTGGACCTGTGTTTTCGTCATGTTTGGACTGGGTGTCTTATGAGCAAGTAGAAGAGGGTATTGGGAGACAGAAGTGGCAGGCTGTGATGCTGTAAGAAAATGTCTGAGACTAGGTAATTTATAAACACTAGAGATGAATTTTTCACTGGTCTAGAAGCAAGAAAGTCTACATTAAGGTGCCTGCTGGTTGGTTGATGAGGGTCTTTTCTCTCTGCCCTAATATGCTAACTTTATGTGGATGAGTATTTACCTATATGTACAAATGTGCACTGTGTGTGTGTGCTTGGTACTCAAGGACACCAGAAGAGAGCATCAGAGTTCTTGGAACTGGAGTCATAGATGATTGTGAACAGATATATTAGTGCTGGGAACTGATCCAAGGTCTACTGCAAGTGCTGCAAGTGCTCTTAACTGCAGAGACATCTCTCTAGCCCCCCACAACCTCCGTTTTCTCCTACTGAGGTGACACCAAGAAGGCAAGAATACAGAGCAGAAAGGGATAGATAGGGAAGGAAGGCCTTCCCTTGTTCCTCTCATAAATCTGTTAGCTTCATTTGGTAGACTGCCCTCTTGGCATAACCTCGTCTTTTTGGTTTGGCCTCTAGTATGTATGTATCATGGGCTGCCTAGGAACACATAGTATAGTTGAAGATGACCTTGAACTTCAGATCCTCCTGACTCCACTTCTCAAATGCTGAGATCACAAGTATGCACCACTGTGGTTTGCAAGGTTCTCTTCTAAGAACCTAAGGCTTTTACACATGAAACAAGTGTGCCCTAGCTTAGCTACATCCTTGGCCCCAAGGAGTGGACTTTTGAAAGTTTCTGTCCTGTACAGGAAGAGATGGGAAGACAGAAAGTAGGTTTTTCTCCACTCAGTACAAACCCAGCACCCTCCCCCAGGTCTGAGAGTTGCACATAGAGTGGAGGCCCATGAATATCTCTACTCACTCCCAACTAGGCCTTTCTTGAATCAGAAATCATCTCACTATACTCTAGGGAAATAGCCAAGCACCACCTTGTTGTGGCTTAAATGCGTTCCCTCCAGGACTTGGGCTATCTTAAAGGGGGTTAGGACCTAGGGGTGTAGACAAGTTGGTAGTATACTTGTGTAGCATGCATAAGATTGCAGATTTAATCTCCAGAACCACATAAATTAGGCATGGTAGCCTACATAACAAATTAAAGGCCAATCAGAGATACACAAAATCCTGCCAGGCCAAAGTAGAAACGGGTAGTCCACACCATCCCATCCTTTATTCAACAAATGATAACCTGGGGCCTACCTGCCTATTTTGTGCCCGTTTTGTTCTGGCACGGCAGACAGATCAGTGAGGAAGACAAGTACCTGAGCCCTATGCATGCTCATCTTTGGGGAAGAGAGAAGGTTGGTTGGCAGGTTGATGTAATAAATTAGCGGTTTACTGTGTCCGATGGGATCTGGCCAAGGAGGAATGTGAGGCTGGAACAATGGACAAATGGGAGCTGTGCTTAAGGACTGTAGCCAGCCGGGTCTCTCTAGATGATGTGCTGTTTGGGTGGAACTTGAAGGCGGTATGGAAGTTAGCCTTGCTGTTCCAGGCAGAGGGAGAGGTTAACAGAAGGGGCCCTTGGTGGGAGCCCTGGGTGCTGGAGGGTTGTCATGGAGCTGCTTGTGGCATAGGTAGAACTTGGTGGATTGGGAACGCCACCAGGAAGGGACTCGAAGTTTGATTCCTGTTCCATCTGTGAGTGTAAATGGATTATGCTTTTTTTTGTCCAGTAATGGGGTTGGGGGAAGGGAGGAGGTGTAGGCACGTTGGGAGGCCGCAAGCACGTTGGTAACTGAGCCTGCCTGCAGCCTCCGCCCTTTCACCCACTGCTTATCAAACAGAGTTGAATTGTGTTCTTCTTACAGCAGGGTTCTCCCAGTGCTTCCCTGTCTTAGATGGGTGCTTCTGGAATGCTCCTCACCTCGTTCTCTCAATGGGTTTGTGAGCACTGCAGTCAAGTCATGGCAGCCGAAAAGAAGAGGCCAGGCTGTCTTGCTCTCTTGCTCCAGGGAAGGTTAGGATGTAGCTTCTTAGCCTCCTACTCGCTTGCAGAACATTTCTGCTCTTGGATCTTTTCCTAAAATGGGACGTGGGTGGGATTTTGTGTCCCTCAGCCAACATGAGAGGTCATTGTGGGGCCAGGTGTGGGCCCCACACACTGGGCCTTTCCTCTGTAGCTTACCTCCGAGGCACCACTGGGAGGCATCCTAGCACAGTGAGAGCCAGCTTCAGCCCAGGCTCCTCCCCTGGATTCTGTGTGACCTTGAGCAGGTGGTTTCCCCTCCTCCTGTCTCAGTGCTCATTTGTTAAGGACGCATGCCTATACAACAGTGTCACTGTGTGGAGCCAAGTGAGAAATCAAGTGTCAAGGACTGGACACTGCCTTTGGTTACAGAAGTTAATGCTGGAGAAATGACAAGTATCATCATGGCCGTCACCACTCTCCGCCCTCTCTACTCCCATCTGAGGCTGAAGCTGGCTTTGTTAGTAGCTTGATTAGGTGTTAATTGGACTATTACATTTTCCTGTATTTATGCCTACATATCCATGCATGGCTTTCACATCTATACTTGCCCATATCCATATAACTTTCTCTTTTAAAAAAAAAATCTGTGGGATTATGTTTTGTCATCATTGAAACTTGTTGAAAATATTCTCCCACCCCCAGCCCGTCATTGTAAGTGATGATAGGCCACCTAGATGAAAAATCACTTGCAAATGGAAGTTAAGAGGAAGCCAAGGGGTGAGGGGTGGGGGTGGGGGGTGGGGGTGGGGAGAGGAAACCAAGAGACCCACCTCAGTGTTAAAACAGGGCTAGCAGCAGTAGTGCATTAAGCAAACAAAGGAACAAACAAAGAAACAGATCTTCATGTGTGTGCTTGTGTGCATCGCTGTGGTGATTGTGGACGTATTTGTGCCATGATGTATCTGTGGAGCTCAGAGGGCAACTTCAGGCATTCATCTTGACCTTTCACCTGTCTGAAATAGACTCTCTTCTTGCCACTGTGAATGCCAGGCTGCCTGAGAGTCTTCCCCCATTGACCTCTGCTTGCATGGTAGGAGCATGGGCTTCCAGAGATGCACTATGAACCCTGGGTACCCACACTTTACCGGCTGAGCTATCAGCTCCCTGGTACCAGAGCCCATGTTTTTATATCGAGAGTTGATACTGGCATTGCTTTGCATTGTTTGGGGTTGCATGGCACAGGCTAAGTTGTCTGGGGGTGAGAATAAATATTTTTCCGATTAACTCTACAACTTGTAGACTTGTAATCAGGAGCAGCTTATCAGCAGCTTTTCAAACTCTGGACATTCACACGAGTGCCCCGTGGTGGAAACAGAGCTCTCCGTGAATGCTTTCACAGTTGAATTCCACACACATGAATTATGACAAGCAAGCTGGCTGTGCTGGGGTTTGTTGTGTCTGCTCCGGTTCCTACTTTTAAGGTTGTCGTTACATTTGGTCATTTGAAGCTTATTTTCACAGTCTGGCCAAGCCAGCGGGGTCCCAGGGCTCTGCAGGGGATGCAAACCGCTGGCCTGTAAGTGGGAGTGCTCAGTAGATAAGCATTTCAAGACAGCATTGCATCATACAAAAGAACTTACAGGCTTATTTAACATACACTATTTGACTTAATTTAGATATTTAATGGAAAGAAAAGCCCTTTATTATCACCAAAGGAAGGAACTGCCAAACATTGGGAGGCTTGGTGGAAATATTATAACCGCTGCACAGACTGCAAATGTATTTCCTTAGCTTACATAATGGGGTGTTTAATAATGGTTGTTTCTTTGAATTTAGCACACATATATCAGACATTTGCACTTTGTAAATTATATGCTGTGGGTCAAGAAACTTCATTTATTAATAAATTGGTTTTAATGAAGAATGTACTGACTTTTTTTTCTTTTTCTTTTTTTTGTTTGTTTTTTTGGGGTTTTGTTTTTTTGTTTTTGTTTTTTTGGTTTTTTTGTTTTGTTTTTCGAGACAGGGTTTCTCTGTGTAGCCCTGGCTGTCCTGGAATTCACTCTGTAGACCAGACTGGCCTCGAACTCGAAAATCCACCTGCCTCTGCCTCCCAAGTGCTGGGATTAAAGGCGTGCGCCACCACTGCCCGGCATGTACTGACTTTTAAAAAATGACCTTCACCTTTGATTTTATGTTTATCTCATCACCCAGAGTTTATCTCATCCTGCCCCGCCTTTGTATAAACATAAACATGAGCCCAAGCAGAGTCTCCAGACCTGACTGGCCACAGCATTTATTGGTGGGTGTTTTGTTTGGTAGGCATCCTTCTGCAGATCTGGGGCTAGCAAGGGTTGGGTTGGCATCTGCCATGTTGCTGCAAATGGGTTATACATGGAGGTCTAAGGGGAGACCCTAACGTCTTTTACCCGTGTGTCCCCATCTACACTGAACACAGGTAAACACCTCAGCATGGTGGTCTCCACTCGTACACCTAGAGCTGGGAAGATGGGACTAGGTGGATTTTAGGTGGCCGGCAGTGGTACTGAGTTGGAGAGCTCTAGGTTAATATCGCGTCCTACAGGAGCCGTAGCATACAGGTAACCTTAGGAGCTTATTTAACACACAGTTGTTTGACTTTATATATATCAAGGTGGGGGAGGCTTTTTAAAATTATCACCAAAAGAAAGGGATTTGAAGCATTGGGAGGTTGACTTGAAATGTTATAACAGATAGGCAGAGTGTCAGGATGACACTTGAGCAAAGTGACAGTGGAGATTGACCCCTGGCCTCCATAGGGAGGTACATGCCCATAAACATAAACAGAAGACAAAATGTGATCACTATGGTAGGCTCTAATCTCATGTGACATACCCAGAGAGAAGACCATGTGGTGAGGTGAGAAAGAGACCCCCATGCATATAATTCAAGGAGAGAGGGCCTTGGAAGAGGTCATACGTGCCTTGGTCTCCGAGTTGGGGCCTCTGGAATGATAAAATTAGTTTGTTGTTTTATCCCTTGGAGACAATGAGGATGTTCACAGGGCACCAGTCACTCAAAATCTGATCACAGCGGTTAAATGTGGAAAGAGTGGCAAGAGAACACTTGCAGGGAGAAACTCCGATGAGGAGTGACAGCATGTGCACGGGGGGGGGGGGGGGGGAAGGGGGGCACGCGTGTTGTTATGCATGGAAGGGGTAGTCACAGAGCCCAGGGCTGAGAACTCTTGGGCTGGATATATTACTGCCTCGGAGAGTGTGTCCGTGATCTGTCTGTTATTGTGATGGCCCTGGAGGGTAGATGCTCTCAGTTCTTCCATCAGTTGATTGGAGAGACTTAGGTAAGCAGAGTCAGTGGTACCCAGGATGCTGAGAGTCAGCCTGGTGTAGAAGTCGGTTGTGAAACCAAGTGTTATTCTATACATCTGTCCAAAGTGTTTCTTCAGCGGTTGAGAGTTCGGGTTGAGGTGAATGGGACCCGTCATGTGTGTGCAGATGTTAGGTTGATCTTGTGAAGGAGTGACCAGAATTTCTAAAGCCAGTGTGTGCCTCTGATGGAAGTCACATTCATGTGTGCACGTTCATCCTCACAGTGGTCCCAGGCAGTTACCACACAGTTCTTCATACAACTCCTGAAGATGTTCCTTCCATACCTAGTCTATACAAGACCCTAGCCAGTAAGTAGCCTGCCTTCCTCCTGGACCTCACCATCAGCTCCGTCCTTCAGAGGGAGATGAAAGCGGGCTCCTGACAAGGGGGAGCGTGTGTGCGTGCGCGCACGTGCATGTGTGTACATAGACATAAGGGTCTCTCATTTGCTTAGAGCTTGCCAAGTAGGCTAAACTGGATGGCCATTGAGCCCCAGGGATCCAGTTGGCTCTACTTCTCCAGCGGTGAGATTATAATCAGTGTGTGCCACCACACCCAGATTTTTATGTAGGTTGTGGGAATCCAGTTCAGGTTCTTATGCTTACAAGGCTAATATTTCAGCAAATGAGCTGTCTCCCCAGCCTCTGTTTAAAACAAACAAATAAAAAACATATTCCCTCTTTCCTCTTATTGCTAAAGTGGTTTATGACAAGTGTGTTAAAATTAAATGAAGGCAAAGTAAAAATAAGTACGAAGTTTCTGTAGCTTCAGCCCAAAAAGGGTTACTGCTAGCCTGGATTTCTTCTTTCTTTCTTTTTTTTTTTTTTTTTCTGACTGCTTTTCTCATCTTTCTTTTCCACCTAGGAAAATATGGTTAGTGTGGTTTTAAGTATACTAATCCCTTCAGAGGGGCAACTGGTAGGAAGACAAGGGCTTTGCCATAAGTCTTGGATTTAAACTCTAGATGTCAATTACTTAGTACTTGACTTTGGATAAGTTATTTCTCTGTTACCATTTTCTGCCGTTAATGTGGAGCTGATAAACCTTACTTCAGGGGTTCTGAGATAGCCTATGTAACTGGCTCATTTGTAGCTGTCACCACATAGCAGATACATTAAGCCATCAATTTGAGAAGAATAAATTTTTTGTAATACAGTTTTGCTCCTTTGCAGCGTATCATTCAACAAGTAATTTTGGGGGTGTCATAGGTCCTTCTATATCCTTGTTTATTTTACAGTGCTTTTGTAGTGTTTCTCATTATGAATCATAATTTATTTGGTTTTTAGTGACACTTTCCTCAGATTTTATGTACTATAGATAATGTTGTGATGTATCTCTTTGCAACTTGGCACTGAATTTCCCCCCAGTGACCACTATTTCATTAGGATCCATTCTGAAGCCTGGACAGGAATGAATGGTTTTCTGTCCGCTGAAACAGCACTAAATTACCCTTTAAGAGAGGTGCCTACTTCTGCTTGGGAAACCTGGCTATTTTTTTACATTGATAGCACAAAATAAAACAGTCATAATTATGGTGTTGGGGCCATTGACCCATATCTTGTATCAGAAAAAATAAACAAGTCAGCAAACAAAACCCCAGCATCTCTTAGATTTGATTAAGAGACAGAAGCTGGGGACAACAGTGTTCACTTCATTGTCCAGGCAAACAGAGGAGTAGCTGTCAGGTATGTGGCCATCTGTGCAGGCACTGGCCCTGCAGCTTCTTCTTCCCTTTTTTTTTTTTTTAAAGAAAAGTCTTACTTATTTTATGTGAATGTGTGTGTCTGAGTTTGTGTATATGCACCATGTGCTTGCAGATGTCTGCCAAGGCCAGAGAGGACATTAGACCCCCTGGAAGTGGACTTAGAGGAAGTTTTGAGCTGTCTTTGGTTCTGGGAACTGAGTCTGTGTCCTATGCAGGAGTAGCACTTATTCTTAACTGCTGAGCTGTTTCTCCAGTTCCTCCGCTGTCCTGTGTGCAGTACCTGTACTGCAAAGGGTTGACTTTAGTTGGAAAAGCTTATAGGTAGAACTCATAATCTCATTCTTCTTCCCTTTTCAGACAGTGGTGGAACCCAGGGCTGTCCACTGCCAGGCAACTTCTCAGGTCAGAAGCTGTCACCCTTGCTTCCTGCTCTCCTCCTACAGACTCTATGCAGAAAGGCAAGGAGAGGAGGTCAGGCGAGTGCTTGGGCGTGAGTCAGAAGGAAGAGAATCCCAAGCTGCCCAAGTGCTAGAAAACATCTCCTTGCACACCCTGATGGGCTGTGCAGCCTTCTCACCCCCACTCTCCAGGGACTTGTCCCATCGTACCTTGAGCAGCACAAGGGGATTGGTTGACTTGGCTCCATGTTTTCTTGCTTCCCAGGATTTGCCTGACTCCAAAACTAAGAGATTTTAGACTGTGGGAGGCAGTCTGGAGCTCTGAGCAGAACTGTAGCCCAGCATTCCCATTTGACTCTTCTTGGGAGCCTTTCCAAGCATACTCACATTCCCCAGCGAGCCGGGGAAGATTGGCCCTCTGTGGTATCCAGTGTCAGGGGAAGAGACCTGGGTTTCACAGCTGTGGCTAAGCCACTTGCTCACTTCTCCAGCCTGGAGTTTTCCTGTCTGCAAAATGATGATGTTGACTTTTGCTGTTCTTGTAAGCGTAGAAAACATGAGGGTGACAGTCATGCATGTGCATGTGTGCATCACGCACTGCAGCGAGGGGTTCCTGCGTCCTTGTATTGGAACTGGTTGTTCTCTGTAGAATACCCTAGTGGGAGCCAGGCCATTCTTTCTTTTTCTCTTGATAACAGGTCTTTCATCCCTTTAAGGCTTTGACACTTCCCCTGAATGATACCCACATGCTACTTGGCAGCTCTTCTGGCATCCAGGGATGCAGAATGATGGATCCCATCCTTCTGGCCTTGGTATGAACACTCTTTCTTTCTTGATAGCATACCACGGGGCTAGTCCTTTTCTTCTTATCTACACACTGTTGTCTTGTTTATGGAATTTTCTGGAAGTTCTTTCTTAGTCATTTCATTACTCATGTGCTTTCTCGGTTTTAAAGACCAAGGAAAACGACTTGGAGGTTGAGGGTCAGAGAATGTCTAGCTGGGAACTTGTTCTTGGTTGAGTCACCTGTCTGCTCAGACACGCAAGACTGACCCGTGCCTGATGACTCGGCCATGGTCAGTGTCGCTCAGTTTGCATTTCATTCCTGAGTCTTTTAAGGGTTAGGAGCTCAGCTTCTACTGGGAGCAGTTCCAAACAACTCCCAGGATCATATGCTTGGGCTGACGTAGCCTAGAATTTTCAAAAGTTGCCTCCCTCTTGAGGCATGATATGTGATTTGGCATCATTAGAAAAAGATGGGGCCTAATGCTGTGTTTATACTAAAGGGAAATCCAGGCTTTGAGAAGCTATCTGACCTGTGTGTGTGTGTGTGTGTGTGGGGGGTATCTCAGAGAGTTGTCAGTAAAGCTGAGACAAAGGGGATCTTTCTGCTAATGTGACATATACCCGCAGGGCACTATTTTCCAACTAAATCTAGCTGAGGAGAAATCCATGATGGATCCCTCGATAGGAATGCTGGTAATGGTGAGCGCCCTCACCTGCTCTTGGCTCCTTCTAACCATGGTACAGCACATTCTGCCAGCATGCGGACACTCTGGAAAGCACGTCTCCTTTGCGTGTTTGCGTTCTTGTGTCTGTGAGCCCTCTACATTACTCTCTGCAATGGTGTCTTTTGCTCTCATTCCCCCCCCCCCCCTCGGGCCACATATGTGAACAAAGCTTGATAACTGAGGAAGATAGAGTGGTACAACAGCTTAGTGGGCTTCAAATTATTTATTTATTTGTGTGTGCATGTATGTGGGTGTACTTGAGTGTATACACACATGTGTGAGGCCAGATGTCAACATCAAGTGTCCCCTTCAACCTCTTTTTTTTTTTTTTAAGATTATTTATTTTATGTATGTGAGTACAGTGTCACTCTCTTCAGACACACCAGGAGAGGGTATCATCCCATTACAGATGGTTGTGAACCACTGTGTGGTTGCTGGGAATTGAACTCAGGACCCCTAGAAGAGCAAGCAGTCAGTGCTCTTAATCTCTGAGCCATACATCTCTCCAGCCCCCTTCTCAACCTTTTTACACGTTATTTGTTGAGACATTGTCTCACACTGAATTTGAAGCCTACCGATGCAGGTAGACTGGCTGGCCAGCGAGTCCTAGGGCCCATCCTCTCTCCACATCCCTTCTACTGGGATTACACGCATGTACTGATACTCCAGTTTTATTATTATTATTGTTGTTGTTATTGTTACAAAGTTTTACTAGTAATTTTTATTTTACATATGTGTTTTGCTTCTACGTGTATGCCTGGTGCCTGTGGGACCAGAAGAGCATGTATGTGTATGCTGGTGATCAAAGCTGGGTCTGGAAAAGCAACTAGTGCTTTTAACTACTGAGCTCTATAGACCAGGCTGGCCTTGAACTCACAGAGATCGGCCTGTCCCTGCCTCCTCCTGTTTTCAGGTTCTCTCCTCAAGCCCTTCCAACCACCCAGGGGGTCCTAGGGATTGAACTTGGGTCCTCATGCTTGCATAGCAAGTACTTTATTAACTGAACCATTTTCTCAGCTTTGTTTTTTGTTTTTGTTTTTTTGTTTGACTTAACTTGGACTTAAACTGAAGAACCACTTTAGGGGTTGAGAGTATTTGTTTAATCAAGGACTTTCTGCATCTATTCTTTTTTTTCTTTCAAGTAGTTTGTAATTAACTCCAACACCCTGTGGTAAGATAACTTTTGTTTATGATTGGAATATTACAACACAAAGAATTCTCTAGAAGCTGTACACCCCTTTAATCCCAGCACTCAGAAGGCAGGGGCGAGCAGGTCTCTGTGAGGCCAGCCTGGTCTACAGAGCTAGTTCCAGGACAGCCAGGGCTATACAGAGAAACCCTGATTCCAAAAACCAAGGGAAAAAGAAAAGAAAAGAAAACTCTCTAGAAGAGAGATTTGGCCTGAGCACACTGGGACTTGACAGTGGCCTCCATGGAATTTTCTCAAAGATACTTAGTTTTATGCCTTCTCTGATTCATCTTTCTCTCTTTCCAATGATGGAAGGAATTGTATTTTTTATGTTCAAAGCCAACTCGAGGTGGTAAACAAATTACATTATTTCATCTTAACTCGAGTTACTAGCCTTCTTGCTAATGTTAAAGTAGATGGAAATAATCACTCAAAATAGGTTGCAAAAGAATGGCTACTAATCCTGGGCCTGGTTGGTTTCTCCATTCTGTCTGAAGTTCCATTTCCCTCTCTTATCAGCTCTTAGTTATGTGAATTACATAACTTCTTCACAGAAAATAGGATTGTTAGGAATTAACATGGCTGCCTCTGGTGCTGTGAGTTCCCCTTCCAGGTTCCTGCTGGGCAAGTGAAACAGGTCTGCTCCTTCCCACCTTCTATGGACTCAGCATTTTAATTTCTTTTTTTTTTTTTCCAGTAATATCTTTTTTTTTTTAAAGATTTATTTATTTACTATGGTACAGTGTTTGCTTACATATATTCCTATATATCAGAAGAGGGTACCAGATCTCATAGATGGTGGTGAGCCACCACTTGGTTGCTGGGAATTGAACTTAGGACCTCTGGAAGAGTGAGCAACTGGTGCTCTTAACCACTGAGCCATCTCTCCAGCCCCCAGTAGTATCTTTTTTTATCATCACAATTAGTATGGCTCTTGTTCATGCAGTAGAGAGCCTTGCTTACCCACAGTCTAGTTCAAGCATTTGAATAAAAATACAGGTTCACCACCCCCATGTGAAGACGAAATAATGTAATTTGTTTACCACCTTGAGTTGTTTACCACAGACTGGAAAATATGTTTTGAATTTTAAAGTGTGAAAAACTAGCTATCAAAAAAGCTCTCCTTTCAAATAAACATGTTTAGAGAACAGGACACAAAACAAAATACTTTATTATGATAAGCCTGGCCAATCAAATATGTTTACTACAGAAACCTTATAAAGGACCCAGATGGCAGCCAGCTCTCTGTTCACTTGCCTGTCATTTCATGCTCCCTTGGGCCTTAGGGACAGGGACACCACCTTCCCTGTCAGCAGGCTGCAAACCTTAGGCAACCCTGCTGGCCTAGCTAAACCCAGCTTGTCATGGGAAGCTGGGGGGGGGGGGGGGTGTTTCACACTTTGTGGTGTTAAATTGGATCATGAATGGAGGGTACTTGTGAAATTGAGCCTGAGATCCTTGTTTTTTCAGTGGCCACTTTCTCTAGTTTGGCTGCCAAGCAGGCTTGTGGGGGCTCTTCCTGGCTCCTAGGAGCCCCAGATGAGCATCACATGTGAGGCCCTCTATGCCCTGCACTATTGTGTAAGTAGTGTACAAACTATGAATCATAAACTCCTGTCCCACACTCTTCTCATGAGGGAACTATAAAGCTCAGATGGGAAACTGGAGAACGGACAAAGGCTTCCTCAGTAATGCACACAGGGCTTTCAGGATCCTGGGTACCAGAAAAAAGTCTGAGCCAATGATACCTGAGGTATTAGTGGTGGGTGTCAACTTCCTAGTTGGCTAGGAGTGACCCAGCTAGACTTAGCCAGTGGGAAGCTGCTGATGCGACGAAGGTTTCAGGACGTAGATTTCAGGGGCAGAGCAAGCACATGGGACAGTCAGACTCACACTTTGACCACGGTGTCAGATGTGGAGAGAATGGATGAGATTTTTATGAACGGAATGAACAGATTTTTCACTGCTGTACAAACGCTCAAGTATAATAAAGCAGAGAAGATTTATTTTAGCTCATGGATTCAGTCCATGGTCAGCTGGTTCCATCACATGGATGTCAGATGAGGGTGGACAGCATAACCAGGAGATTATGGCCAAACCAACCCCTCACCACCCTAACAGATAACAGGAAGAAGAGATGAGCCATTTCCTGCCTCCAGTGACCATCTTAATATATATCCATCAAGGACTTAACTGTTGATTAAGACAGAATTCTCAGAATCCAATTACTTCTTCTAAACCCATCAGCACATATAAGGGAACAAAGCCCCATCCCTGGCACCTGTGCGAAGGGGGTACATTTCTTTGAAACTCATAGCAACAAAATAAACCTATAGTGTTGAGATAAACATTATTCCATTTTTCAGACACAAAGGAGCTTCCAGGTTACACTCACTGAGTGGCACAGCTAGGATGAAGCAAAGTCAAGTGTGCAGCTGACTCTCCTGGATACTGTGTTCTATACTGCTTTGAAAATGTACTAGAGCTTCCAGGATGAGTAAGTTTGTAGTCACTCAGTCACACAGGCCTTGAGCACCTCATTCCCTGTCAGACTTGTTTGAGCCTTGACCTGGCTGTCAGAAGG
The DNA here is from genome assembly GCA_028551405.1 of Uromys caudimaculatus. NCBI lineage: Eukaryota > Metazoa > Chordata > Mammalia > Rodentia > Muridae > Uromys > Uromys caudimaculatus. Next base: position 44,463,309 of record CM052700.1, read on the forward strand.
ACCATCTTCTGGGGGCCACCTGAAGTATATAGACAGAAACTGCGAGCCTACTAAGAAGATCCCCAGGAGATGTATCTAGTAGGATGCCTTTCACATTGGAAGGTAGATGCTGTGTGACTGAGCTGGGGGCAGCAGTTCTAGCATTGGCTCACAAGAACAAGGGTTTGGAGGATCCAGGTATCACAGTGTGGAAGAGCGGTGGAATCTTCCTGTGGGACCCCCGAGGAGGCTGAGAAAAGGGAGGGCATTAAATTAGCTTTAGTGGAGGAGTCAAAGACTCTAGCTCTTTCTCCTTTATTTGTGTGATGGGGAGCACATGGCTTCATAAAAAGAGGAACACATATGAGAAAAAAAGCCAAGACTGCTTCCACTGGGATGTTGGTTTGGGTGGGTTGCAGGTGTGAGTGTCGCGAGGTACAGAGGGGTCTGGGAGGGTGGGATTCCACTTTGCCTCTCCCTGAAGAGGGGCTAGGTTGAACCTGAAGCTTCTAAGCAGGGCTCAGCTCAGGTAGGGATAGAGGCAACAGCCTTCAAATTTCAGAGGGAACATCCTGCATATTGTTTTGGGTGTGCATGTAACAGAGAGACATAAACAAACCAGAACAGTTCTGGTTAAGCCTTGGTGATAGAGAAAAGTAATTATGGAGACATCGTATTCTTCCCGCAGTCTAATTAATCTAGTGGGTTCACTTAAAACCTTGTTTTTGAGCAAACATAGCAGTACATCCTCTGATGAGTTGAAAGAATTCTTCGTAGAGTTTACAGGAATAGTGATTAGTTCTTAGGAACTTAATTGCCACAAGTATTGGTGCCATGACCCATCTGAGTAGGTAAGGTGACAGTGTTCCCTAGGGGACCAGAACCTTGGGGACCTCTGCTTACCGCGTGTTCAGAGCACACCTGAGTTATTGTCGCGGCCCTAAAAAGAGCAGTATTACTGTTCTTCTCCTCCAAGCCTTCTTAGTTGAGGCAGATTGGCGTTTTATTTATGAGCTGACAGCACACCATTTGTGGCGTTTTCTCCTTCAGCTGAGGTGCTTTTTGAACTGGGTTCACTGTTGTCAGAAAGTTATTCACAGGAGTGGTGATGGAGCCTGCTCCGCCCACCTCTGTTCCCTTTCTATTTTGGTCCCATTTGCAACAAAGGAAATGAAGGTTAGTAAATTAGTGCAGGCTTGCCGCTCTCCCAGGCTTACTTCTCAGGTTGTGTAAGGGTTTAGACTCATGGGCTCGCTCCTGTAGCACCTGGAGACAGAAGGAACGGTCTGAAACTAAGGAGATGTCCTTGGTCAAGAGGCTCGAGTTCTTCTCACTAACCCAATTTACACGTTTCATAAAACCCTCTTACTATCTGGTTGGATTAATAGCTAACTATTTGGCCTGTGTGTGTATACGTGTTTCTATGTCATGTGCACAAATTTGTAGATTTTACATTCATAAACCCAGACCATATTTGATGGGCAGCATATTGAATGAAACTTTTGAGTCAAGGGTTGGAAGGAAGGAAATGGATGGCTTGTGTTTCTTGTAAAGCAGAAGGGACAGGGCAGGGAGGGTCCCAACCTGCACAGGGGAGACAGTAATTGGTATGGACTGCCAGGCAGGAATTGTGCTCAGAGGCACTTAGTCAATCTGCAGTGCCCAGTGGGGGCAGAGCTAGGGGAATGAATGTCTTGTCTTCTTTTTACTACAGAGGTGACACCTGTCATTGGTTAAACCCAACTAGACTGCAAAGGGAACCCTCTGGACCCAGACCAGGTTGGGAAGTATTGGACAGACAACCTGGAAAGCCAATGGAGAGCCACCACTGTATCTCCTTTGGGAAACATCTGTGCATATCACTCTGTCATGCTTTCCCTGCTGGGCCACTCAGAAGAGTTCCAAATGGAGAACATCTCCTAATCTTCAGCAGGGATAAATAGAAGGGCATCTAGCTTCACAGAAGAGATTCTCATCAGGAATACCACAATCACTTGAGAACTTTCTAGAAATTCCCAGTCCCTATGTTAGATCAACCTCCTGGATAAACAGCTAGGGCCTGTGCATTAGAAAGCCCCATGTAGACCCTCTTGCTTGATCAAAATGGAAAACCACCCCTGGAGGCTTATGGACAGAGACTCACTGGAATGTAAGCTTGGAAATGCCTCATGCATGAATTCACTGCTTGCAATTCTGCTGGGCCCCAGTCCTCCCTTTCCGGGTAGACTGTCTTCAGTAGAAATGGAATCCTGATTACATGCAGACCTTGGGGGAGGCGGGCAGTCACTCAGTGCAGCCGGTGCCTTTCATTTCTCCCTTTCCTCTCAGCCAGAGCCATGCAGGGCGGTTCCTGGGCAACCCAGGCTTTGGGAGGTTGTTTTTGAAAAATAGATGCAAACCCTGCCAGAGCTGTTGTTGTTTTCCCGGTGCCTGGCAGTGTTTGGTAAACAACTTGATTGCCGGGTCCTGGCCTCCAGGGAACCGCAGCTGCTCTTCCCAGCTCCCTGCAGACTTTTGTACCAAGCAGTGATTGCTTCAGGGGAAAATAAACAGGGAGAACAAAACAAGAAAACATCCCTGTTGTTTTGTTGCTGCCTCTACCTGTTTTTCTCAGAGCTGTTTTGCAACCAAGGGCTCTGGGCTTTGGTTCTTTTGCTTTAAAAAACAAATGAAAGTGAAAAACAAAATGAGGCAGGCTCCCATGGGCCTCTCTTCTGTGTGGCTAGACAGTGGTATTTGGAAGTAGCCACAGGACTTGCAAAGCTTTGGAAAGGACTTGCTGACCACTGCCAGGATGCATGCATTTTTAAATATGTAAATGGAAGGGAGAAAGCTTCATTCTTTCTAATGACCCCCAGGGTGGTAATCTGGCTTTTCAAATCTCTAGGAAAACAGATTGAATATGGCACAATTAATGTTTGAGCACTTCTAGGCTCTTTCTAAAATATTTTAATGGGCTTTTAATTTATTGTAGCTCTTGATTAGCAGGTTGGAGCCCTGTTACAGCTGACCCCCTGGGTTCAGGCCTCTGTGGGGCTCTAGGGGAGTAGAAGAGAACAATGCCTCTGGGGCTTACAGCCAAAACTGCCCAGGACCGAGCTCCAAGTGCCTTGGCCCAGGGTTCAGAGAGAAATGCGGTGAGCTGCAGTTACCTGGAGTGTCTGGTAGAAATATGGAGTGATGGAGAAGGTCTATGTGGAGGGCAGGGATCTGCTTCTGAAGCTACTGCCTCAGTTCGAATGGGCTGCCTCTGGCTCCCATGACTGTCACTCTACAATGTGAGGAAAGAAGAAATGGGCTCCAGTGGGAAGTCTAGGACTGGTTGTGTGTGTGTGTGTGTGTGTGTGTGTGTGTGTACATATACATGTATATTTAATTTTTTGAGACCTGCCCTTTGCTCTGTGAGTGCATTCGTGTGTACCTCTCAAGCCCCTCCACCATTGTAGCTTGCCCTGACAGTGAAATCAAAGAGCCTTCCTTCGAACTAATTTTCTTTTAGCTTGCCATTAATCTCCCAGACTGTCCTTAGAAAGAAGCGATAAGTCCCTCTCTGTCTGAAAGGCTCTCTTCACCTTCTGTTTTGAAAGATAGTTTTTCTGGGTATACAATTCTAGGTAGACAGCTTTTGCCTCTGGGCAGTGTTCTGGATAATTTATTTGGATATCTGTCTTTCTTCGGTGGCTGTATTTTTTCATTTCTGGGGCTCAGAGCAGTTAAGCATTTTAGTTAGTTACAGAGCTGAGTGGAGACAGTTTCTATGTCTGTTGGATGCTACAAATCATCCCAAAACCAAACAAAATTGTCCCACAAACCACAGTGGAACTTGGTCCTCTATTTTTGGGCATTCCCAGTTACTCTTCTGCCTTTTAGGTGATGCAGGTCAGAGTTGGTGAGTAGAGTCCCAGGCTGTGGTTTGACCCACAGGTGACTTGACTGGAAAGCTGCCCCAGTCACTTAGGGCCCTGTCTACTCTCTCTGTGTTTTGCTGGTCCCTTACTTACTGCCTAGCCCCAGGCTTAGTAGTAGGGATTTGGACTTCTATCCCAGTTTCTAATTCCTTCTAAAACTCTCTGAAAACAGTTCCTTTAGAAAGGAATCAACTGACCAGAAACTTCCTGTGGTTAACCCCTCCCTGTCTGCTGTTCACTGGCACTAGTATGCCTCTGGGCTTCTGAATTGTTCTAGAATCCAAGACAAAAGAGTAACTTTAATCTTCCTTTGCTGCTGCTTCTCTTCTTCCTCCTCTTTCTCCTCCTCTTCTCTTCTTCCTCCTCTTCCTTCTCTTCCCCTCCTCTTCTCTTCCTCCCCCTCCTCCTCCTCTTCCTCCTCCTCCTCCTCCTATTCTCTCCTTCCTCCTCTTCCTCCTCCTCCTCTTCAACAATTCTTTAATTCCGGGAGGAAAGAAGTACTTTAGTTTGTAGCCATGGATGCTCTATAAACCCTGCCGTGTGTGGCTCTGTGCCTGGCGATTGTGGGTGCCCCTGTACTAAAGCCCCCATGCTTCCTATACTAAAAAGGAGGTTTTCCTGAAGGAGGGTGAAGTGTCTTCCATGAGGTTTCACAGCCAAGAATCACCTGAACCGCCTGCTTCAGAAGACTGTGTCAGGTTTTAGGATCTGAAACTTTGTATTTATTTATGAAGTGGCTTGAGAAAATACACATTTCTCAGAAGAAGCTTTACAGAGCCCAACCCCTGGGATTCTCTGGGCCTTGGTATCTATATTAGACATTTTATAATACAAGTCTTATTCTATTCTATTTTATGTGTATGGATGTTTTACCTGCATGTGTATTTGTAACTTGCATGCTTGGTGCCCACACAGGGCAGAAGAAGGTGTCATATTCCCAAGAGCTGTGGTTACATATAATTGTGAGCCACCACGTGCATGCTGGGAATCAAACCGTGTCTCTGAAAGCACAGCTGGTTCTCTTAACCTTTGAGCTATCTCTCTGGCCCTGTAGCACAAATTTTATGAAATGGAAACACGACTGTGATATCCTTCAGACGATATCTTCTATCTAGATGGCCATCAGTGGCAGCTATATTTTAGGAGATACTCATTTAATAATTTAAATTTTGAGTCATTTGTTGATTTAACATCTATATGGAGTGTCTTTTACGTGGCAGTGCTTTTCTGGGGGTTTTGAAGAGATGGACAAAGCCTTTATCTCATGGGGCTGATAGTCTAGTGAGGAACACAGGTGAATAAATGAGGCAAAGCTTCGAGAATAATGCCAGCAGTTCTTGAGGAGGCAAACTGGACTTTATGGTTACAATATGTAGGAGGTGGGCAGGACAGTCTCTTGAAGTAGCTTATGGCCATAATACTCAGAGATGAGAAAGACACCCCACCTCGGTAAGGAGTAGACAGGTAGGGTCTTGGGACTGGACTAACAAGGTCACCAAACCTGTGGCTCACTTTGAGCAGGAGGAAGCCCACTGGTCTGCCTTGGTTGTAGTGGGGAGTTGAATTGGTAGTTTGAGGTCATATCAGGGAATCTGAGACAGCAGATTATATAGGGATCTTTAAACTGTGTTCAGATTTTACTCAGAGAATGAGACCAGCCTAGCATATGACTTTTTGCTGTGTCAAGTAGAGTTCATAGTTTTGGAAGATAATTTGAGGAACTCAAGGCTATTTGTGCCAACTGGAATACAGGATTTGTCATTTGGTTTTAGTATGTCTACTGTTGTAGTTACTCGATCTTCTGCAGTCTCAGGTCCAGCTGTCTGCATTTTGAACGGCTTTCAATGCTACTTCCAAAGGTCAAGAAGATTCAATCTGGAGTGCGCTGAGACAGTTTCTCTGGAGTTGTACTGTGGTCTGGGAAGGAAGGGAAGCTGCCTGTGGACACCCCGGGAATGCTGTTTGCTACTGACTGCCAGTTTAACTGCACTAGGTCCTCGTGCCAGAGGGAAAGTCCTTCTAAATGCTTGCAACACTCTGCCCACAGCCCGTCTTTGGTGTTGATGACAGTTGGACATAAGAGTGATTCATGTCATAAATCTCTTAATCATGATGTTTAAAGGAGAAGCTAAGTGTTGAAGTTCCTTAAAAATAATCATGCTATATGCTAGAGAGGCAACAAACAGTAGAAGGCGGTGGGTAAGCGCTGGTATCTGCAGAGGTAGAAGGCGGTGGGTAAGCGCTGGTATCTGCAGAGGTAGAAGGAGGTGGGTAAACCTGTATTTGCAGCTGACAGGACTAGAATCTCAAGATGTTAAAAGGCTCTCTAGGACTATACCATTGAACCGTGACAGTTCTGAGGGCAGATTTGAGGCTCCTCAATTCAGTACAGTGTATTTTCTCTCTCAGTGGAAATACGTACAGTGTGGTCCTTGCAGAACTCAAGACCATCTGAAGATAAAAAGAGAATTATTTTACATAAAGGATCATAACTTTTTTCTCTCGTTAGATTCTTTTTAATGATTATTATCATCTCAAGTGATTTTAAATCATTAATTTTCTTGCATGATTTTTTTTCATCCTTTGGGAAAGAGCAGTATCTAGCAAGAAAAGGTGCTTTTTGTGTTTAAGATTCAAGTGAACGTGGTTTCATATTACCCAGACCCTTTCTGATAGGGCATGATGCATTTGAAATTCTGAGCTATTTTTTAAAAATGATAAAAAGCTGGGTGGTGGTGGGGGGGGGCACTCTAATTCCAGCACTTGGGGTATGAGGCAGAGGTAGGCAGCTCTCCGAGTTCGAAGCCAGTCTGGTCTACAGAGTGAATTCCAGGACAGTGAAGGTTACATAGAGAAACCCTGTCTCAAAGATAAAAAAGAGTTGACTTGTGTCTTTGAAAGCCAGCTTCCAGCTCCTGCTTGTGAGCCTTGTACCTGCTGTAGCCACACCGTCAGAATGGTGTTTCCTCCATCTCTAGAGTGGTGTCTGTGTTGTTGTTTGCAAGTTTAAGGAAGTAGTGGTTTTAGAAGTTACATTTTAGTTATGTGTAAAAAATATTTTTGTGTTGCAGCGTCCCAGGAGCTTCTGCTGACTATCCTGGTTTCCAAGGGAACCCTTTCAGCAATGGTGAGGGCTCCGCTGCCTTCTCTGCCTTGCGGTCAACCATGAGCGGATGGGTGTGATGCCTGCTAGCCTAAAGGGTGAGTGAAAGTTGGTGACTACTCTCTGGAAAGTCACAAGCCAAAAATAAAAGAAAAAACAAAAAAACAAAAACCAAGCAAGCAAGAAAGCAAGCCAAGGAAGTCAGCAGCCCACCGAGGAGATTCCTACATTTTGAGAGCAGGGACAGACTGTGGTGTTGATCTCATTGTTAAGCCTTTTGGGATAATTCTTAGTGAACTCAGAAGAAGGATAGGGGGAACTTTTTGCACTCTTCTTTCTGGTTCTAATAAGATTCTAAAGTATGGGCACTTGAAATTTTGTAACGAATGCACCATTGTCTGAGTAATTGCTTTTTGTGTCCTGTCATAACTTAACAGTAATAGAAAGCACCGTGCAATACAGCTCTGATTACTTCATCTTGAGTTCCACTTTCCTCATGGAGAGCATCCCAAGCCTCAGCCCTCACATAATGGGCTCCTGAGAAAGCCAAAGGGTTGCAATGTTTGGTTTCTTGGCAGTTTTCTTAAAAAATTTTGGGGACTTTTCCCACTGTCACCTGCCTCATCGGGTCATTTGGTGTCATGTTAGAAGGAACGTGATGTTTTCCTGTTATATATACTTTCCATATTTGATAAGATCTACCATGTTCCTCAGAAACCAATGGCTTCCCCTGTAGTAATGAATAATTGTGACTTGCCCTTACACCCAGTAACTTATTGAGGGAGAGCTTTGTGGAGAAATGTCTGACATCTTGTGCTAATTTTATCCTAGAATAGGGCTAATTTATGGGAGTAACTTATTGTCAGGTATTTACTGAGTGATAGGAGCCATATCACGAATGGAATTGTGTTCAAAACACATTTAATGGGGAGAGGCATAATAGGGCAGAAAGAACACAGATTCAAACTTAACTAATAATTAACTGACAGATATATACTCTCCTGCCTTTGGTTCCCTGTATTCCGTACAAAACATGGTGATGGGTCAGATGGTGTCTGTACTGACAAGGCTCTGAGGTCGGCTGCTCAACCCTCTTCCTTACAAGCAGCCAAAGCCCACTCAGGCTGCTGAGGTCCCTGGGCTTCTTTAGGAATGGATGTAGGAACTGGTCCTCAACTTATTACTCTTGCCAGGACATGTCTCTTGAAAGCACTCTTATGCACCCAGGTGTTTAGGGCAGATGGTGGAAGATTTTACAGCCAGGGAGCATGCTGACAAACCTCTCTGGCTTCACACAACATTAGATGAGACCCACGGTTTAAACTGTCCTGTCCTTCAGAAGCCTGCTGGCTTTCCTGTTTCTTATCAGACTGGCCATACTTTTCATTTCTTTCTTCTAAAGCTAGAGAAGGAGAAAATATCCTGTTACTGTCTGCGCAGTGTTTTTTCTCTCATTGTCAAGAATTAGGCAAATAATCAACGATAAACAAAACATGAGGATGTCCACGATATATTTAAAATTGCTCATTGGAGTCATGGGGTGTGAGATCGTTGTGGGGGGTTCCTAGCTAGGTCTGGGGCTCTCTTGCTTACATAGGGCTTACAGTACAAGAGCCCTTTGACAGACTTTGGTGCATGGTCTGTAGATGGGGCAGATGACACACATTAGGCACATGCACAGGTGGAAATGAGAATAAAGCTTGAATCTGCCTGGAGCAGTGAATTCATAGAAATGGCTGGGATTCTGAAGTTCTTGAAATGTCCCGGAGCCCAGCCTCTTGCTTGTCACCCCTGACTTCAGTACTGAGAGTCTGACTCAGTCTCGCTGTCATGAACTTGTTGTATGAAAATGAACAAAGCCACATGAATCGGTTTACTGAATACTTGGCTTATTTTGCTCGTCAATTTCAGTTGTTAAAACTATCGGAAAAGTCAGTCAGAAGGACTGTGATGGAAAATGCTTCTTTGAGAAAAAAAAAAAGTAAAAAGAAAACTATTGTTAGGCCATATTGAATAGCAGTGTTAGTTTTTATACCTAAGGAACTGCTTTGTGTTTCTCGGACTGCAGTGAACTTCCCGTGGCTGTGTTTTTAGTAGCTGAAGCATTTGTTCTGATTTGTCCCTTCTCCCCTGAGTTTGCTTTGAGGCCCAGCAGAGGATGAATTCTCTGTGATGCAGTGACTTGTCCTGCTCAGGTGCCACACACCTGAGGGCCGGTTAAGCCCTTTCAGAGTCAACTCATTCATAGTCTTGTGCCTCTTACAGTTTATTGAGTAACTAAAAGATAGCCCGTCATTTGGAGTCTTTAGTCTCATCATCATCTCTTGTTCTGAGTGAAGCATTTCCTGGAATGTGCTTACGGTGAAGCAGGTCAGAGCCACGGTTAAAATGGCACATCACCTGCTGTGTGCAGGGGAACGAGACTGTGAGATAAAAGGTTTGTGCAAATAGATCATCATGGCAGAATTTTTAGGGTCAGAAGATGGATAATGTCCTGGGTCTGTGTTGTCAGTGAGCAGTGCCTGTGTGACAAAGGAAGGAACAAGAAAGGAGTCTGTCCGTGGGCTGTGGCTCTTTAAGTCCACCACTCACCTGGCAGACCTCTGGGTTGCTTCCTGTTTGCTTGGTATGAGCATGAAGCATTAGTTAATGTCATTCTCTGTCTGAGGCATGGAGTGAAGAGTGGCTAAGTCTGTTGCATATTTAATAGGCAGCTAGCCATGGTTATTAATAAATGTGATAATAACAGTCTGGATTTGCATAGTGTTCCTGAGAAGATTGACGAGGGATGGCAGTGGTTCTGGCTTGTTTTGTCAGGCAGTGCTCTGGCCTTGTATTGTCCCTACCACTAAACTCTCTACATATCTGGCGACCCTGTAAGCATCACATGATGTGTGTGGTTTGTTCACATTGTTCATGAGGTTTCTACTTGTTTGTGTGTGTGTGTCTGTCTGTCTATCTGTCTGTGTATGAAGGGGGCCAGAGGACAACCTCATGGGTCAATCTCATGCAGCAGCATTCACTTGTTTTATGAGACTGGATCTCTTGCTTGCCTGCAGCTTACAGAAAGGGCAAGTATAGCTGAGTCTGTTTCTGCCTTCCTAGAGCTAAGGTTACAAGTGCAGCTTTTATATATGATGGCTGGGCACCTCACCACGGGTCCTTACGCTTGCGTGGCACATGCCTTACCGACTTTGCCATCTTCCTAGGTTCAGTTTCTCTTTGATCTTTCTCAACACATTTTAATCTTTGGACTTGCAAAGAAGTAGAAACTTACAAGATACAAATCCACCTCACTTCAAATCAGGCAAGAGGCTATGTGCTTTGTGAATCTGGGCATCCTTTGCCTTTTTAAATAAAACTTAACAGTCACGTCCTTTCCCATTCCCTCCCTCCCCTCCCTTTCCCCCTCCCCTCCCTTCCCCCTCTCCCTCCCCTCCCTTCCCCCTCCCTTCCCTTTCCCTCTCCCCCCTCCCCTCCCCTCCCCCTCCCCTCCCTTTCCCCCTCCCCCTTCCCTCCCTTTCTCCCTCCCTTTCCCCCTCCCCTCCCTTCCCCCTTCTCCCTCCCCTCCCCTCCCCTCCCCTTCCCTCCCCTCCCTTCCCTCCCCTCCCTTCCCCCCTCCCTTCCTCTCCTTCCTTCCTTCCTTTCTTAATTT
>CM052700.1:44474053-44582904 GCA_028551405.1 Uromys caudimaculatus
GAAGAATGCAGGCTGACTGACACATCCCTTTCTGGGCCACCTTGGGTTGCAGCATGTCAACTTGGGCCAAGCCACTTGGTTGTGCTTAAACTTCCAGTCTGTGAAATTTTGACTTTGAAAAGTAATTTTAACAATTTAATAAACTATATAATATGTTTTATAAGCTGGAGAGAATGATCTTAAGTATTTTGGTCTCTTTCATAACACAATAAGCTAATATTGGTAAAAATACAGATCTTCGCTCATGCCATAAAGAGAAGCGAGATTTAATAAGCATTTATAAGCACTGGCAGCTGCCTATCACATTGTATAACTTGGGCTCCAGCATGTGGAGACAGTGTCAACTTAAATTTTATCTCCCCAGTATTTTCAACACGTTTATTTTGCCTCTCTCTCCAGTCCCTAACCTAATACATGTAATGTAATTGGTTGAATATTTTCCACATAGCTAATTGGCTAATGGCCAATGATAGAAGCCATTGTCTGGCTTGATGAAGATCAGAAATTAACATGACATTTTCATGGAAATAATGGAATATATTAGCAACACATTCATTCAGCATGGACAGTGTCCATCCTGTTTGGCTCACCAGCAGAAGCAAGACAGCTGTGAATGACCCTCTAGCCTCACAGCAGTGGTCAGCCAACCCGTGTCAAATGTGCTGTTACATCCTTCAGATGGAACCATGAAGCTCATGAATGAATTATTCCGTTTGTCAATTAAAAAAGAAAACCCACCAACTACTATTGTAAGATTAAATTCCAATTAGAAGATTGCATTTAATTCAGAAGCTGTAACGTTATTTTAATGAATTCTGTTGGAGGCGACGGTTTATGTGGAATAAATTTATATGGGTATAGGTAGATATAAATTCATAGGATAATGTTAAACATGTTACTTCATATATATTAGCTGTGAAATTTATTTCTCTCTAGTTATGTCCCCAAGGAGGTGGCGTCAGAGGGAAAAACATAGCTTCAAAGAAAGAACCCTTTCTGATACTTGCTCTAAAACAGCCGTTTCTCACTCATTTAAAAAAAAATCTGTTAAATCTCTGCATTAACTAAATTTATGATTCTTGCTGTATGCTATTTATAAAATTGAATATAGGTTTTATGATATAAGAAATTAGGCTAGGAATGAGAATATGGCCCAACTCTGTAATAAAGAGGTTCTGCGTTTATATTGCAGGGATTTCCCATTCCTCTTCGAAGCCCCCTGTGGGATTGATTATATAAGCATTTTTCTGGACATACTAATTTGTTTTAGAATAAACTTTTAATCTATTAGGTAGCTTTTGTTCCTTTGATACCTACATGGACCTCTTGCCTACATCAAGGATTTTCTAATTTCCCTGTCTGTTCCTGTGCTCATGGCAGACATTGGGATCGGGCTTGAGTCTGTGGGAATTTTCCACCCGTGATCTTGTAGGTTATCAGGTCACCATTTGGGAAGTCAGAGATGTCATCATGTGTAAAGCCAGTAGCTATAGAGAAGTCTTTTGAGTTGGCCTTTGTTTGCCCAGCTCGCAGTCACTGAAAGTCCATGCTTCCTATGTCAGTGAGGACCAAGGGGTGGCTGAACATTAGGTGCCGGAAAACATGCCCCGCAACCCACCTTAAAAGCTGCATGTTGTACCCGGTATCTACGGTCTCAGCATCCCTACGGCGATGTGGGAGTATGAAGTAGGATTGCTTGAAGACTTGCAGGCAAGCTGCCCTGGTGCATGAAGTGCAGATCAGAAGCAGCTAGAGAGGTCCTGTCTCAACAGGCTAGAAAGTGAGAACCAACTCCCGAGGTCGTTCCCTGACCTCCACATGTGTGCCCTGGCATGCTCAAGTGTTGGCAATGTTGATATTGAGTAGTTAATATATAAATGCATAAGTATTTATGGATATGCATATATGCATACATACATATTTTGGGTGCTGGGGATTAAACTGTGCTAAGTAAACTACATCCTTAACTTGTTGTTTTTCCCAGACAGTGTTGCACTGTGTTGTCCTCGGACATCTAACTACTGAGTGCTGTGACCACACCCTCATGCCCAGAGGATTTTTGACAAACATGCCTGTGCCTTGTCCCCCGAGTCTGCTGGGTATTTTCTTTTCTCCCGTCTTCTGGTTTGGGTGTTTTAGGTGAGAAGCATTGTGAGGTTGTGGGGTTCATTTGTTTTTAATTTCTGTGATGTTGGAGCTCAGCGTGGGGAGGGGGAGGCTGTTTTCACCTTCTTTTCACCTATGTGTCAACCCTGGCTCAGTGACTTGGTGAGGAAGTGGTGTTGTCAGAACTGGAGGCTGACTTTCATTCTGCCAGCACTATGTCTTTCTGGAAGGGCGGGCACCCTCGGATGCCAGGTGCTGACCCTGTGGGATAACTCTTACACTTTCCTTTAACATGTAAGCCCTGCTTCTCAGTAAGCTGTACCGAGGAGGAAGGAATCCAGCCTTCATATTTTACATGATGCCTTTCATGATATAAAATTCTAGGAACTTAGACTATATCACACATTGTTCTAAAAACCCACTGTGTTTTCTGTGAACTTGGTTGGAGTTCTGTGCAGAGGCCACGAGAAGGAAATTTCCATCTCACTTCAGATGCAGGCTGCTGAGCTGCCTGTTGAGAATTGCCATCATTTTAATTCCTTCCTGAAGAAAAATGAGCAATTAGCACATTTAAGCTATCATTTAGTTAATGTACATTTTAATTTCATTTCAGTGTGCTATGTATTATTATTTGTGTTGATTATGTCACCAGAGTTCTGGAAAGCAATCACAGGTGAAGATGCGGGCTGGTCACCTATCGCCCTTCTTCAGAGGGTAATACTGTTGACCTTGGTCGAGGATGACCAAGCTCCTAGACCTCTGGCCATGTTCTACTCTGATGGTGGCTCCCAGATCTCTCCCTGCACAGTAGGCTATGCAGTTCTGTCTGATTGACTGGAGTGTGCTCATGAGATGGAGTCTTTGTATCCTGCCTGCGTTCTGTGAGCTTAGTAATGTTTGTAGGAAATAATCATAGCAGACATCCATTAGACACTTATTTTTCCCCTGCACTAGCTTAAGTATCACATTGGTTAACTCATTTACTCCTCACTGCACCTCTGTGTGGTGCACATTATCATTCTAGATTTATTATTAAGGCAGAAGTGGAGGACTCGGGCCCTACGCATAGAATCGCAGAGCATCAGAAGTGGGTTCTGTCGAAGCTTGGGCCAGGTCCTGTATTGACCTAACTACTGGGCAGCCGCTATTTGCTCCTGTTCTAGTGGGTGTCATGGCTATCTAGGGTTTTTTATGCTACGCCACAGGGAAGGTTGTGTCGTTTATATTTGTCTTTGTGGGAAAAAAATGGACTATGGAGCAGGAGAGATAGCTCAGTGGGTAAGAACACATGCTGTACAGTGTGAGGACTGAGTTCAGTTCCCAGCGCCGCCTGAGAAGCTGAGTCTGACCAAGTGCTTGCCTTTAACCACAGCACTAGGAGGTCTAGGATTATTGGGGCTTGTTCATTGACAGCCTTGCTTCAGGCTCAGTGACAGACCCTGTCTCAAGGGACGGAGGCAGGGACTGCTGAATATCCTCCTTTAGCCTTCAGAATCCTTCATGTGTCTGTGTGTGTGCACCAGTACACATAGCAGAGACACACACAAAGACATGGGATGCAGTGCATTTGAAACTGAAGCTTGCTCTGCATATGAAGCCCATAGTAGAAAGGAGAACAATTGCTTCCAGATTCCACCCTGCCCTCAACAGTTCTTATTTTCTAGCCAAGATTCTGGCCAGGGGCTCAGTATGGAATGCCCTTCTGTCTGTTGGCAGCCCCTGAAGTAGCAATGCCTGAGTGTCTGGACCCCAGGAACGTAAACATATTGGAATATTAGGCCAACCCAAGAGAGAACAGGGTGTTTGAGGGAAGGCCCTGATGCGGGACCTTTGTGGTAGGGGGAAGGTTGAGTGCTGTGTGTGACATTCAGGCCTCATGTCCATAAGCAAGAGGGACTTCTGCTCTTAGGCTAGCTCTGCAGTATAGGCAGCCAAGACTCATTCCAGGAATGTGTGGGATTTCGTACCATTTTTAACATCAGGTGCACTTGGGTATTAATAAAGGAACTTTTCTCTATGTATTTCTGAAAGTTGCAGAGAAGGTTATATAACTGTGAGTGACATGCCACTTGTGGTTTCTCTGAACGTACTTGGAAAACATGAGAAACTGCGGGGCAGTGTCTTGCTATTCAAGTGGCCGAGAGCTGTAAGGGGTTCACAGCTTTCTAAAGTCTTGGGCTACTTTTAACCTTCGCAAGGTGTGTGTGGGGTGGGGTAGGGCTTATTTGGTTTTGAATGCTTGCCATGAAAATTCGAAGAAGATCTGAGTTTGGACCCCAGCACTCACAGAAAAAAGCCTACTGTCTTGGTTTGTGTCTGTGATCCCAGTGCTGGGGAGAGGTTGGGAGTGAGGCGTGGCCCTCTGGAGCTCTCTGGCTGGCCCTTCTAGCCGGACGGACGCATGAGCTCCAGGTTCAGAGAGAGCAACTAAGGGAAGTATTTTACACTCATTTCTGGCTTCCAAACACATGTTCCCCTGCCCTAGTGTGCCCACCCCCTGCACGAGTGTGAGTTGGGGGAATGGGGTGGATGAAGCCTTATCTAGCACACTTGTTCTAGTGGTTGATAAACCAGTCGTGGGGTAGAGTGTGTCTTTGCAGTCTGATCCCTTCCCCCCATAGCTGTGGGGTATTGGATTTATTAGAGCATTGAGGTTAGGAGCAGTACACCAGGTCAGACTAGTCTTGAGTTAATTTTCCAAACAATGCAGATGCAGTGGTTTAGCCTTAAAACTGAACAGTCTGTGTCTAACCTGTCCAATAACAGTAGTTGACATCTTAGGGTAATTGTGACAGGCCAAGGGCTATATAATACTTGTTAGAGATCTTCTAATAGTCCCCTGAATCATTTCATAGTAGCTAAAGGAAGGCTAAGCTTGGGACTCAACTGTTTTCTCTCCATCTATAAAGCCTTTTATTAGGGTTTTAAGGGGGGGCTGACATAGATTGTCCTTTGAGGTAAGATTATTTATCAGGACAGTTATAGATAGGTATTAGTAGGCAGCAAGTTTGTGGAGGCTCTGAAGAGGGTTCAGGACTACTGGGTGGGTGGTTCAGGGGTCCCCTCTTATGTATTTCAGAAAAAAGTGGGAGCTCTCTTGTCATGTGGTTGAGAGAAGTTCATTGTAAGGGATTCCAGTAAGGCTTGCCCTGATTCCCGCTGACAGGGGCAGGGACGAAGGTCGCACATTTAGCTGTTGTGTGTCTTTCATAAGGGACTGCCACCTGCAGCCCCTGCTTAATTTCTGTCATAGGTGTGGGTTGATTAGCTTCTTGGGGGGGGGGATTTGATTCCCAGGTAGACGTGGTAAGGTACCTGCAATTTCTCTTCAGCTGTGGGAATTACAGCCAGTTATGAGGATGGAGAGAGAGAGAGAGCAGCTCCTTCAGGGAGCATGCTGCAGCAGCTTCAGTCGAAAGGTCACACTCTCCAAGTACTTGGGGCCACACTTTTCAATGCTTTTGGCCTGAGAACTGCCCAGGAAGGGTGTTACATTTATATTGTCATGACCACAGGTTCTCTCAAGAGAACTTGATCACTGAATTTGACTGGACAGCTTCAGATCTTCCTAATAATATAAACCTACTCTTTCTAAAGCCTCAATTTGCTCATATGGCAAGTGGGGGCAAGGTTGTGATATCTTATTGGTTTTGAATTGTCTAGCAGAGTTACAAGCTTATGACCAGGAATATGTGTTTCTTGTAACTATATCTGACCTCATGAGACAGTTACAGATTTTCTTTTACCCATCAGGATCATTGCAAGAGGAAGGGTGAAAGCCCCAGGTTGCACTATTTGATGGATAAAATTCCCACTTTCTGTAGCCTCAGAAGGTGCTTTTTGTGATTAAAAAAAAATTTTTTTTTGAAGCGGTGTTAGAATTTTTACATAGATCTTTGGAAAAAGCATTCTGTCATAAAAGCCTGTGTGAGTTGACATGTGTAAATATGCAGGTAGACAGTTTGAAGAAACGTGTATTATTTACTGATCAATGCGGTGTCTCCTCTGGGCCATTACACTCAGTCATTTCCTGTCAATCTCTTGGCGCTGTTATAATCGGTCTATGGATATGCATATTAAGATATAAGAAAGTTATTGTGCATGGGTGTCTGTAGCTTTTTAATTAATAATGTAGCTGCTTTAAAAAAGCGTCAGGCTGGCTTAGTGGCAGGGTGGTTAATAAATAGTCTGCCAAATTTCATGAGAGCGTAAGAGGGCCCATGCTCGGGCTGGTGGGAAGCGAGCGTGAGTAGCGGAATGGCACTGGTGTGTGTGCACCACAGGGAGGTAGCTCAGTGGGTGAGGTGCTGGCCGAGAAAGCCTCACTGATGATCTGAACGCAGACCTCCAGAAGCCATGTGAAAGTCAGACACACCAGTGCATATTTGTAATCCCTGCACTTCTGTGGGAAGATGGGAGGCTGAGAGAGGAGAATTTGGAAGCTTATAGCCTGTAGCTTGTGGTACAGGGCAGCAAACAGCTAAGAGACCCTGTCTCAAACAGGATGGGGCAGAGGACAAGTACCCAAGGATGTCCTCTGACTTCGGCACTGTGAACGAAATCAGATGTGTTCTGTGGATGATGGCAGCTCTGGCTTCTCTGTCTCTACCAGAGAAGAGTAGTTCTGTTCTAGAAACAACAGAAGAATGACTGGTTGCCTGGTTGATTACAGCTGTTCCCCTCTGCCACCATGGAGCAGAGCAGCAAGGGCCATATGCAAATGACTGGGCATGGCTGAGTTCCAGTCAGACATATGAATGTCAGGTCTTTTTTCCATGTCATAAAGGAGTAAAACTGTTTTCATTTTGTCCTCATCCATTTAAGAATAAAGCTACATGTAGCTAATAGGTAGCAAGTTGGATTTGGCCTGAGGTATAGCTCTGACCAAGACCTAGTCCAGGAGGTCAGAGAGTACCCAGGAATTCTAAGATTCTGTTATTTGTACGTGTGTGTGTGTGTGTGTGTGTGTGTGTGTGTGTGTGTGTGTGTGTGTGTGTGTGTGAATGCACACGTTTGCATGGGGTGGTGTGGGGGTGTGACGGATGCAGGTGCCACATTGCACGTATCTTGAAGGTCAAAGGACAGCTGGCGGGAGTCATTTCTCTCCTACCCAAGGGTCCTCAGGATTGAACTCAGATTGTTAGGCTTGGGAACAAGCACCTTTACCCACTGAGGCATCTTTCCACCCCCTTTTAAATATGTGTGTGTGTGTGTGTGTGTGTGTGTGTGTGTGTGTGTGTGTGTGTGTGTGTATGTACCAGTGGAACACAGAAGACAACCCTTGTGTCATCCTCACCTATTCCAGTTACCTCCTACAAGACAAGGTCTCATTGGTCCACATCAGCCAAGTAGGCTAGACTGGCCAACCAGGGAGCACTAAGTTGCTTCTTCTCTCTACCTCTCCAGTGCACAGCACCACACTTGGCAGTTTTGCATGGGTTTCCAATGGGGAAAACATTGCAAATAATTTTCATTTTGAGTTAAGCTGTCCTGTATAGTTATTGATTCATTTAGAGTGACATTTTATAAGCCTCTCCTCCTTTCTGAGGTAGAAGCGAGGCTGGGAATGGGTAATGCAGTGAGAGGGACGCCATGGAAGGAGCAGGACTTTGGAAACCGTTGTGTGATCTGTCTCTAGTCCCTTCACAGCCAAAACGTCTAGAAGCCATTGCCTACCCCACCAGAAAAGTCTAAGTTTCCTCATAGATGCAAATGAAAGTTAAAAAAAAGAAACATATATTATCTTAAAACATTCAGTGTATATTAAATCTGTGGCAAAAATAGAATTAGCACATCATCTTGTTTCTCAGATAATATTGCTTAAATGCAATGTTTAATAAAAGTTTAAGAGGTTTTAAGAAAACAGAATTATTGTCCAAGTGGTAGGTACTTGGCTGCAGCAGAATTGTTATGGTGATATGAATAGGAAATTTTCTTTTAAATGACCCTTAGCATATGTTCTAAGGGCGCTAGAGAGGTGGCTCAATGGTTTAGAGAACTTACTACTCTTGCAGAAGACCTAGGTTTGGTTCCTAACATTCACATGGTGACTTACAACCACCTGTGACTCCAGTCCCTCTTCTAGCCTCTGCAGGCTTATATACTTATATAGTGCACACAGCGCACACACACACAAACACACACACACACAAGAAAATAAATACATATATAAATAAAGCTTAAAAATATATTGTGAGTAAAGTAGTTCCAAGGGGAGTAGTTCCATGTCGGATGAAAAACAGATTGATATCGGAGAAGAATGGTCAGAAGAGACTGGAATTCTGGGTAGAAGTTGGCTTGGGCAGAGGCTCTGTCTCAGTGGTAGAATTTGTCTAGCATTTGTGAGGCCCCTGAGTTCACGTCCAACATCTTAACAATGAATACTAACTAAGCGTGGTTGGAAGTTGCCTCAAATCAGAGTTCTCCTGGCTCTTTGCTCGGTATCTCAATGTTTCCTCTAAACGGGTGGGAAGTCCAGGTAGGGGGAGTGGAATGGGGGAGATGAGTTGGTAGACATTTTTCATAGTCAATTCCAAGGGCAGAGCTATGAGTGAGAGGAAATGTTCAAAGACAGTGGTGTGTGGCACCGTTCTCCAGACATCCATTCATAAGGGACGGTGGAGACCTGGCAGAGAACGGGAACTGGAGATAATGGGAGAGGAGCTGAGAAGACCATCTCATCTGTGTCATGGTAAAACTGAATTGACATGCAAGGGAAAGTTTCTGATTGTCAGCCACCCAGGCTTTATGAACCAGTGTGTTGTTAATGCAGCCAGAGAACAAACATCCCGATGAGAGGAGATGATCCTGTCTGAGACAAACACTGAGTTTTCACACAAGCCTTCATTGTAATGAAAAAGGGAAGGAGTGGGAGAGAGAACCCTCAATGGTAGTTGTATGCTGACAACCCTTCAGATTACTTACCTTCTCTTTGTTAAATAAAAACAATGACCGCCAGGATCTAGGGCCCAGATGTGGAACCTTTAATAGGAGATAGCCAAGGGTGGTGGTTGCTGTCACAGACTGTTGTCTGAAAGCTTGCCTCTGAATCCTATAACCTTTGGTAAGTCACATTTCTCTGTACCTCAACGTACTTTTAAAAGAGAAGTTGTAGGTGATTGTGGAATTAAAAGTGTGAATGTACAGAAAACAGAGTTGGCATAGACTCTATTCTCAGTAAATAACAAGTAGCTCCCGATTAGCCCTAAAGCTTGGCAGCTTGACCTAAATTTTAAGAAAGTGCTTGGTAGTCAGTGTGGTAGACTATTTTATCCTCCCCTCTAGGGTGTTCGGATGTGAGAGTGTGTGTCTGTGTCTACCTGCCTGTCTGACTGCCTTTGTCTACGTCAGGTGATTGTCACAGCATTCATAGCACATTCAAAGACCCTTGTAATTTCTTTATTCAGTGTGAGGATGAATCTCATAGCCTCTCTCTACCCCGTGTGAATTTTATGCTTCAATCTTGTGTGGATCTCAGTGTGTTTGAATAACTGTAGGTATGGTGAACTTGAATTTTCTTTTTAAGATTTACTTTTATTTGGGGTGGGTGTGTGTGAGTGTCTGTAGGCCATCCAACATGGGTGCTGGGAACTGAACCGGTACTCTGGAAGAGTAACTAGAACTCTTAACTGCTGAGCCAGCTCTCCAGCCCTCGAATCTTGGAGATAGCTTATAGATGTACATCTTTGGCGGAGCCTTAGAGCTAGGAAGTTCTTTTAAAAGCTGGGCTCCAATCTGCCACCAGTAAGCCTCCTACAAATTCATTGTGTTGTGTTCCTGTAGATGCTGTCTCCTGTACATGATAACCTGCTAGCAGTGTGAGGTCCTTCTTACATCTTCTGCAGGCTGACCGTTGCCTGCTGTTCCTGTCCTGTGTAGGTTTTTGTGTCCCATGACCATCTTGGTTGCATCTCAGGGCACCAGCAGCTTTGGAGGCATATTTTGTGTGCGTCTTCTCATTGATCTGTAATTCACTTAAAGGTGCCTTTTTCTGGCAAAACCATCTTCTGCATTTGGAAGTGAAATGTTTTGACTATCCTTAACCCACTTCCTAAATTTCAAATCTGGGAAGCTGGCAACCTGAAAGTCTGCTGCTAGAGAGTCATAATTTCGCTTTGAAACTCGGGTTGCTGGAGTAGGCTTGCTTGTCTTTGTTTGAAGGCAGGCACCTGTGAGGCAGTCCTAGCAATAACTATGGATCTGGTCCCCAAAGGAAAGGTTCAATGAGTCCCAGTCAGTCTATCCTTTTCTTCCCAGTCAGTTCCTTCATCGTCATGACAGGAAGTCTGTGAGTATTTGCTTCTTGTTCCAAGATGTCAAAAGCAATGCTGCTTGGGTTGAATTGGAGACTTGGTTTAGACAAATTGAACTGGAGAGTTTTATTTAATTTGATTTCTTTCTCTTCCTTCCTTCCTTCCTTCCTTCCTTCCTTCCTTCCTTCCTTCCTTCCTTCCTTCCTTCCTTCCTTCCTCTTCCTTCCTTCCTTCCTTCCTTCCTTCCTTCCTTCCTTCCTTCCTTCCTTCCTTCCTTCCTTCCTTCCTTCCTTCTTTCATGAATATGACCAGGACTATTTACCACATATACTGAAATTGTATAATTTCTTCATTCAGATTACGAAATGAAGGCATTTGTAATATCTTTTGCTTTCCCCTTTGTTTTAATGCCTGAAAACTGTATGCGTACTACAAAATAACCTCATATTGGGCATAGTTGATTTTTATTCCTTTGAAACTGTTCAGAGCTATTGTTTTAAAGCTTCTGTCGTTCCCAGCCTCCTCTTCCTGACACCAGGAATAGTTGATTCATTTTCTTTCAGCTTCTTCCTTGTGACTTGCCTTCTCCCCCCATCCAGCATGAGTCCAGGGCAGAAGCCGATCACAGTGATCGCAGCAGTAGGAAGATTTCAGAGTACATTTGCGGGCATGTACAGTATCTTGAGGGATGGCTGGGTGCCTTCTATGATACTTAACACGTTTCCTGAACATGGAGCCTCACCATGGCAACAGCCATGTCACATGACACCCCAGTGACACATGTGAGGTGCTGTCACAGCTCATCCCAGGTTGAACGCCTGTGACTCATTGTTTCCACTGACACAGTGACTACTGTAACTTGCAGTTGGAAGGTTCTGGGCTTTTCAGTGCCATTACTGAACACTGACGCCCATGGCGCACGGAGGGTTCGAGGAAGGGAAGCGTAAATAAATAAGCGTGTGCTGTAAACATTGCCTTCATTAGCTTTGCAGAGAAATACTTGTTCATCAGTCAACCTTCTTGCCACTCGCATTCTTTCTCTCTCCTTTGAAAAGCATATTTTGTTGCTAACATCTTGGAAGCTTGAAAATGATTTTTATTTTTAATCTAAGCTATATCCACATCTACTTGGCACACGTAACAGAAGAGAGAGTTCACGGTGGCCCCTTTTAGTATTTATTTATATTCTTCACATGTAGCAGATTTACTGATGAAGGCATGATTCTGGGAATATTATTTTTCTCATTGTGAAATATATAGAATCCATAAATCAGAGTTAGGGTAGTATGCGACTATTGCTCATATAGGGACCTGAAGGTTCTGTTCTATCAAAGGACTGTTTTATAGGTCCAAGATGGATAGTATTTTAACATATTTTAATTTCTGAGTGATTCAGTGAGTGATTAAAAAAGTTGATGTGGAATCTGGAAGACATTAAAGAGATGTCAAGGACAGACGGGTTTTGATTTGTAGCCTAATGAAATGTTTTCCCAACTTTTAAAGATTTTTTTTTTCTCTTTTAGTAGAACTTTAATCATTTGCTTGTGTTTCTGGCATGGCAAGGTTATTCCTGTTTCTGTTCAGTGATGGATCCAAAGTGAAAATGGGATAATTTTTAATTAGCAAAATTATAAATCCATTTGCAGCCAAATGTTTCTTGTCTTGTATAAACTGTGATGTTTCACATTTCCCCTTAATCATTTTGGAAAGTTAATTCGGGAGATTTGTCTCAGTTGGTGCTGTTATGTATGGTTAGAGATTCTCGATATTAGAAATTACCTTGCAATTCTCTCCTCGCGTGGTCTGAATAAGCATCGTTTCGGTGGGACGGTATTGGCAGAGGCTTTGTGGTTTTGTGAGGTAAATACAGTCATCAACCCTGTGGTGTGGATGCAGTGCTCAGTATCATAGGAGAGAGGTATTTTCTAGGATGTCAGGAGTGTTTGTGGTAGGGTTTGGTTTTACAGGTTCAGAACTGCTTTTGTTGAGGTTTTCTCCATGTTTATTTGAGTCAGAATGTCGTGCGTTTGCTTTATATTCTGCCTATATGAGTAGCGGCAGTTCTTGAAGGTGTGTTTTATTAAGGAGAAGAGACTTGGGAGCCAAGGCATGGCAGCCTGCTCACAGTTCCCCACACTTCTCCCTTTACTGTACATCTGAAGATCAGAGCTTCACATTCTCTCAGCACTCTTTACACCAATACTTGGAAAGGAACAAATTCTATAGAAATGAGAAGGGATTTAAGTGTTCAGAATTTGAGTGTCTGCCTAGACTCAGGACCTTTCCAGCCCTTGAATCTCACTGTGTGCTTGGGAGAGCTGCAGAATTTTATAACGTTTCTCTTGGATCCTTCAGGTATGTGTGGGGAGCACCAGGTCCTGCTCTCCTGATTGCACCACTGCTGCAGAATGATGGTGGTGTAAACTTGCTCGAGTGTTGGTTCTCAACCTGTGGGTGGCAACCCCTCTGGTGGGTCAAATGACCCACTCACCTGTGTTGCCTAAGATATCAGAAAACACGATTTATAATAGTAGATTACAGTTATAAAGGAAAAGTGAAAATAATTTTATGGGTGGAGGTAACCACAACCTGAAGAATTGTATTAAACGGTCAAGGCATTAGGAAGCTGTGTCCGCCATAGTGGCTCAAGGTTATATACAAAAGCCCTCATCTCTAGACATGAGTCTTTGAAAACCACAGGTGTCTCTTATGAAGTGTACTGGCTGGTTTTGTGTGTCACCCTGACACAAGGTGGAGTTATCACAGAGAAAGGAGTTTCAGTTGAGAAAATGCCTCCATGAGATCCAGCTGTAAGGCATTTTCTCAATTAGTGATCAAGGGGGTAGGGCCCCTTGTGGGTGGTACCATTCCTGGGCTGGTAGTCTTGGGTTCTATAAGAAAGCCAACTGAGCAAGCCAGGGGAAGCAAGCAAGCCAGTAAGGAACATCCCTCCATGGCCTCTGCGTCAGCTTCTGCTTCCTGACCTGCTTGAGTTCTAGTCCTGACTTCCTTTCGTGATGAACGGAGATGTGGAAGAGTAAGCTGAATAAACCCTTTCCTCCCCAACTTGCTTTTGGTCATGATGTTTGTGCAGGAATAGAAACCCTGACTAAGACAGGAAGTTGAAGTGGAAAAAGGAGTTAAGTGTCAATAAATTTCCTTTAGGCTGAGTAACTTCATTATGAAGTTATTTTTTAAGGTGCTGGGTTCCTAGGGAGTGTCATAGATTTAACTGCTTACTACTGAATCGAGAACCAGAATAAGGAGCAGGAACCTTCTAACCAAAAACAGATACCTAGAAAAGGCCTGATTAGCCACTGACCGAACACTAGTTTTGTTTTGAATTTGAGGAGACAGAGTTTCGGTAGTAAAAGCCTCATATGTCTTACAGGATTTCCTTAGAATCCTTGTCTGGATTTGGTAGAGAGGTTGCCTATAGAAGGGAAGATGGTGGATGGGGTGATTCAGTCAGTGAATTGCTTGCTGTGTGAACATGAGGACTTCAGTTTGATCCCCAGGACCCACTTAAAATGCTGAATGGTGCTCCCTTCAAATCTCAGCTCTGGGAGGCCAAGATAGACGGATCCATCATAGTTCCCGGCCAGACAGCCTAAACTACTTGGTGAGTTTCAGGCCAGTCTCAGAAACAAAAATAGGTTCGTGGGATCTGAGGAGTAACGTTTGAGGTTGTCTTCTGCGCGCCACATGTGTGCACATGCTTGTGCATGTGCACGCTGGTTCATAAGCACATGCATGCACGATCTTTCCCCCCCATAGAGCCAACCCTGATGATCTTGTTCATTCTGTGAAATAGAACCTGCTGGGTCTTCTTTAGGTATTTTCTTTGCTAAAGATGTAGCAAAACGATCCGCTGTCACTGCACTTTCCAATACCTCTTAGAGACTAACTGGCTTCGAGGTGCTTGCAGTGTGTGCGGTGGTGACAGTGAGGTGGCTAAGTGGGAGGGTACACCCTGGATTTGTTTCAGAGATCTCAGTGCGGATGAAGTGAGACGATTTGGGATGCGTTGTTAGGTGAGCTGCGTCATCTGTAGTTTTACCTGCTGCCTTTTGCTTTATGTGAATGGTGGAAAATTTCAGATGGCATGTGTGGCCCACCTTTGATCTCTGCTGTGTGGCCCCATTAAAGAACCCATCACACTCAGGATTTAAAATCACAGTTCCTATTCTTAAAGGGGTTTAGTGTTTCCTAAACCAGCTCATTTTATCAGCCATAAATGTAATATAACAATTAAGATACTCCCTTATTGATTATCATCGGTGTAAGCAAATCAATTTCAGTCATTTCTATTTCTTATATGCTGTGGTGTGACCTGTCTACTTAAAGAGTCAAGTAGTTGACATTCACATAGTAATATGGAATTTTATTACATAGTCTCTTTTATTTAAAAAAACAAAACTTCCCTCTCATCACGTCAACCTGTGCATCTCAAACTGGGATGCATTCTATACCTGAGTAAGAAAGCTTTCTCCTAAACTGGGGAAAATATATTCTGGTGTATCTCTATTTTTCTTGATGATTTTTGTTGGAAAAGACATCATTTTTATAATTTAAGTGATCCAACTGATGCTGCCCATATAATGCTCTCTGTGTGTATATCAGGTAAGTGTAAATATACATACCAAAGTATGTATTATATGTGTGGTTTTCTGGTCCTGGAGATGCACAGGGCCTCTCACACATGCTAGCTGAATGCTTATCCACTACGCCGCACTCCCTCCAGCTCTTCAACAGAAGCTTTAAATGTTTGTGATGACACTTCCTGAAGAGATAGGCTCCCCTTTGTTTAGGCTTTTAGATTGTTTCTTCTTCATGTGTTAAGTGAAGATCAGAACTGTGGGCCTTCGAAGTCTCTCCAGTAATGTACTTACAAGTACAGAGGACCTTTAGAACTGGAGGCAAAAGTCGGGAGGAAGAGAGGCAGCAATGAGGGAGAGGAAGACTGCACTTGAGATTCATTAAGATGCCTCACTCCAAAGTTGACTCTGACATCAAGTTGTGCATCTTTGGCTAATGCATTTCACTAGCTTTTCTTCCTTTTTCTCCATCTTGCTAACATACACCCCCAAAAGGTCTGGCAATACCCAGAGAGCAAGGCCTGAAGTCATTCTGTTACTTTAGGTGGAAACCAACATCTGTCCAACATGGGGTGGTCTGAATGAGCTCTGGGTTCAAATTTTGACCCATATCTTAACCATCTAACCTGGTTATAAATCATTTAGCTATTCTTTTTTTTTCTCTTTGAGACAGGATCTATGTAGCCCTGGCTGTCCTGGAACTTGCTCTGTACACCAGGCTAGGCTTGAACTCACAGAGATCTGCCTGCCTTTGCCTCTTGTGTGCTGGGATTGAAGGCATGCACTACCACAGTCCTGTTGATTTTGCTGTTCTTAACTTCTAACATCCTGATTTGAGAAAGAAAATTAAAATGAAATGAAAATACCTGTTTTATCATTCCTAGGAAGAGCTGAGGGCATGGATCTATGCGCCTGTGTGCTAGGTAGACAGTGTGCATTAACAGCAGTAGTGGTGATAACAGAGGCCAGCCAGGTTGTCATCAGTCTGACTATGTGGACTGGCTTGTTCTTCTGCTTTCCCACTTTGAGGGGCAACAGTCTACGTTTCCATTTCCACATTCTCCTAACACACTTAATCTATGGGCTGGAATCCTCTTAATGAACAAAACACCTTGCATGAGTCAAACAGCGAATTTGAATTCCTTCCTTGTTTAC
Source organism: Uromys caudimaculatus (assembly GCA_028551405.1). Classification (NCBI taxonomy): domain Eukaryota; kingdom Metazoa; phylum Chordata; class Mammalia; order Rodentia; family Muridae; genus Uromys; species Uromys caudimaculatus. The sequence continues at coordinate 44,490,165 of CM052700.1, forward strand.
TCCGAAGGGGAACCCATCTTGTTTCAGGATTGCAATACTGAGAGACATAGGAAGAAGTCTCCACTCAAGCTCAGCATCTTTTATGTCTTGGAACCATGTGTGTTAAAGGGAAGCAGTTCTCATGTGTTTAATATAATTTAAAACAGCATGCACAGTGAGGAGCCATTGTGGGTGCTCTTCACATATGTGCAGAGTCCTTTTGGATCAACCAGATTTTTCCATTTCTTTTGCAGTCACAGTTCTATGTTTGTTTTGGGGTCATGATTGTGTGTGAAAAGCATTATATGTTGTGTTTTAAAAGTCTGAGTTGCACTCAGTGAGTGGGCTCAACTAGTAAGGAGCTTACAGAGTTCTTCAGCTCATTACCCAGAACCACATACAAAAGACAGGCGTGGGGATGTTGGAGAGGCAGAGACAGTTGGATTTTTTTTCTGGATAACCAACCCAGTATCCTTCTTAGTGAATTCCAGGTTGTGAGACTCAATCTCAAAAAAGCAAGGCAGACAATGTCATGATGAACAACACTCACGGTTGACCTCTGGTTTCCACACACTTGCACACATGTACACAAGTGTGTACACACATACACCCGCACATATTTTAGATCTTTATTCTCTGTGTGAATACTGTGCCAGACTGAAATGGCAGAATTCAGGGAGTCCAGTGAAGGTGATCCTGCACTGGTAAGCACACAATCCCAACATGCTGGTTCATCCCCCACAAAATCGGTTCTCCCTACTTACACCTCCTCCCCCGACAAAAATATGGCTCTTGAGGCAATGAAGCACACAGCCGATAATGAAAAACAATAAAAAGTGCGGTTGGGCATGTGCTTTTGGAGACTCAGGACTTCATCATAAAGTGTAAATGTAATTACCTTTGTGCATCTTTTACCATTAGGCACACTATGGGGAAAAGGACAGGAAAACATTGCTAATGGGGTTGTAGAGCAAATTCCGATAAATCTTTAAACTTGGGAGTCACCTGATATTTGCTGCAGCCTTATCACGTACACTGAGCCACCAGAGTGAGTTTTGCTCGGATCACTGCCATGCTTCACAGAGCCACGCCTCTGTGCTGTGTCCTTATGGAGTGGAGACTCAGGTAGCACAGGAAGAGAACATGCCTGATGCTCGGAAGTATGGATTTCATGGTGAATGGTCTTCCTTTGACCTTTTCTTCTTGGTCCCTGGGCATTTGAACTTGTATGTTTTCAGGAACTATGAATACAGTGAGTCCTTCCTATGACTCGAAAAGAGTGCCGTGTGGGTGTGGCTTTGGCTAAGCTCTAAGGCCCTGTAGTAAATTGGAGTCCTCCATGAAAAAGGCTAGAAGGTAAAAACTGTTGCTGGGGTGACTGTTGGGGAGATGTGATGATGTTGCCTTACATTAGATGCAGGAGGAAATCTTTAAAATATGGCAGTGTTGTCCTCGATAAACCTCAGAAATTCATCTCTCCCGTTTCCCACCAGAACAGTAGTGTACACTCCCCACTCCCAGCCCTGTTCCTTCACAGTAACCCCCTATGGCCTGCAAATGTATTGAGTATATGATTTTTTTTCCATAGCCACATACCATCTGGCTCATGGCCATAGTGAGTAAATAGGTGTTGAGTTGTGTTGTGTCTCATCAGGTATCGTGATGGTTGTTATTAGTTTCTGTTCTATCACTGTGATAAGACACCACGACCAAGGCAACTTTATAAAAGACAGAGTTTAATTGGCCCATGGTTCTATCGGGTTAGAGTTCACGGCAGGAGAGTGAGGGCATGGTGGGAGCAACTGCATCTCAAACCAAAGGAGAACCTGGGAATAGTCTTTTGAAACCTCAAAGACTATCCCTTGGTGACACGCTTTCCCCAACAAGAACACACCTCCTCATACTTCCCAACAGTTGTACCAACTGAAGACAAGGTATTCCGTGGAGGAGCCTCTGGGGGTCACTCTCATCCAAAACCATCACAGGGGTGATCATGGCAGCCGTAGTGGCTGGAACAGGTTGGTATGGGGGTGTGATGTCCTACTCAAGGGTCCTCTCAGTTCATCCTTGCCACAGTTCTTCACGTTGTTATCACGTCAGCTGCTCCTGCTGTGGTGGCAGGAAGTTGACAAGGCTTGAGAATGTTAAGGGACAAAATCGTGCCCAATGGTTGCCTGGTTCATCTTGCCAGACACACGGCATTGAAGAGCAGCAGGTGCTGAGCCCGTGGAACGTGTAGCCCCTCCCTGGGAACCCTCCCTAAGCTATGTTTTCAGTAGTAGTTCTTTCTGCAGTAATAAAAGGGAAAGCCAACCCGATGTAACTGATAATTAGAAGAAGAATTAATTGCTTATACGTAATAACAGTAGGAACACCATTCCCTCTGTTGTGAGTTAGGCTGCTTATTAAGCATTGTGCATGAGTTTGCTCAGTTTACCTTTGCAACAACTCTACAAGGTAGAAGATACTTTTATTCTTTATGTTTTACAGGCAGGAAACAGACTGTGCAAGGTGAGAGAGGCTAAACATTTAGCCAAGCCACTCAGCTAGAGTGTGGGATGGATCCAAATCACTTTATAACTTCTTTCAGGAAGATAACAGGGACCAAGGGCTCAAAATACCCTGCACATCTTAGGAGTGGTTCATTGCTAAAAAAGAAAAAAACAAAACCAAGAAAACCAAAAAGGTGTAATTCTTTGAAATTACACCTGTGGGCATTGCTCGAATTTGAATGTAGGTTCTCACATAAGGCCTCACAACTTGTGTGGATGCGGCTCACTGACTCCCGTTACTTGAGAAAGCTCAAAGCTCAATGCCCAGGCTCATACTGAGCTGCTGCTTTCAAGGTTGTGAGCTCCCTGGCTTTCAGCTGTAGCTCTTGCTATGTCCCCCACCACACTCCCAGCAAGAGAATGGGTACGCTGACAGAATGACCAAAGCGTGGTGAAGAAGGAAGAATTATCAGCCAGTCATCCCCTGCATTTCAGCGTGTGCAGAATTGCTCGCTGGACCCAATTTCTCTTCCTCGTACTTCACTCGAACCCCAGGAATGACTCAAATTTGCTTCTTTCCTCAGTTAAAATGGAAACATTTGTGCAGTTGTTTCTTTGAGGAAAGATTGAATTTTGAGAAGGTGACTTTAGGAGGAGTTGGCTTCTGGGAAAGAGATTAAACTATAGACTGGGCCTCACTGAATGCTTTTTAAATAATGCTGACATACTTTGTTGATACTGGCTATTTTATTTGGTTGCTCTGTGTTCTGAAGTCTTCTCCTTTTTTTTCCTCCTTCTTTGAAATCTGTTGGTTGCTATGGAAACAGTGTTGTTTTGGGTTTGGGTGGAGCTCTGTCCACAAATGTGGGATAAAGTCATTTATGAAATGGGTTAATATTTATTCTGGCTGGACATATATGGAACCTGATGTAATGGTAGCCATGATCACATATGCAGAATAAATTTACACTTTTATTGTTATTTTCTTAGTCTGTCTGTGTGCCATTTAGCTTGGAACACTATCATTTCCTCTCTGATCTGGATATTGCCATTTAAAAACCAGCACCCAGCAGCAGCAGAGCAAAGTGGAGTTGCTCGGGGTTGTCTGGACTCCACAGACCATAGACACCCGTAGGAACTAATTGCCATTCCGTAACAGGGTTCCTGGGATATCGCTTAGCATCCTGTAGGAGAACCTGCTTGGCACCTTCATCCCACACCTTCTCGAGCTTTCAGATTTTCAGTCATGTGGCCTCAAGGTCTGCTGCCACACCCCAGTTATGCTTATGTTAGCAGAGAAGTGCTGTCATTAAAAACCTCATGTGATTCAGGACCACTTAGGGAGAGGGTAGTGAAGTACCAAGAGTCAGTGACCTGTTCAGGGCTGGAATGGAGGATGAGAGAATGTTTCAGAGGCCGTCAAAGGAAGTAAGCAAAGGATCTCTATAGAAAGTTTAAAGGGAGGGAGAACAACGCTGGGTGGGTACACGCTGGGAAGTTTCACGAAGTCTTTCTGTACACGGCACTTATGTAAGGAGGCTGACTGGGGCTTTAAGACGTGTCATTAACAAGGCAGTAACTACAATGGAGTAAAGGACAGCTGTATGTCACGTGAGACTGTGGAGTCTCTCAAAGGTGATGAGCATGGATCACCTGTGGTGGAGCATGCCTGTGATGCCACCACTCAGGAGGCCAAGGCAAGATCATCAGGAGTCGGAGGTCAGCCTGGGATGGGTAGAGAAACCCTGTTTCACAACAGAAATGGAAACAAAACAACAACAAAAAACAGACAAGAAGAAAGTTGAGGTATGGGTGTCCTGTTGCAAGGAGGTCAGTTGCCTTCAAAGAGAAACTCAGCCTATGCTCTTTAAACCTGCCATTTGGTCACTGTTGAGTTAGGCCTTTGGTGGCTAGGTGGCAAATTCTCTCTGAAGTCGAACAATGGCTTAGGGCATTCCACTGAGTTCCTCTTCTGACTCTTGAGTTCAAAGGTGAACTAACTTCCTGAGATGGAGATGTCTGGACAACTTTGGTTAATTCTTCAAAAACTTAGGAGTGGGTGGCCCACCATGTAATCCCAGCACTTGAGAGGCCGAGGCAGCAGCATTGATGTGAGTTTCAGTGCAGCCTCGTTACATTATGAATTCCAGGCCAGCCTGGCTGCAGTTGAGACCCTGTCTCAAAATAAACAAACACAAAGACAGTGACAGAAGCCAAAACCAAGGGAAGTAGGAAAGGGAGGAAAAGAGGGGGGTGGAAAGGTGGGGGAAGGAAGAAGGCAGAAAAGAGAGGAATATAGAAAAAAAATTGCTCCTCTGAGGGTCACTGGGTCAATACCCTATGGGTGTCCTTGTGGACCATTAACTAGTGCTGGGTCTGATTTTAAAGTCCACTTCAGATGATTATGTCTAGCTCATAGACAGACTTAGAACATCTCAGGGTCCAAGCCTCTTAGAGCTGGCCAGTATCTGTGGTTTTGCCTTTTAGTCTGGCAAAGCTATGAATTCCCGAGTCCTCTGCCAGACCTATGGAACCCTATGCTTTGGGAGAGGTCCACATCTCCTTGTTTGTTCAATATAAGGATCCCTGGTCCCTGTCGCTCTTCTTTGACTCAGGCCATCACCACAAGGATGCAAGGTTTGGGGCTCCTTGGCCTGCCATTCTTTGCTACCTCGATGACCAGTTAACCTGGCAGAAGACCACAGAATGTTAGCCATAGTTCAACCTCAGCTGTCTTGGAAAGGTAGCCTCTTCCTTTATTGGAAAAGCTGTTGGAACTTGGGATAAGACTTATGAGCAAGAATGAAGAGGGATGGTCCCCAAGACGGTGGGCCTTTGTCTCACAGGGTAATTAATCTATTCAAGATAAGCTCAACTGTCATCTCTTCTTTGGGCAGAAGGGATTCTGTCTGTCCATCCATGCACTCACCTATCTCGTGTGTATATCCACAAATCCATCTCTCCATCCATCTACCCTTTCTCTGGTGGTGTCTTACTTTGTTGGTGGGATTGTGTGGAAGACGAAAGCAAGGAACCTGTACCTTCTCAGCATTACTAACCCACTCTCCCCTCCTCCCCAGTCTCTCCCTCCTCCCTAGTCTTTCCCTTCCTCCCTAGTCTCTCCCCTCCTCCCTAGTCTCTCCCCTCCTCCCTAGTCTCTCCCCTCTCCCATTTCTTCTCTTGTCCTCTCCTCGTCTCTCATTTCCTACAAACTCATACTATCTGTGACACCCAAACAAGTACCTACCCACTCAGTCCCTTTGTGTGTGTGTGTGTGTGTGTGTGTGTGTGTGTATACATAATCTGTGTTTTCAGTCATGGGCATGCTAGCTCCCCTGACCTTTAAACTCTGCTACAGAATATAACATTGGGTTTTATCACTGCAGACGAGTGTTCATTAAATTGTGAAGAGAAACAATGTGTCTAAAGGTGAGTGTCACTTGAAGAACACAGGTGTGGTTCCTTGCACTGTGCCTTTGCATTTGATCCCATCCCTGATGTGCCATGGTATGTAAAGGAGAAGGCAGATACAGGCCCCAAAGAAGCCATATCCTTCATGGCCGTCTAGGTGCTGACAGTGCATTTTACCTTTTTCTAGAAGGCTCCAGGGTGGGCTCCGGTCCCCGAGCTCCTGGATCCCCATGTAGCTCTCCAGTTCATAGTCTCCCTCCATTTGCCACCCCAGCCCCTCAAGCTATTTTCTCAATGAGAGAGATGGGGGAAAATCGCTGAAAACAATCCAATCCCAGTCAGACTCACATTGCATAATAAGCAGTTGTTTGGACATTGCTTGGACTGTCATTTTAGCGAGAATCTTCTGTTTGATTAAATAGCTTTTCTGTTATGTATTGAACAAAATGAAATGTATGTCATAACAGATATAACTCGATGATGACAACTTTTCCTGACTGTGAATTCATTAAAGATATACATTTGTGTTGTATCCCTTTGAATGACAGAAGTTGACAAATAGCTGTGGAAAGTTGTTTGCTAGAGAAAACTTAGCTGCTCTCCTCAGTTCAGATTGTGCCAATCCAAAGACAAAAAGAAGGGTAGGCCTGAAGATCTGGAGAGGCCCTGGCTTGGGGATCTGGAACAGAATGTGGCATCAGAGGGTGCTGGGAAAGTCTGGGGCAGGCGTGGCATGCGCTGGCATCTGTTTTCAACAGGTGGTGACACAAATGTCCTGCGTTGTCAGCTTTACAAATGTTTGGTTTTTACTGACAGGCACACCGCTCTGGAGGATGAGAGGATGATAGATCTGTTCCTTCATCCAGGAAGTCCCCTCCCCTCCTGGAGCATGGAGTGAACCTGGGGCACATTGTGATTGCACCTGAGGTGGAGGAAGACGGGCAGTGGGACTGTAGCTTTGCTTCTGAGTTCAAGGTTTGGGCTTGTGATGTGTGGTTAAGGCTGTTCCTGAGCTGACCTACCTTGGCAAATTCCTTCTGGTACATTAGTGTTGTCACTTCCTGACAGGAGGTGGTATTGGTATCCACTTTGTGGCACTGTTTTGGGGAGAGAATGACACTTCTAGTCAGCCCTTGTCCAAAGTACCAGTAATAACATTGGGTCCACGGCTAGAGTCCTATGAGGCAGGTGCTATTATCTCCATTGTACAGATGTAAAGACTGAGGTGCAAATGTAAATGACTTGGGAGGTCACAGAAAGAGAAGAGATTGGACTTCAAGTCTGCCAGCTTCCGCAGACCTTGCTGAGTTATAAGACCTTCCCTGGCACACCTGCCACCATTATGATGTCATCGAAGTATGTAGCTTCCCCCACAGAAGTAGCTGCTGAGCTGATGTGTGAGATGCCACTCACCTCTACTCACTCTGCTGGGGGATGAGAGAGCAGAAGGCAGACTGACTCCTGATTTTATGGGGAGAAAAGCCAGCCTGGTGGAGGGAGCTTAGCATGATTTGCTTGTTGACTTCCTAGCTTGCAGGAGCCAGGAGCATTCCAGCGTTAGGCAGTTCCCAAAGACCAGATATTGAGCAGTAATGACTTGGCTTTTGCAGCTCCCTTATTCCTCTTGCCTGTGCTTAGGAGTGGATGGGGGAGCTCTTGCTTGTAAGGGGCCCTTTTGTGGGAAGCTGTGGATCTTAGCAGGCATCTATGAGGGAGCCTAGCTGGGCATTCCCTGGGATCTTACTTCCCTTTTCTGCTTGTCCTCTACTTGCCTTTTGAAATAAGGCCCCCCCACTTAGAGATCTGTAGGCTGGATATCTCCATGGAAGCCTCTGCCTGATGCTGCTTAGGCCCCACTCTGGCTGGTTCCTCTTTGGCAGCTTGTGCCAGCTTGCCACCAACGGCATCTCATTTCTAAAGTACACGCCTCTGTGGGAAATGTTTTGAGTTCTAGACTTTTCCCAGGTGTGGAAGGCCTCGCTAGACAAAGCCTCAGAGAGATGATTTGATGGGAGTTGTGTCCAGGGGTTGAGCCACAATAATGGCAGTCACCCTAGCCTCTGCTTCTGGGCTTTTACATAGCACTGCCTTTCATCTGGGGATCACAGAGTGTTTTACAGATAGTAATTGAAAGCATGGCACCCCCGCAAGGGAGAGTTATTAGGCCCATTTCCCATGAGCTCAGAAGAGCTCAAAGTCATGCCACAGAGGAAGCCTGGTCACATGTGACTCTTGAAGATGGGGTGCACTCCCATGTCATCCTTTCCTGAGGTGGGCCCTGAAATATCCTGAAGCCCTAGTCAGGTGTTGATACTTTCTTCTCTTTTGAGTTCTTTAGTCTAAGAGAGGATGAATGAGAGGGTGAGAAAGGGTCAGGCTGGGCTGGGAAAGGGTGAAAGCGTTTTTCAGGTAAAATTGTGGAGTTATTTGATTTATATGGTGGAGGTTGTGGGGTAAGAGGTAGGCTGGCAGAGTGTGGGTGTTGGAGAAGAGACAAAAGTGGCCAACTAGAATGATAAACCCATGTTTCTTCAGTGGGTCTGTGGGGTCTTTAATGTCCAGCCCAGGAAATTGACAGCCACACACTGGGGTCATGATGGGTTCAAATGATCCTTCATCAAATGACTGGAATATGACATGAATGGCTGGGATTTCCAGATCCTGTGCAGAGCTGAGATAATGTCTTTCTCTCAAAGGAACTGATTCTCAAGGCTTGGGGTGGATTCGGCTGAAACCATTTGGTGAAATTTCAACATTATGCACACAGGCTCTCACATGTTAGACACTGTTTTACAAACTTAATAGAAAGAACATTTTCCCGTACAGTTGGCCTGTCACAAAAATGTGATCCTGGGACACTATGTGTACCTCAGGAAAGCCCGGAAGACAGGTGGAAGGTGCTGTTTGATGTGAGCCATATTTTAGTTTTCTCAAGAAATTCTTGAGCTGACAAGAACACCTAAACAGAAGTAACCAGGTTCAACTGGCCCACTGAGATGAGTTTATAAATTCCTCTCCTTCCTGCTCTCGAGCAGAATGGTAAATACTTTCCGTTCCAGCCGAATAGCATTACCATTTTTTTTCTTCCCTGACGGGTCTTATTCATGGACCACTTGCTTTATCCAGTAGTGCATTAGTGAAGTGTTCCTTGATTTTATTCAGTGGGTGCTGACGTTCAATCCCATGCAGCCCCAGCCTCCATTTTCCTTTTTCTAAGGCAGACACTATCAAGTTCAGGTATGGGAGCTCAGGTGTGTGGGAAGGCCTTGGCGGCCTCCTGCTCTTGATGCTCTGATTCAGTCTAAAAGGAGAATCTTTTGCATTGAAGAGGCACGGATGGCAGGCTCCACCAGGCACGCCCCCACAGAGGCTTGATAATACCAGAGGCCTTGGTTAGTGTAAGGAAAACCAGGGGAATAACCTTAGGGGCCTGCTCTGTCCTCTGGGTGGCATGTGAGCCCTGGGTTTACCTGGAACTGGCCAATCTGTCTTTTTTGACTCAGTGCTAGTATGACTTCCTACACAGAACGAGAATAAAATCATCAGCCCACTTTATTCTAATATGAAACAAAAGCCATTGTGACAAAAATAGACAGTTCTGAGTGACTCACCCCACCATAAAATGTGCTTTGTATATGGAGCTCCAGAGAGATTTATAACTTTTAGCCCTGTCTTCATGTAGCTGGTGCTGATAAAAGTTGAGCAGTTAGCCTTTCCAAATTCTCACCCATCCACCCCACCCCCGGCAAGTAACTTCTGCACTTTTAGGTTTAAGGGCCCTAAATCCTATAAAAAGTTATTTGTTCAGTCTTAGTTTGCCAGTGCCCCGACCCCAGCCTTTGAGAAGGCTCCACATCTCCCAGTAAAAGGGACTGTCATCAATCATTGGGTGAGGGAATTCGATTTAATTTTCCATGTTGTTCTTTTAACTAAAGTCGGCATAAAGTCAAGTTTGGTTCAGCTTCCTTGAGAGCCAAGTATAATGTTGCATTCTCCCAATGACCAGGGTATAGTGTAAGACATTTATTTCTTCCATTTTCATCTCAGGCTAAACATGTCAGCTGGAGTGAAGGCATTGTTGACAGTATATATTGCAGGCAGGCTGGCAATGGCCTCTGCTGCACTGGTAACTTCCAAAAATGAGCTGTGCGTCCACTCTGTGACCTTAAAGTTCTCCCTCTTCCAGACAAGTAGTGGGTTTGTTGGCATCAAGATTAGACCTGATTTATTATGTCAGGGTTCAAGAACATGTTGCCCTGATGCTAAAGTTCCCATAGCCAAGAATCTCCTAATCAGCTTTTGTTTTTCGTGAAAAGTGCAATCAGTGTCATCGTATCTTATTGCTCTGAAACCATACATGCTTTCCTAGTATACACACACAGACACACACCTGTGTGTTGCCTTTAGTAAAAACATTAGAAGGTAAAATTTTCACTTTTGCAGGGCCTGAACTTGGGGCTAAAATAATTTCCTTTATATTCAATATTTATTTGCTATGATGATGAGACTTTAGAAGGAAATCTGTGTCTGTAACAAGAGGGAAACAAGATGGGGAGAGAGATTGTCTTTTGGCATTTTGTTTGAGATAATTACACAAATCTTTAGTAAGTGGGAATAGGGGACGGGTGTGTTAGGAAATTAAATAGGGGAGATTCTCCTCTGTTCCCTGTGGGTCATTTTTACACCTTGTTCAGGATTTAAAGACTTCCTGCATGCCCCATGTCCGTCTGCGTGGACACCCTTCTTGGGTCTCCGTAGCCATGGAGGGAGCTTGCCCTTGTTGCTTGCTTTGTTTATACATCTGTCAGGACAATGTGTTATCTTTCCTAAAAAATGCAAATGTGCTCCTCGACATCAGAAGCTCTCCAGTCAATAAATACATCGAGGTAAAGACTGTACCTAATACCTATTTAATTTAAATTCATTTTATAAACATAAAGACGCCTTTTAAGAGAAGCTTTAATTCCTACTAGCACCTTGATTTGTGGTTGCCATGGAGAATCAAATCTGTCATTTGACAAGAAAAGTCACCCATTTATGACAGCACTTTATCTTGTCTCTCCAGGGGAAGAAAATGTCAAAAGTGAGAGCGGGGGGAAAAAATAAAGCCTTGAAACACCAGAATTTCTTGATTTCATTTTTATTATTCAGCTATCATATCCCTTCTGATAATAGCAACTTGGTGAAAATAAATAATGTTCATACAGTAAAATCAAATATTTCCTATTGGAATGGACAAGGTTCTTTGTGGCTGTCAGTACTGTGAAGTCTGGCAAGAAATGGTGTTATTAGATAAACCCACGGTGCCCAAATCCCATTTTCTTTTCATTATAGTGTCAAAATAATTATACCTGTGTAATTTGGGTAAGAAATTGCAGAATAAGTAAAATGGCCCATTGCAAGAGATTGCCTTAGGCGTGTGTTCCTTACAGGGTGGGGTCTCTACCAGCGACAGAAATAAATGCTGGAGAAAGTATTTTCATTTGAATATAGATGTCGAGCAAACCTCTATATTATTTGCTAAATGGGTAGGTGAATGCTACATCCAGTTACTTCTTCCTCTACTGGCTCTGTGAGGGAGTAAATCACAGGAGAAGGTAGAATAGTCTACCTTGTCATGAACCAGAATATTACATAATTTTCAAATAGTTAAAAAAAAATAGCTCCTGTTGTTTGTTTAGGCTTTTTTTTAAATATAAGTGGGGTTCTGCCTGGAGAGATTGAAAGTGGTTAACATTCTGGCGCAGGGTGATTCTTTATATCTCAACCAGTGTCAGTGTGGTGTGTGCATGAGCAGTGCACTTGGACGCCTACTATAGCTTGGGAGGCTTTCTCCTGCAGGAGTCCTTCCTGGTTAAACGCCCTCTGGAGATTTGCATTGCATTAAACAAAAATGTTGGTGCTCTGCTCAGATAAGCACACAAATCATCCGGGCTCCATCTTTTTTGAGGGGCCATGTTTTTTTTGGGGAGGGCGTTGCAGTTTGATGATTCAGTATCAGTGAGAGAATCTTGCAGTAGTAAGCCCTTTATGAAGGGCAGTGTGAACATCTGAGGAGCAGGGGGGCTGCTTTCTGGAACTGTTATACCTCTCTGAGATTACAAAAATGGAGGGGGTGAGGGGTGAACTCTCATTTTCCTGAAATTGGCACTGGGTGCAGGAGTCCTAGCCAATACTGGTTGGGTCGTGTTGTATGAAGTCTGTAACCCAATTGTCCCTGTCCTGTGCTATGTTTGGGGGCTGGGAAGCAGGGTGAATTTTGCTGAAAGGAAGACAGAATGGGTAAGACTCTGGCAAACAAACCTCCCACTAAATACCAATAGCAGTGTATTTTACAGGCGTGTCTTCGATTGCCTTGGTGGAGTACATCAGATAAACTGCACAGTTTTGCTCAGCGATTGAGCCACTTCCACCACCGTTTGTGTGCACGGGAAAGCTCGATTGCTGAAATGTGAGAACATTAAAATACACCATAGTCGGATGCACATGAGCTAGAACTTTGCCAAAGCACTGTGATTCCAAATGGGCACACCCTGTTATTTATCACTCATAGCTTGGGCCAGACACTTTGGTCAAATTGCTGGTTCCATTTTGTGGAGGGGACGAGGGGTGGGGGCTGGGGGAGATGGGTGCCCTGTTGTGGCCACTAGGAATATTCCCATGTATGACCCATGATGTATGTGTCTCATTTGGGGTGGACATGGGCCATGGTAATTGATAATAAAAATGCATTGTAACGAAGTGCTTATTACTTGTTAAAGTTGTATGTGTCCAGCCCAAGTTCAGATTTATTTGAACCAAATGTGTATAAATATACTAGGCTAAGAATTTTGGCTTTTATTTGATTGGGTTTAAACATTTTTCATTTGTGTTGATACGGGAATATATGATATGACCACACCAGATATTGATAGAGTTTTCACCCTGATTCCTGGATTCCCACCTCCCCTCCTCTCCCGTGTCTTCCCTTCCTTCCCTCTTTCTCTTTCCCATTCTTTAATAGTGTCATGGTGAGGATAAGTGAATGCCTCAAAGAGTGTAGCAGTTAAGTCAGTGAGGACCTGTTGCCTCAGTGCCCACACCTGTCACCACTCCTCCAGCCACATCTTTCTCTTCTGCTAAGAAAGTTTGTATCCGTGAGCCGTGCTCTCCTTGAAGGTTACATATACATTTCTGAAGTAAGTTTCCAGGCAGTCTTTTCCACATGTGGCTTCCCCGTCCCTCCCCCAATTACATGCAAACATTGAATCTTTAAAAATAAAGCCACTGATGAAAGAGAGGCCTTTGTATTTTATAGGTTGATTTTGATAGGATCACTATGAGTTTTGTTTGTTTGTTGTTTTGTTGTTGTTCTGTTAAGATTTATTTTTATTTTGTTTTAGTCTTGTGATGCAGCCCAGGCTAGCCTCCAACTTGCAATCTGTGTTCCTCTGGGATTATAGACATTACAGGCAGATATGGCCACACCCATTTGCTCTGGTGTTAACATAAAAGTCTCTAGTATATTTAGCACTTACTGTATTTCAGTTACTATATGATTCAGGGATCTCTCAACATTTCTGTGAAGTGGGACCTTTATGTGTCCCCTCCTGCTAAAGAAGACAGATGTGGGGCTGAGTAGCTCAGTGTGTGACACCACTTCAAAAGCACAGGACCTAAGTTTGAGTCCTCAGTATTGACATAAAAGGCGAGTGTGGCTGCTATATGTGCCTGCAACCACAGCACTGCCAGAAGAGACAGGGAGAACCCAGGAACTGGCTGGCCAGCCTAGTGAGAGATTCTCTCTCAAGGGGATAAAGCAATGAAGGGTGTCACCCCGCATTCTCCACAGGCAGAATACCTGCATTCATAATACATACACACATGCAACATACACATATCCATCCTCCACGTCCCCTTCCCCTCCCCCACAAAAAGACAAAGAGATGATCCTAAACACGCAAGCAGAATAAGGAATAGTAGAGATTTGAACAGTTTCCTTCCCATATGTGAAGGACCGAGTGGGAAGGGGTGTTAAAGGGAGCAATTAAAAGCAATGTTATTCAGTATTCTCATGCTACCCACTCATATATAAAATGGCAGCTCAGTCTGCTGTGAGCGAACTCTCATATGCTGGAAGATGAGCGGTCCCTGCCTTCCACCCATGATCGTATCTTTGCTTCGGCAATAATGAAAGCAACAGAAGACCTTATTTACATTTCAGAAATAGTTTCCTCAAATTTCCTGTTTTGCCAGACTTGTGTGTCCCACTCTTTCTTTTCTTTTTTTTCTTTCTTTCTTCCTTTTTTTTTTTTTTGGTTTTTCGAGGCTGGGTTTCTCTGTGTAGCCCTGGCTGTCCTGGAACTCACTCTGTAGACCAGGCTGGCCTCGAACTCAGAAATCCACTTGCCTCTGCCTCCCGAGTGCTGGGATTAAAGGTGCCCACTCTTTTTCTTCCTCTGTTGCCTGCTGCCCACGTGCTATCCAGCGTGATGGGTTTGGTTATGAAGTAGGTGCCCAGTGTCATTGCCAGGGATGGCTTGGTGCTCCCTCCCCTAAAGACTTGGATAATGCAGCAGAAGTGACTGGGCTCCTCACATGCCTTAACCCCTGTCCCTCAGCTTGGCATGACCTTTTGGTTGTACCTTTTGGAAACCCTTTGTCTGTCCAAGGTACTTTAGCTGAAGGCTTGCTTCATTGTGTTGTTAATGTAGTCAAAATTATAGTCATGTTTTAATCACTTAGTTGCAAAAACAAAAAAAGACTTTTTTGAATCAAAAGCTAAAGTGGTGGTATTTATTAAACCATTCTCACACATCTGGAAATCTGTGGTAGGGAATAGACACCTTTTCAGAGTGTCCCTACCTCATACCCACTGGAGCTTTCAGGAGTAATTCTTCTTGTGGAGAGTGACGTAAGCCTTACACCAGGGAGAGTGAAATCCTTTGCAAACAATCCTTTTAAGATATCTTAACTTAGCCCTCACCCCTAACTGAGGAGTTATTGCTGGCTGATGGCTTGTACAGGGTGGGGGTGGGGTAGAGGGCAGTGTTCTTTAGAGGTGCTAAGTGGATAACTCCACACCCGAATATGTTGGTAGTGCAAATTGTACTCAGTGAATTATTAAAGGCTAGGGGCACAAACTTGGGAGGGGATGGTTAGTAGACCTGGGAAGGTTAGGGGAGGAGTTAGAAGTGATCAAAATACATAATAGAAGGTTGTCAATGAATTAATAAAAATATTGTATTAAAATATTTGACTTGGGACTGTAGATTCCACTCAGCAGCATATACTGTTCTACTCCACATGGGTCAGTCCCGCTCCAAGGCATTGCTCTTCTGATCTCTGTGGGCAACTACACACACACACACACACACACACACACACGCGCGCGCGCACATAGATAATTAAAAATAAATAAATCAATCTTTAAAAGTACATTTTGATTCTTTATATCAGCAGAAAGCATTTTGGGGTTTGCACTCCAGAGCTGAAATGTTGGCTTCTAAAAGCAGGAAATGACAATGGTACCCAGAAGCAATGGCACTTGCTCGCTCTCATGTTGCAATTAGTTCCTTGAAATACCACCTCATCCACCACTTGAGGGTTTCCATCATTCATTTCATCCAGATTGTATCAAAAGCAGTGCTTTCTTAAACATTAAGTGAGTTATTTAGAACCCTCTTGAGAGCCGGTCTTCGAGTTTTCTTTAATTAAGAGGGAAGGGTAGTTAATGACTAAAAGCTAGCACATGACGGGTTATTTATTGCAGCTTGTTAAATTAGTTGGTTTGGTCTCAGACAGAGTGAATATGAGCGTTAAGGAGAGTGCTTCCTCATCTGCTGGTTGGTTTTGCTTGCAAGGGTCCATTCCTATGGCTTGTGGCATGTGCTTTTGTATTGCTGACTGCTGGATGGGAGGATGTGTGGCCCCTGCAGACAGTCCCGGAATTGTTTGTCATTCTCTGTTGCTTAGCACTGAAGGCATGTGCCTTAAGGAGAAGGCCCATCTCCTCTCAAGCTTTCGGCTATTGGTACAGAGATGTCTGTCTTCTCTTAGAATCCTTGAGTAGCTTTCCCTGCCCAGCCTCACTTTAGAGACCAGGGGGAAGTTCTGACATACTTCTCCAAGTGTTTGTAACTTATAGTTTACAGTATTCCTCAGTTGACCAGAAGCTAGCTTTTCGAATACAGTATGGATGAGGTCCCCATATGTAGAAGGTTCTAGAATAGGAGCAGACCCCAGGATAAGAGACTAGTGATTCTGCTTTGTTGAGTCTGTACTTTCTACAAGCCCTTCTGCCTGTTCCAGCCCAGGCAGTCCACAGACTCTTCCATGTGTTCTAGAAGGTAGAGATCTGACTTTACCAGGCCACTGTTAAGATCAGTGGCATCATGACTTTCCTGAGTAGGCCTTATGTACACAGGGGTCCCAGCTGTGGCTTTGGTTGAACTTTAGATCGAAGGTATAGTATGGGGTCAGACCTTGTGAGCGTCTGGAGCGGACTCTGGTGAGGCCCCTTGCTAATAGCCTGTTGCTGATTGAGTTTGCACCTGGACCATCATGGCGGTCAATCATTTATATTAAGACAATCGAACAACTCCTTGGGTACAGTGCTTGTTTTCCACTCTGGTTTTCTGTTAAACACTCTGGTCTCCCTCTGACTTAGTGTCTGCTTCAACGTGAAAGTACAACTGTGAGCATTTCCACCCCAGGCAGAAATACTGACAGCATGTGGAGGCACAAGCCTTCTGAATTAGCCCAAGTGACTCTGATTCTGATCTCCTCATCATAGAATGGGGGTGTCTTCAGGATTCTGGCTCTTTGGATGAGCACTATGACAAGTGATCTCAAATGTCACCAGCGTTTTATGGAGAAGGGTTCTTTCTTAGGTGAGAATGGGGTTCTAGGTTGCAAAAATTATATAATCCTATCACTGACTTTGGACAGCAAGGGTATAGGGTGAGGTTGGCTTCATTTGTTAGAATCTAGAGTTTATCTGAAGTTTGCTTTGAAAGGTCCCTGGTACCAGACTTTTTTCTTCTCCTGTGTTGGACTGTCTTCCACTCTACCTTTGAGTTTGTCTGAAAGGGCTCAGTACACTGCACTGGGAGTCTCCTGGTTGTAAAATATCTAAGGCAGCTGGGTCTCAGGATATCCAATGGTGCACACCCTTCTGCTTGAACAATATAGCTTGTGCTTTGGTTTTTGTTTGTTTGTTAATTAATTTATTTCTTACTTATTCACTTTATATCCTGCTCACTGCCCACCTCCCAGTCACCTCTTCCCACAATCCTTCCCTCTTCCCCTTCTCCTCTGAAAGGGGGGCGCTGAGTATCCCCCACCCTGGCAATTCAAGTCTCTGCAAGGCTAGGCACTTCCTCTTCCACCGAGGCCAGACAAGGCAGCCCAGCTAGAACAACACATCCCACATACAGGCAACAGCTTTTGGGATAGCCCCCACTCCAGTAGTTCAGGATCCACATGAAGACCAAGCTGCACATCTACTACATATATGCAGGGTCCAGCCCATGCATGTTCTTTGGTTGGGTGCTTCAAGTTTTGAACCAGTGTGTTTTGGCTGATACACATGGGAAAGGAGCATTCGTTCATGTAAAGGCCTTGGCATTCAGTGTAACGTCATCTGGATGTTTATTTGTTTTCTTGAGGATGTCAGAAGTAGGTAGTTTGGTAAAATTCACTAATAAGGAGTGCATATTGTGTGTAATCAAACTGTAGAACTTGGGCCTAGAAGTAACTTTGGGTATCTTCTATCCCATGTGGCTCAAATTCAAATTGGTTTTTAGAGCCACATAGGTAAGTGAGAGGAAGTAGGTGGGTTGGGTAGGAAGGCAGAGGCTAGACACACAGGCAGGCAGGCTGGCTCGCTGGCTTTCTTTCTGAGAACTGAGCATAATTTTATGTATATGTGCATGTTGATGTGTGTGTGTGTGTGTGTGTGTGTGTGTGTGTGTGTGTGTGTGGCATGTATACATGTGCATTGTGTGTAGGCAAAAAGACAGCCAGTGCTGTTGTTCACCTGGCCTGGTTTAAGTTGGCAAGCCGCATATATCTGCCTGTCTCTGCCTCCCCAACGCTGGGATTATGAGTGCCTGCCACCATGGCCAGCTTCTTTACTCAGGTGTTGGGCATCAAACACAGGTTCTCATGCTTGTGGAGCAAGCATCTTGCCAACTGAACCATTTCCCTGGTCTAGCATAGACTTTTGTTTGTTTTTTCATGCAGGGTTTCCTGGCTGTCCTGGAAGTCATCCTGTAGACCAGGCTGGCCTCGAACTCACAGAGATCTGTCTGCCTCTGCCTCCTGAGTGCTGGGATTAAAGGAAAGCACCACCAACCCCTGGCTATCGTAGAATCTTTAAACAACAACAACAACAACAACAACAAACCAAGAGTTCTTGTTGCTCAGGACTACTCAGGAGTTCCAGCTAGCGGTTGTTAGGACTGTAAGGCCTAATTTTCAATTTTCTCGTTTTTCTAGACTTTGAAAGGCAGAGAGAATGCTCCTAAGTAGTAAACCTGCTCTTCTCTTGGAGATTTGATCATTGTATCCGTGGGAAAAAGGACAAGAAGGGAGCGTGGTTGGGATGTGGCATGCTTGTGTATTTTCAGGAGCATCTGCTGACTTTCTTACAATTAGAAAGCTCTCAGATAACTGGGAGGGTGGATAACACTGTTCCATCAGTATCTACAGGTCAAGAAGGTGTTCCATGTCCCTCACAGTTAAGCCCACCCAGATAGTAAAATATAATAGATGCCACTTGTGGGTCAGTAAGCCTGAGCCTCATCATTTATCGTAGAGAGAATATCATTAGCTCTAGAAATTCATATACCACTGTGCCTACTCTGAATTATTCTTCTCTTGGCCTTGTTAGCTTTTTGAATCTGTCATGCTATTAAAAACAAACAAACAAAGAAATGAACAAACAAGAGGCATTGATGACTGTGCACTCCTGATTTCCTGCATTGTATTTAGAAACGTATCTGCAGCCAGAGCTGCTTTTAACCCATGGTGTATATTAACTCTGTACTTGTCTAATTTCTGTAGTGTGCCGGTGGCTTCTGAACAGTTCCATGTTCCCTCAGTTCTTTTGAGGACACTGTTTGCAAAGATTGAAGGTGGTAGGTGGTAGAAATGGATAGAAATCTCCCTTTCAGGGGTCCGGTTGTGTTGAATTTGAGAAGCCTAGCGGATAAAGAATTTACAGTTACATGGGCATCCTGTACCCTTTCGGCACCGACGTTGACCACCCGTGTAGGGCTATGCACTGTCATCAAGAAAGAGGAATGACTCATTTCTCTGAGAACACGGCACCCTTGGTGGCCTTGTTTTACCTGGCTAGTTACTAGCCCAGGGTTAGCAGGGAGCCAGCACATGCATTTTTATTTGAGGTTTGTCAATTCTTGCAGTGAGCTCCCCCCACCCCAAAAAGATAGGGGTGAGTTAGCTACCATGGACCTGAAATCCCATTATTAGGTCCAGCTATTCTCCTCATTTGCTCGCATTGTCAATAGTGGATGACCACTTGATATTTTGGACCAGGTATTGAAAATATGATGTCCCTCTGAAGCTGTGTCCGAATCCTGCCACCATTTCCAGCTTATCAGAACATTCTCAAGCCATTGGTGCTTTGATTACCATATTGTTCATCAGGTTAAATTGTCTTTAACGGGCTCTGTGTTTTATCCTTTTGTTTCCGTGAAAGGATTATTGGGAGCATTAAAAAAAGAACCATTTAAATGAAGCCTCATCATTTAAAACACATATAAAAATTCTTGAAGATGCCTTTCACTCAGATCTCTTTATCTTCCTTCACAAGCTTTCTAAGGATAAGCAGCAAGTGTTGAGGTTTATCTTTGCTTTTATGTTCTCGAGCTACATGCTTAACTTTGAGCACACCCTCGTCGCATTTCATTGGGCTCTCACAATCCTTTTATAAAGGGGCTGATCTGTTAACATCACCCTCTTTAGATCGAGCAGACAGGATGTTCTTCCATATAAAGACGCGTTCATAGTTTTTCTGGCCAGCCAGTAAGTGAGTGATTTCAGGCCTGGTGGGCACTGCTCGTGTCCATGCGTAACACGGCCGACCGCGGTAGTAGGCAGCTGCATGTAATTTTGAACTCCACTCATTGAACTGTAATAAAACAATATAAGCACTGCTTGGGGGAAGATTGGATGTAGTTATCCTTACACAAGGCTCAGGCATATGAAAGCAGTGCCGGCTGACAAGAGGATTTTGAGATTTGATTTTGATTGAATTGCAGAATTGAACAGGCCAGGAATGTCGGTGGAAGGCTAAACGCCTGTAGTGCCATAAAGTTTTATTCATGTGAGGCTTTCCAATATCAAGTAGATGGATTATTGGAAAAGGTGTCAAGGGACATGAAATGGAAGTGCCCAAAACATAAAATGTAGGCAGGAGGGAAAAATTACTTTTTGCTTAGTATATAATTAGGTCTTCAAAAAAAAAAAAAAAAGAGAATATTTTATAAAGTTATTTATTCTTCTCTTTGTTTAAGAGGGGAAAACCCAACTCATTTTATCACTTAATTCTTCAAGGGACATTTCATGTTGTGGTATTTGGATGGAAGTGTCCCTTTTGCCATTATTTACTTGTATTTGAAATTAATATAGAGAAGCATTCCTTTAAAGGGAGGCACCAATAAGCCAAGAGCATTACACACACATCCTGACACTCTGACTTCTTTTACATACAGAAACTTACACAAATTTGCATAGTACAGTTGACATCAAATTCATATAGCACCTGGGAGTGTGCTGTTTGTTGTTCATGAGTTTGTGCTTTCACCATAGTTAATTCAGAGAGCTGGGTGTAGAAGTTAGGGTTCCCTCCTTATCCCCGTACCTCTTCCTCTTGAGTGCTTCTTAGAGAATCACTGAAACACAGCTCAACGTTGTCAGCATGGGGGAAGAAACATGTATAATTTTTCAGTTCGGAGTCTGTTTGTTTATCCTTCCTTCCGGTAAAGAATGGAGAATTAGAGGTGTCCAAATTTTGGCTCCTGATATGCAGGTGTGCATTCTTTGCCTTCCCTGCATCTTGTTCTAATGTATTATGTGTTTAGAAACATGTTTGTTTGTAAATGAGGCTTCATGAGTTGAAAAGGATTGTTTTTAAGCAGGAAAGGCTTATGTTTTAAAAGTCCCCTTTCCCTTTAATGCTAAGTTACTGACACATTGGGAAAGAATTACCACACATAAGGGTGGAGGTTACCTCTCTAAGATTTGTAAAACCTTTCCTTTACCCCAAATTTGAGAGGTTTGTGAAATTTAGTTATATTTTATTACTGTCTAGTTTTTCTAAAAATAAACACTACAGATATTTACCTAATCAAGCAACGATTCCTTTACACACTGCTTGAAAAGAAGTCCTCGGTTCCTGTGGTCAGAGCATGTGATCAGTAAATGGCCTCCCTGAGTTTCACATTTTCCTGCTCTTCTGTAGGGTTTCAGCGTGGTGTCTGATGGAATTGTCTGACACTTGAGGAATCAACCCTACCTGTGTGTGAGAGAATGAGGGCCGGTTGTCCAAGCTTGAGATGCTTAGTGAGTTAACAAAGAGCCACTTCTGGCCCTGGTGAGATTCTAGGAGGTCGTCTCTTAGCCACACGATTCTGGACTTTAAAAACGAGTCTTGGTCTTGCATCATGCCGTGCAAGTTACTGCCTCACACACAAATGTGTGGAGACTGTATTCCATTTCCCTCTCCCCTTAACAGTGGATGAAGGTAAGACAGGAAGGAGCTTTGGATGCAAGATTGAAGGAAGGGAGCATTGCTCTTGGGTGTTGTCCTTAAACTTTAATGGCCCAGCAGGTAAATTCCTATTTAAAATGTTTATCCTAGGTACAATCACGTCCAGCCTACTTGGACACTTCTGTTTGTTCCTTTATTTGTCTGTTTGGTTGTTTTGAGTAGGAAAAAAATGTTTGCTGAAGCTGGAAAATTCACCTTTCCTCCTCCTGTCACTGACCATCAGAGAGTGAGTGTGGGTGTGAGCCTGGGTTACCATCTTTCCGTGAAATGCCTGCGACTTGGCAGGCATTCTGTGTCTGAGCTAAAAGGCAGTTTGCATTCAGGCTGGCAAAACATACGCTTAGTTCTCTGATCCCACCAAAGCTGAGGTTTGACTATTAAGTTGAGCACTTGCTGCATGGTGGTCTTCCAGAGGACGTGTGCCAGCATTATCAGCCTGGAGTCTGCTGAGCAGACTCTTGAGGATTAATACCCAGCATTGATTTGGCTCTGGAATTGTGGAAGAATAAAATGGGAGTATGAAGCAGAGAACTTTGTAATAAACACCTGACTCCAGACAGTGAAACAGTTGGCAAGAATAGTATTTCTTCCTGACCAACACTGACACCCTGTCTACTTGGAAGGAGCAGGTCTCAAATCCTCATTTTCATCCCAGGAAGTCTCGTCTTGTCAGCTTCCCTAATGCCTGCAGTTTTACAGATGAAGGGATTGCGTGGCCCTTAGGCCAGGCCCTTGCTCCTACTATTCTTCCTACTGCACAACCCCTGCTGGGCCCTCCCCACCCCTGCTCCCCAGGGACACGCTCACATAGGTCCAGCCCACCTTAGGGGAGTAGGGTGGGAATTTTTCTTCTTACAAGCCTTTCTTTTCAGAACCATGAAGGCAGTGAGTGCCCTGCGAAGATGCTGCAGGCAGCCTTGAGCAGGACTTTGTGTGATTCTTTGTAGAAAATATTCAGAGATGTGATCCAGTGGGCAGGAGGGGATGGGGGTCCTTAACTCTGGTCCTGGCCTGAGGTATCTTGGTAGACTAAGGGGTAGCTGGTAATCTTATAAGGAGGCTGTTTTTATCCCGGGGTTCCCCTGAGGTTGGCAACAGATTCTCCTTGAGAGGAAGTATTGTGTGGAGCTATCTACCCTTGATGGGTTTCAGGAGGCTGAGTGCTGCTGGTATGTGATGTGTCTGAACGAAGCCTCTTCCCTAAAAGCTGAATCTGTTTGAATGAGTCACTGGAGGTTCACCCCAGGGAACATGTCTCCACTTGACTCTGGCTGATTCTGAAATGTTGCAATTTCTCTGTGATGTTGCAGAGGGTGTGAGAGGAGGAAGGGTCCCACCATCCCTTGCCAGCCTCTGGTGAGCATGCAATGAAACGCAACAGTCTTACACCGGTGCATTCTTTAAAATGGCTCTGCTTGTGTGCTGCATTGTGTGCCTAGGCAGGCAAGGCACTCCGTTCTCTGAACTCTGTGGCCTTACGCACACAATTCTTGAGTAAGTCTTTTTGATCGTAGTGGCCACTGGTATAGCACCTGAAGGTTTGGCCTCTCCTGAAGTAGTTTTGTGTGTGTGATGTAATAGAGCCAGCTGGCTTTGGAGCTCTGGAATACCACTACTCTCCTAGTTCTTAGCTAGGGTTCTTCCCTTGATCTGCCTCCTGACTATAGTGCTGGTAGCTGGTAGCTGGAGTCTTTCTCCCCAAGCTGCCTCTTAATCATAAAGCATCTGGTTACTGGTTGTGTTAGTCCATTTCTATCCCTGTGACAAAATGCCTGAGATACACATCTGTTACAGAAGAAAGGTTTGTTCTGTCTTAGAGTTTTGCTATATGTTTGCTTGGCCTGGTACTTTGGGCCTGTGTTGGTATAGTATATCATGGCAGGAGATTATACAAGAGGCCTGTTCACTATTTTATGACAAGAACTCGGAGAGGTACAGGGAAGGGCTGAGATCCTGGTGTCCCCTTCAAGGATACATTTCCAGTGACTTGATGTCCATCTGGCCCAACCTATTTATGACCTCCAAATAGCGAGATGGTGTGTGGCTTCTGCCTTTAATTTAGGCTTTTTAAAATTCAAATAATAGCACCCATCACTGCCCAGACCTGCAGGTCACCTATCTGCCAACTGCATTGGGTGTAGAGAACTCTTTTCAGTCAAGTGCTTGCCTGATGATCACTTGAACCTGTGTTTGAACTCCAGAATAGTTAAAAAAAGCTGGAAATGGTGGTGCACATTTGTAATTCTGGCCCTGGAGAGATGTAGACAGGCAGGTGCCGGGATTCACTGTATGGCCAGCCTAGCCTGCTTAGCTGCTTCCATGCTAATGATAGACCACACCTCATTAAAAACAAAAAATAGTGCCTGTAGAATGACACCCAAGGTTGTCTTTGGCTGTGTATGTATAGATACAGATGCACACATTACTTTTAGTAGGGCCTTCCATAAGCTAACCTGGTAATGCTGGATGCTGAGGACTAACTCAAATGGTGGCTGAATATGAAGGCATGCTGGTGTGTGTGTGTGTGTGTGTGTGTGTGTATGTGTGTGTGTGTGTGTGTGTATGCATGTGTGTGTTGTGTGCCAGTGTGCACAAGTGCCCGTGCATGTGCCAACACAGACACTGGCATAGATTGTAGTGTCCAGAAATGCAGTCATATAAACACATGTATATTTGACTTGTATAGAGCTTTGGTTTAATAGAAATATCTGAGCGTTTTCTCACAGTTACTGAGATTTATTAAAACAACAAAATTGTTTGGATTTCTAGCTTTTTGTGACAGCAACTATAGTTTTGCAAGGGGTGGGCACTATCATGTTGAGATGAGAGTGCCCATGAGGTAGTTTTTGTCAAAGTGGTCCCATTAGGAACATGTGCCACCATTCCCTGGTGCCAGGCCCTGCCTGCTTCATTTGTTTCAGTGGCTATGTGGTCCCTTTAGCAACTTAAGTTTGCTGCCCTTGAGGGAAGGATGTCCTGGGGTGTTTGCCCCAGGGTTCATGGAGCAGGGACATTGTTAGTATTGCTGAGTCCTAGCAGTGAGATCTCTGGAATGGACTAGTGTCTTAATCCCTGAAGTGTTTGAACCTTCCTGGAAGCTGTGGTCCCATCGGGACAGTGGATCTGCAGAGAACCATGCTCACTGGCCTGTTATGAGGCTTATAATTTCTTTCAATTCTTGGTGAATTGTAGCAACATGACTTCATAGGACCCTCCGAGACATTACAGCGTTTTAATAACACTTCCCTGCTACACGTAATGCCTCATTTTTACTTTTATTAATTTAATTTTTTTCCTGTGTGAGGCAGGAGGTGCCCTGGGCACTGTGGTTCAGGCTCTAGCTTCACTCTACTCTGCCTCAGGGAAGCTGCCTGGCTCCTTCCCTCCTTGAGGCAGAGGCTCCAGGGCCATGTCCTGTCTGCTAGGAGTTTACAAGGTTTCACCCACTCCTTCTGTCCTGAACATGCCTGCTCATTACCCTCCCTGCCTGCCAAACACCCATGATATCACCTCCCTCTACAGCCCCCGCTGCTGCCACCACCAAATCTGAGCCTCATTTCCACAGTGATATGAAAAGAAAAGCCAAGTCAGAGGGTGACAGCGTCCCCATTTCTCAAGGTGCCCCTCGCTGCTGCTCACAGAAGGGTAAGAGATATTTATTGCTTCAGTCCTTGTGACAGCCGGCTACCTCGCATCCAACACGTGAATTCATACATGCTTTCTTTTGTGCAGGCATGTAAGCATTTCCCCATTCACACATTTGTTTGCTCATCCTTTGCTCTATATTTCAGTTGTTGCTGAGAAATGAGAGATAATGGACACCCAGCCAAGAATCACCCTTACAAAAGGGTGAATTCCGTCTGTTATGAGCTCCCCTTGAATCTCAGAACTCCTTGAGAAGCTCTCTAGATCGAGCACATTGCTATTTTCCAGGAACCTCAGAAGGCAGCACATTTGATGGCTGAACTGTGGGATTCTAGCAACAAGGTGCTAGAGCTGCTGCTTCCACTGCTGCTGATGCGGGTGGTAACTCTTGCAATGGTATGGTACACGTTCTAGCTACTCATGGCAGCCCTGATGTAGGCAGAAGTGAGTTTGGATTTCTTTGTTTACCCCTTTTGCTCTTGTGAGCTAGCCTGTGCTTGTGCTCTTCTCCCCAGCATGATTTTCTCATAGGTGGAGTGTGAAGGGTGACATATTATGTCCATTTATGTCTGGGTCCACCCCAGAGAAATGGCCACTTGCTTCATTGAAATGAATGACCACCTTGTCACATCTTTTTCCACCCAGGCACATTGTGCACTTAGAAAAGGATATCCTCTACCTTCTTGTCTAGAAAATTGAGATCAGTGACTTGTTCCGTTCTGGAGCCTTCCACAAAGCAGTGCCCAGGTGGCCCCTCCCCGCACTCCCTGGGGTTGACTTTATATCATAAGTATGGCCTAAATCTCCCTCGTGAACCCAGGCTGCCTGTCTGTCCCCACTCAGCCCTTTTGACTTGGGAACTTATCTGTCCTCCCAGCCTTGGGGGTGGACCCCCATGAATACAGTTATGAAGGTTAACAGGAAAAGTGGGGTCCCCAAGCAATCCCAGGGGCTGGCAGCCATGCTGCACTGGAAGTGTCCCACCAATGAAAACTGCAGCGAGAAACAGATTAAACCTCCTATCTGCCATCTTACTCTCTTTTCTCCCCTTTCCTGTTTGGACTTGAAAGTCGATTGGAGCCAGGGCCCTGACAGTTGACGGAAGTGCTGCAAGGAGAGAATATTTATTTACAGTGAGTTGAGGCTGATGCTTGTTCAGGATGCGGTTTCTTGCAGGAAGTTTGGTCCCCCACCCCTGGGTTTGATCATTTCTCCAAAAAAAAAAAAAAAAAAAAAGAAAGAAAGAAAAAAGAGAAAGAAAAAAGAATCTTGTTGATTGTTGCACATTTCCACTGTGACTTGAACAACCCTGCCTAACCTGTCTGCACTTGGAGCCTTCTCAGGGTGCACCCTGTAGGAGGGCCTGGAGTAGGCTGAGCAGAGCCCAGTGGGCCCGGCTCCCTGCAGATGTGTTCAGACACAGCAATAATCATTAGGCATTTAAAACAGGGAAGTAGGTTGGGTACACATGCTGGAGGCTGTGGTTGGCGCGGGCTGCTCTGTTCGTTAACAGGAACCAGTGCCAGTTAAAGTTGCTGCACTGGGTGGTGGAGAGGAAAGTTATTCTGAAGCACTGTGAGGCTACGGCTCACAGGGAGCAGGGAGTTACTAGTAACTGGTTTGGGTAGGGCCAGCTGGTGTCCCCCCAACCCCCTTTCTAATCAGACCAAGGGCAACACCGTCCAAAATGTGGGGTGCCTTTTGCTTTCGGGAGGCATGTATTACATGAGGAGAGACGGGCGTGTCGTGGAGCAGGATACTCTTGTACCTACTTAAGGTGTCGTAAGCCCCAAAGGCACTATAGAGTTTTCCCATGGACTGCCTTTTAGACATTAAGTCTTGCACTGTTCCCAGTGTTATTTACATAGAGAGAACCTGAGTGACTCAGTGCCTCCTGCTATGTTTCCCGTTTGTCATTAGAAATTATATACAAGGCAAGACAAAACTGGCAGAAGGCTGGGAGAAGGTCAGATCCCCCTCCTTGGGCTCTGGCACCTGATTAGATGTGCAAGTTCAGGGACTCTGGAGACGTTCAGAGTGTGAACACCTGCAGTCGGGCCAGCTAGGCCAGGTTAACACCTGCAGCTAATTGGGGGCAGGCTGGTCTAACACATCTTCCTGGGTTTCTTATAGTTGCTCTGGAGTAAGATATAGACTAAGGGTTGCCTCCAGAGAGAACGGACAGAATCTTCTGGAGTCTTGGAAACCTCTGGGGCTGGAGGCCTGCCTCACCATGGAGGTCTGAAGTCTCCAGTCAGGCCTCCCTTACCATCTGCACTCTTCCTTAGTTTTTGATCAAGTGTTCCCGACCCCAGGCCCATTCCTCCTGATAGCTCTGATAAATACTGTTGATAAATGACTTCTGCTGAAGAGGAAATGCCTTCATTGGGTGTCAGAGTCACTTCGAACCTGCTGTAGTGACACTTCAGTGTCCAATCCAAGGCAGGAGGCTTCTGGGAGGAATTTCTGCAAGTGTTAGACTCATCCCTGTTGATATCTGAAATTACCCAGGTATGGGCAGTGCTCAGTGGACATTGCAAATGTCCTTATGCTGGCTAGTTTGCCATCAGCTCCACTCAAGCTAAAGTCATCTGAGAGAAGGGAACCTCAATCAGGAATGCCTCAGTAAGATCAGGCTGTGGGCAAAGCTTGTAACTCATTTTCTTAATTAGTGATTGATGGGCGAGTCCAGTCCTGAGGGGTGGTGCCGTTCCTGGCTTGGTGATTGATTCTAGGTTCTGTATAAGAAATCCGGGTGAGCAAGCCATGAGGAGCAAGCCAGAAGGCACTCCTCTGTGATGTCTGCATCAGCTCCTGCTTCCACGTTCCTGCCCTGTTTGAGTTCCTGTCCTGACTCCCTTTGGTGATGAATAGTGATATGTAAGGTAAAAAAACCCTTTCCCTCACAAATTATGTTCATCATGGTGTTTCATGGACTCAGTAGAAACCCCCAGGACAGTCCTCTCTCAGTCACCCCCACCACCACCACTACCACCCTTATTTCCGTATTTCACTTTACCTTTCAAGATACAGAGTTTTAAAAAGTTTTGTTTGTTTGTTTTTGTAGATATTTATTTCATGTGTATGAATGTTTTGCCTGCATGGGTGTATTTGCACCACCTGTGTGCAGTGCCCCCCCGAGGCCAGAAAAGGGTGTCAGAGTTCCTGGAACTGTGGGAACAGACAGCTGGGAGCTGCCATGTAGTGCTGGAAACCGAACCTGGGTCCTCTGCAATATCAACAGTGAGTGCTCTTAAGCACTGAGGAATCTCTCTAGCCCCAAGGCATGTAGAAATAACAGGGACTGTGGATGTCGATGAGTTGGTAGGGTGCTTGCCTAGCGAGCATGAGGCCGTGGGTTCTGTCACTAACACACATTGTCTATAATCTCTGATTTGGGAGATGGGGAGAGGAGGAACAGGAGCTAAGGGCCATCCTTATCTGTAAAACAAGCTTATAGCTTGCTTGGGATATTTGATGTAGGAGACAGTGTGGTGAGGAAGGAAGGAAGGGAGTGAAGGAGAGAGGGAGAGAGAAGAGAAAGGAAAGAAAGGAAAAGTCTTTAAGCTCCTGTGGAAGGAGGGCTAGCTTCTTTGGATAGAATTTTCAGCTCTATGAGCTTTGTTTACTGAATATGACAGAAACAAGTGACAGGCTTGGTTTTATATCCTTTTTCATGGCTCAGGAAGTTGAGTGTTTGCTCTACCACCACAAGGACCAGAGTTCAGATGCCCAGCACCCGTAACAGCCAGATCTCAGGGCAGTTCGTATAACCCCGGCACTAAGGGATCAGAGACAGGTAGACCCCAGTGCCAGGCAATCAAGCCAGTCTCAGGAGAGCTTCAGGTTCTGTAAGAGAGTATCTTAAAAACAAAAGTGGACAAGAGATTGAGGAAAAATCCTGTGTCACCCTCTGCCCTCCACACACACTTTCATGGATCAACATACCTGCATGTACATGTACAGTCAGATGTGTACAGAGATAGTCAGGGTCCCTGGGTCCACTCACCTACTCTCTGGTTGGTGAGTGGTTATTGTAGGAAAGTAAGTATGGATTGAGGAAGGTTGCCATGTGTGTTATTGGTGAAGTTTGGTCTATGGTGTATGGCATTTGGGACAGAGAAGAAGAAAAGGAAGAGTGAACCCCACAGAAGCTCACTGCTTGAGGTGGATTTTGAAGCATGGTTAAAAGTTTTGGTGGCCTGGTGGCCTTTAATCCCAGCACTTAGGAGGCAGAGGCAGGCAGATCTCTGTGAGTTTGAGGCAGGCCTTTTGTTGATTCAAGAGAATAACAGCACCATGGTCCAAGACAGTAGCTGCAGATGTTTCTAGCTCTGTCTCTGAGACGTTTAGTACCTAGAAATCTTCAGAGTTGGTTCAGAATTCCTCATGAAATGGAAGGTTCTGAAAAAGATAGCATTAGGCATTGAGGTGTTAAGGTTGTCCTAACTCAGCTAACATTGGGCAGATCTGAAGACGTCTATAAAGTCAGAAAGAGAGGAAGTTTTAGAAGATACAGAAAATATTTGTTCCCTGGATTCCAAAAATTTGTCCCTGTCTGCGGGCTGGGGAAGGAACTCAGTGTGACAACATAGACTGTGACCAGCCATAAAATCCCTCCAGTGGTACTGACTTGGACCTGCACCTTATCCTCTTCACAGGTGCCTCCTGCCAGTGATGTTACAGAACCACAAGCAGACTGTGTCCAAAGCACTTAGCCTGGCATTTGGCAGCTGGCACGTTCTGGTGTTCTTGGTTTGCTTTTTGAGACAGTGTATGTAATCCTGGCTGTCCTGGAACTCACTATGTAGACCAGGTTGGTCTCACCACAGAGATCCACCTGCTTCTGCCTCCTGAGTGCTAGGATTAAAGGCGTGTGCCACCATGCCTGTCTAACCTGGCACATTTGAAAGTGCTTGCTCTGCCTCTCACTTAAAGCTTTATGCCAACGAACAGAGGACAGAGAAAGCTGGTTTCAGAGCCTCAGACCAAGCCACAACTGTCTTACTTTAACCTTTCATGGCTGACATTTGGGGTAGAAAGTTCTCTGTTGTGGGCTGTGCTGTGCAGTATGGGATGGATAATAAATAGATCCTGGCCTCTGCCCACTAGAGGCCAGCACCTTCCCTCCTGCATCTTCAGTGCAACAAGTGAAACCACCTCAGCCAGCCACGTGTCCAGCGGGTAGAGCCCAGGACGAGATGCAGTGGTCTAGATGACTGTCACAGTGCTGCTGCTGCTGCTGCGATTTACAAACCTCTCTCTAATGGAGGCTCTGCTCAGGGCAGACTCTCATTTCAGATATGGAAAAGGAATTACACAGAGGCAGCTGAAAAAACAGTTCTAGGCTATTTACAGCAGGGAATGTGGTTACCTTGTAAAAAACCAGTCAACCAATCTCTTCTGATACCCTGTCATCTTGCAGGAAAGAATTCCTAACATATACCTGGAATACACTTCTCATCCAACACCAACCTTGATTTAAATGATAAGGAACAGCTCATTTGACTGTGTTTTTAAAAATCCTACTTTTTCTGTCATGTGTGGGGTTGACCCCAGGGGCTCATGTACGGTAGACGTGTGCTCTACCACCCAGCGAACTCCCTTTCCAAACTCCCTACACTCTTTTTTTTTTTTAATTTTTAATAGAAATGTTTAATTATTGTAACGTGCACACAGCAGAAACTGTCTTCTTAACCATTCTCAGCATATAAGTCCAGTCGTGAGACGTAAATTCAAGCACTGGAGCATTCATTCTAGAAGTTTGTGTTCTGGACAAAGAGTTTAAACCACAGTTCCCCCTTTCCTGCTCTCTCCCTCTTGCTCCTGAGAGCTCTTGTTCTGCCTTCTGTGTTCATGATATGGCTACTCTAGATATCACATATATAGAGACTTATATGGTTGTTGTCTTTCTTTGATAGCTTAGCTCACTCAGAGTGTCTGGCATGTGTTGAAGACTGACTGATGTCCCCTGTGAGCGCTTGTCGATGTCCAGTCGGTCATCAGTGGGCCCTTCAGTCTTTCCACCTTTCAGTTTCTGATGTGTGGCCAGTGTCTCCCGAGAGTCCCTGCTTCTGTTCATTTGAGCTTGTGACCAGAGATGCTTTTGTTAGATCCTGACCAGTTGACTCTGAAATGCTCTTACTCTGCTTTCTTTGCTGGGGAAATAGACTCCCCCGCCCCCTTGACCCACCCTTCCCACCCTTTCCTGAAGGTTTCCATGTCCCAGTTGCTTGGTGCCTTTGCCACTCCCAACAGGCAAGCACTTGTTCTTTGGATCCAGCTCTCTGAATAGGAGTCAGGCAGCCACAGCCACTTGGGCTGTGGCCGGGTGAAGTTCCTCTAAGGCGTAGTTCTCTGATACCAGCCAGTGTGTAGGCAGTCCCAGCACTGTCAGTTTTAAAGAGAGAGGAAAGATGTCATGGTGAGAATGGCAAGCCACTGTTCTTTGCTGTAGTGCTTTTAAGAGCCCAGTGTAAATGTGTAAATGGAGTCTCCCTCCTGGCCTCAGGGAAACATTGCTACAGCCCTCTTCCACACTGTCCTGTAATCTCTACCAGTCCACCAGTGGGGGTGCAGAGGCCTGGGTGGCATGCTGTCTGCAGTTTCCCTGTAAATATGCTGCTTCTGCACTGGGATTCTCATTTAAGAAAACAGAAAGCTGAAAAGCAATATGTTGAAAAGCTGGTATCTATGGAGACTGCTTTTTTTTTTCTTCCCTTTCTTTTTTTCTTTCAAAATTAGACCGAATCGTCCCTAAATCTATGTAATTCTATTTGCAGACTGGGCCCACTAAGCCTCAAGATGAGGGCTAGTTCTTGGCCATCAACACTGGGGTGTGAGGACCAAGGGGTGGGGGAGGCTCACAGACATGTCGGTAGAGGAGAGATGACAGACCTGGAACGTTGCCTGTGCTGGGGAGTCCTTTAGGGGCGTGAAGCTCCTCACTGTTGGCCAGGAAGGTACAGTGCTCTGAGATAATGGAACGAACCAAGGCGAGGTCTACAGTGGGGTTTTCTGAAACTTGTAAGTAAGTGGTACTAAGGCTTGGGTTGTTGATTCCTGTTGTGCAAGCAACACAGACACCCGTTCTTTCAGTCCAGCATGGTCCATATTAAACAGTGTTGCTGGAGATTGAGAATACAGCACACCGCTCCTTCCTTTCTGCAGATGTGACATCCAAGGTTGGGCAAAACTATCTCCAGTAGCCTTAGGGAGTCTGCTTGTTAGTATCTCCCCGTGAACTCTAGTGAATAAACATGCTGAACATGCTGGCTGGGTCTGTTCTCTCTCTCTCTCTCTCTCTCTCTCTCTCTCTCTCTCTCTCTCTCTCTCTCTCTGTCTCTCTGTGTGTGTGTGTGTGTGTGTGTGTGTGTGTGTGCGTGTGCCTGTGTGTTGTGTATACATGCACGTAGAGACCAGAGGTCATCTTGAAGTACTTTCCTTGGTTGCTCTTTACCTGGCAGAAGCTCTTGGTTGCTCTGAACCTGGCTTCACTCACGTCACAGGGAGCCTGCCTCCTCTGTGTGAAATTCCTGTCAGAGGCTCAGCTTTTGTCCACGGATGCTGGGGATCAAAATCAGGTCCTCGTGCTGTGTGGTAAACCTAGTGAGCTAGCTCACCACTTAGGTCCGCCATCTACTTTTCTGAAGGTGATAAATGGCTCTCTTTTTGTTTTTATTCTGTGATTTTTTTCACATTACTGTAGAGATAGGGGCCAGAAATACATTTCTTTGGAAAATAAGGACTTATAATTGCTCTAGTTTAGTTCTGCTTTCTGCCGTTTCCATCACTGGAACTGGGGGTCTTACTGGAGCTCCTCACTTAAGCCCTCCTGCAGAACTTTTCACCCCTCAGGCCCACCTGTCTGTCTGCGTCAGCTTCCTTTCTCTTCTGATCAGCATTTCCTTTTTCCTGGGCTCCAGCCTGAGAGTCTCCATAGTTTGTCTTTAGCACAGTCTCCTTTTTCTCCTTACAGATACCCAGGGATGTCCTGCATGGCAATGATGGTTCCTATAAGGGCAGCCATCTTTTGTAGCTTGTGTACTTCTATGTTGAGAGAGAAGGTCATAGAGCCATTGCTGGATGTGTGTGATGCCATTTCCCTTAGGAACGCCCAGAGGACCTGCTCTGTTTGTGGGATTCCATCACATTTCCTCCCCCTGCCTTGATCAGAGGTCTTGGCCATGAGGGTGAGGGGAGTGGACACCCTGAACTCTGCACTCTGCACATGTGCTCGGTTGGTTTTCTTTCCCCTGCTTCATTGAAGGGCCATTGTTAGATCAAAGGGACTGAAAAGCTACAATGACAGCATTCTCTTTTTCAGAATGTTGATTTGTTACCAAATACAGAGCAGTGATGTTAGAAACTAGGGAAATAAGCCTTAAGAGACCACTGTCCACCTCTGGCAGGAAGATGGCCTCACAGAGCCTTCCCTTCATGCTCATGATCCTAGGATCCACCTCCTGTTGCTGCTGCTTTTCTCACCTCACAAGGCTCTCTACATGAGTTCAGGCTCAGGATGTGTCTGAGGTCCCACATCTAAAATGTCTATATGTGCACAGTATGGTGCCATCTATGACAAATAAAGACAAACAATCAGAGCACTGAGCTCTGTCATTTAACATCCCAGCTGAAGTAGGAAATTCTCCAAGGCTCCTTCAGATACCAAAAATCTATGAACAGTCATTTACATACAGTAGTTTAGGAATTTAATATGAAACCTTTTCAGGGTTAAATACCTTTGAAGGTATTTTTTACTGTGTGTGTGTGTGTGTGTGTGTGTGTGTGTGTGTGTGTGTGTATGTATGTATGTGTGTGTGTTGGTGTCAAGGTATATGTGTTGAGGTCAGAGGACAGCCTGGTATGCCAGTCTTTGTCTTCTGCCTTGTTTGGGGAAGTGTCTCTTCCTTGCCACTGTGTGTTCCACAGGTTAGCTGACCCACAAACTTCTGGAGATTCTCCATTTTCCACTTCTTAAGTGGTTGTGAAGACCCAGAGAACTCAGGTCCTCACATTTGCTCTGGAAGTATTTTACCCAGTGAGCCATCTCCCAAGCTTCTTTCACCTTGGTTCCCAGAATTCAATGTAAATTCCTTAAAAGTCATGACTGCATTCTTTGGTGTCTTAGAATATCCTTTTGTGTGTGTGTGTGGGGGGGGGGCATAATCTCACAATATAGCCCAGACTGGCTTGGAATTCACTCTGTATTCTAGGCTGACCTCACTTTACTATCTTTCCCACTCAGCCTCCTGTGCAGTGGTCTTTGCTGGTGTGCACCACCATCCCTGGCCTGCTTTCTCTCATGGTTCATTACCTAGCATGAAGAAGCTGGAAGTACGTGTTGGGAAGGGATTGGATTTAGTTTTTTTAGTCAATGCCTGTAGATCACCCTGCCTGCTCTGTGTGTGTTTATTTGCAGGTAGATATGAGGGTGGACTTCAGAGGGCAGCCTTGGGCATTTTTCCTCTTTTATTTTTGAATGTATTAAATAGTACAAACAGTCATTATGATGCTTAGGTTTTTTTAAAGATTTATTTATTTTATGTTGTATGTATATGTGTGCCTCAATGTATGTATATATGGAGTGTATGTACCTGATGAGCTTAGAACAGGTTATCAGATTCCCCAG
This sequence comes from Uromys caudimaculatus, assembly GCA_028551405.1. Taxonomy (NCBI): domain Eukaryota; kingdom Metazoa; phylum Chordata; class Mammalia; order Rodentia; family Muridae; genus Uromys; species Uromys caudimaculatus. The sequence goes on from CM052700.1 coordinate 44,525,101, forward strand.
GACTGGAGTTACAAGTAATTCTGCATCGCCATGTGGGTACCGGGGACTGAACCCAGGTCCTCTGCAAGAGCAGCCAGTGCTGTTAATCTCTGAGCCATCTCTAGCCCCCACATGATGCTTAGGTTTACAGTAATATTTTAGAGAAGACATTTGAGCCCTGCCTAGGGAAGTAAATACATTTGAAGCCAGTCAGCATCCAGCCATCACGTGGTCCTGGGTTTTTGTAAGGCCTGGATCTGTGGCTGATTATATCTAGGCTTCCCTGCACATCAAAGGATGGCAGATAGAGCAGGTAGACACTGACAATATCTTCACACACCTACCTGCAGTATAGGCACGTTCACACCCACCATCAGCTTCACAGGGAAGAGGAAACCCCCAGAGGTGCTTGGCTGCTCCTATGAATGACACAGAAACAGGTTAGTAGGCCTGAAGTGCACACAGGAAGCTAGGGAGGACTGGTGTCACCAAGGAGGAACACCACCCTTTGAGCCCATTTTATGCTCTGTTTGTGTAGGATGCACTTTTGAGCATATAGTTTTATTTCAGTGTGTAGACCTTTCTCCCTTCCACAATCACAGATTATTCCAAGTCTCCCTCACTTGTCCCTTCTCTTACTTACGTGTCAGATACCAGAGTGTTGCAGGCCTTTGAACGTGTTCCTTCTTGTTGACCTCATAAAGTTGTTCCCCTCAAGAGACTGTGTACAGTACAATAACAAATGCAAGGCCTAGCCTGCTCTGATGGACACTGTAATGCTCACATAGTTAGAAAAGGAACATACCAAAAGTCTGACACCCTCTCTTTGATTTTATAGTTTTAAAAGCAATGCTTCAAGTGGCTGGGCTACTTCAGGCTGACCGGCTGCATGTTCTTGAGGGTCCTTGTATATCAGCACTTTATGGCTTGACTTACACCCTCTGATGGCTGAAGCCTTACCTATAAATCTACTGCCACCATTGATTGGCTCTATTTCTGTGGAGAGAAAAGGAGTTGAAACAAGTCTCACAGGTCACTAATTCTTTCAACACTTAAGGAACTGGAGGCCAAGGTGGTAGGAAGTTCTAACCAGTAGGCTACCCAAACCCACTGTTACTCTGTCTGGGCGCGCATGCGTTCTTCCCTGGAGCCATTTCAAAGAACAGATTCTTAGCCAAATGATGACATTTTTTTCACCCTCCCCCAAACATGTTCACATTTCCTGCCAGAGTTAAGTGTTGAACCGCGTTGAAGACTAGACTTAAGCTCCATGTTTAAGCTGGAACATTAATGTAAATGCTGAGAGTTCTGATATTGGAGGAGATGGTACTTGAGGCTGTTTTAAAGCAGCAGCCTGTGTTCCAGAGCCATGGGTTTGGAAAAGCACAGCCTAGAAGGCAAAGCCAAGCTAGGCCTTGCCCTGTGAGGTGGGGCTCCAGCCAGAGGGCCCTGTGGAATTGGAGCAGATCGTTAGGCTGGGAGGGACAGGAAAAGGAAGCTTCCAGGGAGAGAAGAATGAGGGTCATTGGGCCAGGGCCCGGGAGGGTGCCGCAATTGTACTTTGAATGCAGGGAGGGGTACAAGGTCAAGGGCTGGGTCAGGTTGGCAGAGTAAGGAAAGGGGAAAATGCTGTGTGGGCTTGGGAGGACATGGAAAAATCAACCAGATAGATGTGGGAAAGGAGGGAACAGAATCATTCTAGGTCTGTGCTGGGTGGTGGCGGCCTCTACCGCAGCCTGCGTGAGAGGTGCATAGGCTGAGTCTGTCTGGTGGAGTCACCACAGACCCAGTCTGACCTCTCATTCATCTGGTACAGTGCCCTGTTCCAGGTGCCAGACTGCTCCCAGGCGTCCCCTTGGCACATTGATGGGTCCTGAGAAAAACTTTGCTTCTCCAATGGCTACATGCTTGTACAGGTGAAGGACTCTGAGAGTGCATGTTGGGTGGGCATTCCCCTTGACCTTGGACATCCAGTCCCCTCAGGCCCCACCCCTTTCATGTGTGTGTCTGTACATGGGTGCATGTGTTTTTGCAGGTGAGTGTCAGTATGGAGAGGTGATGGGCCAACCTTAGGTATCCTTCCTCAGGTACCTTTTTACCTTTGGGTTGTTGTATGACAAGGTCTCTCACAGGCCCTCCTGATCTTTTAATGTAGGTTCCTGGGATGGAACCCAGATTTTCATGCTTGAAAAGTGAGCAATTTGCCTACTGACAGCCCTTCCTTGCCTCCTTCTTTATCCTCCCTTCTTTCCCTCCTCCCTCCCTTCCTCCCCTTCCGTCTCCCTCTGTTTTCTTTAATACAGCCATTCTGTGTTACTTAGTCTGGCATCAGACATAGGATTTACCTCCTTCTCCAGTCACTGTAGAGTTCTGAAGTTCAAGTATGCACCACCATGCCTGGCAGGACCTTTGTCGGGTCATGTAACATTTCAGAGTAAAGCCAAAATTAATACTAAGTAAAAGGAATACGAACCAAGGAATGGATAAGAGGTTTGAATTCTTGAGTTAGATTTGCCATCTTAGGGTGGCTTGCTAGGAAGTTGGCTTTTAGGAAATGACAACTTGGAATAAAGGGGGTAAATTTCTATTGATTGGAGGCTAAGCAAGTAGAAAATTCGTTTAGCAGAATAAATATTCAGACCAGGAAGTCTGGTGATCAAGATGAGGTGGATTGGGGATGGAGTGCCTACTTCCTGTTCGTTTGCGTTGGTGACCCTAGCAAGTTACTTTGTCTCAGGGAACCTCAAGTTTTTTCTGTTTGGAAAGTGGCCAGGAGTCCTGGTGAGACTATGTGAGCACGAGGTCTTTGTGTCAGCTCTGATTAGGGAGGAACTCTAAGGCCTATTGCTGACACCTCGGTGGACCACATGGCTCTTTCCTGGGCACACACAGCCTAGCACTTGGCTTCTTGTTCTTTATGACAATTTCCCACCCGTCAGCTAATGAATTGGCACTGGATTCTCTCTTCTCACTAGAGATTTGTTCTGTCATTTAGGAGCTTGGGTGCTCATTTGGGTACCCCATCCCTTTTTTCCCTGGCTTACCTCAGCTACTTGTAGGCCTGGGGCACCACTCTGCCACTTATCTGGATACTTCCTCCTACCTAACTTCAGTAGGTTTTGTAGAAAAGATGAAAATGGCCGGGAGATGCCTGGGGAGGTGTGTCCCACCAGGAAAACCTGTTGGTACAGTGGGTGTCCATGTGTGCCTTTCCAGTGCTGGGGTGGCTGGGGCTGCTCTGTTGCTCTGAAAGCAGCCTGGCCAGTGACTTGTGTGTAGTCCCCTATGGCTACTCTGGTAGTCCCAGCAACATCACATGGCTGTCTCCCCACAGCTGAAGAGCCTGGGTGACAGACAGGCGCCATATGGCAGAGTTGTAAGCCTTGTTTTCAAGGTGGCAGAATGAGATGCTTCCTCTGGTCATTTCTCTGGAATCTGAGTAGGTAGCTTCATCTTTTAGAGATGAGACTGGGAGCTTGAAATACAGAGGACCCTGAGATTGAACATTAAAAATTTAATGCCATTTTAAAATAAAAGCAAATTCAGTAAGGAGCCAGATAATTTCCAGAATAAGTGGCAAAGGATTAACACTGTGATAAGCAGTGTCTCGTCGGATGAGTCCTGCTTCTTATTTTTTTCCCCTTGAACTTGGGATCCCTGCATATCACAGACAAGCATCAGAGCCCAGGATTCAAATCTGTTACTGAATCCTTTCCAGAAAAGCGGGGAAAAGCTACCAATTTGTCATCTGTTATACAATTTTGTAACCTTTCTTTTTCTGATATTTTTGTACTATTATTCACTCGGCTCGCAGTGCTGCGCCAGATTTGCGCCTGCTCATTTTACGATGTGTGCGTGGCTGTGGTCTGTGTTTTATAAGGAAGGACTGTGGGCTTAAGCTAGCAAGAGCAGGATGGCACATGCAGCAAAGCCTTACAATCAGGTTTTCCATGGCCACGGTGTGGTGTGGCCTGGCTATTTTAGGGTCTGAGTTGAGTTGCTTCACTCCCGGGGTGGTCTGCTGAGAAATGTTGGGTCATCAGGGCAAGCTCAGCAAGGCTGTCTTGGTAGAGGGAAAAAAAAAGAGTCTATTTCCCTAGATGGCAGGATTTGCAGCTTCTGATGTAGCTGGGAGAGGATCTGAATTTTGTTTTTCACTGGATATGCAAATCTGTTGGAGGGATGCTGCTAACCAGTGTGTCTTGAGGTTTTGGAGCGAGTTTGGCTTTGTTCTAGAAAGTAAGCGCAAATGCCATCAGCCAGGTGAGTGGGATGCAAGGCACCCAGGGAACCCCAGCTCTCCACAGACAGCGTCCCAAAGACAGCGACTTCCTTGGGAACTCATATTTTGAGGTTTTCACCAAATTTCAGCTCAATATTTAGTTCACACAGACGGAGCATTATGGAACATGTTAATTCTGTTTTTCCATTTTTATACAATGTCTCACAGTCCCCTTTCAAATACAATAGTCTTTCAGGTTTCGCTCCTAAGCATCTCTCTAACTTTCTATTTCCATTTCAATATTTCCTGCCACCCAGACATCAACAGATGGGCAGGAACGATGCAGTACCCCCCTTCTGCTCTGCCTGCTCCCCCCCACCCCTAAGTTCTCACACACCCGTGTTGAGTTCCGCCTCGCTGCCTGCTTCTTGGCACAGGCCGGTAGTTCCTGAAATGCTCAGAGAAGACCAGGAAAAAAAAGTGTTACTCAGGTGAGCCTGTCCAAGTTTATTTTTTTCCCCCTTAAAAAATAATCTCTTGGGGCTGGGGAAATGGCTCAGTGGGTGATGTACTTGTGTGCAAGCCACAGGTCCTGAATTCAGATTCCCAGAACCCCTATGAGGCTGCACTGCAGCCCACACCTCTATAAATCCAGTCCTCCTTTCTGAGATGGAGGGGAGAGAGAAACTCCTGGGTCAGCAAGGCAAAAAAGGGGCCTTGTCTTCTGACCTGCAGGCGTAAGCTGTGAGTCCTGGGTGTGTTCCTACACTCAGATTCACACATCCAAAGATTTAGGTAGCTAGACAGACAGACAGAGAGACAGACACAGTCACTTGCCGTCCTTTCTGTTTACTGCCACTTAAAGGGGTGATAACAGGCAGAGTACAGACTCTCCCTGGGGTTCTTAATTGTTAGTTCCCTTACATACAGTGACACCTTGGTGTTGTGGTCAGGCCCTTGGGTGATGTTGTAAAGGCCAGCACAGCTCTGATGAAGTCAGAGGACCCCCTAGCTTCCTTCTGGTTCCTAGCCTTCCCCCCCCCCCTGCACCCCCTCCCCAGTCTGTTTCTCTCTCTGTCTCCCTCTCCTTTTTTTTTTTTTTTTTTTTTTATGTCTTCTCCGAATGTTTGCTGGCTGCAGTAACGGAAATAGTGTAAAAAAAAAAAAAAAGAAGAAGAAGTCAGCCAACTACTCTCTGCGTGTCGGCACTGGTCCAGGGAGTTTCAAAGAGATATTTTATTGATTCAGTAATTGTGTGGTAGAAGGGACAGCTAAACTGTACCTCAGGGCGGGAAAGCCCCCCTCGCACACACTTCTGTCCCAGCCAGGCTGAGCATGCTCACAGGGTACGTGCAAGCTCAAGTGTGTAAATACCTCCGCCTCCATATGTGCCCTTCGAGGTTCTTTTTACTGTCTGTATGTGCAGGCCACATCTTGTGACACGGGCTGTCTTTTCTGTCTCTGAGTATCTGTTGAAGGGCTCTTTTTAAAACCTTACTCATGAAAGGTGTGTCACATGGCAGCTTCCTTACTGGAGGGCTTTCTGTCAGACCTCTTCATGACATCAAATCACAGAGCAGGCCTCAGCACAGACTTGTCAGGGTACAGTGGCCCTTTCTCAACTAATAAGCTGATTGCTTTCCAAACCTGAAGGGGTGGACTGAGCTGTTTGGACAAACAATTGAAAATGAGCTGTGTCAACTTTCACCACTGCTGTATTTCTCACTGGCGTGCATATCTGGGGTGTTCATCAATTTGGTTAGACAGGAAACATTTGCGACAAGGGCGTTTTGAAAACCAACAAGAGACTCAGAGGACCTGACAGAATGTCCTAGCTGGAGGTTAGGTGGCCAGGAAACATAGGGCAGCTATCAGAATCGCTTCCTGGGATGTCTTAGGTAGAGTGACGGCTCCTCTTTCACTACTGCAGTTACTGTGCTAAGGGAGTGAGGACTTTGGCTCTGGACAGGACAGTCTCATTGTTTCACAGGAGGAGAGAGGCCATCTCCCTTCACCTCAGGGCTTGATGCAGGCCTTTAGAGTGGGGCTTTAAGAACTGTCTAAATCAGGACAAACATATCTGCCTTAAACCTTTAGTTACTGTTACTGGGAGGAAAGCCCAGCCTGGCTGGCTTCTAAGCTTTCAGAAACATCTTTAACACCGTGGCTTCTGTTTTAACTCAGTCTTTCCATTGACATGCCTTTCTTTTGCCTTCACTCCTGCCAAGACTCCATGAAGCATGCATGTCACCCCACTGATACTGGATCACTGGAGGTGCTCCTAGCAGCCCCAGACCCTGCATGTATGTTCTTCTATTAAGGGAAGAATCAAATAACAAAAACTACAGATGTATGAATCTAATGATTATAAAAAGAACGGACATTCAGTATATTAGGATTTCTTTATTTTTATGTGCATTGGTGCTCTGCCTGCATGTCTGCAAGGGTGCAGATCCTCTGGAACTAGAGTTACAGATACTTTTGAGCTGCCATGTGGGTGCTGGGAATTGAACTTGGGTCTCTCTGGAAGAGCAGTTAGTGCCCTTAACCGCTGAGCCATCTCTCCAGCCCAGCCCCATGGACATCCCATATATTATAAGACAGTGAAAGATAGAGAGGGGTTCCCTCTAGGTGAATGACTGATTATCCCAGGAGGTTTTGCTCCTTTAGTTTATTTGAGGTGTCAGGGTTTACACAATCTTGTGTTATATATATTTAAAAATTCCTCAGCAGTTTTATGTGTGCATGTAATGAATTGCAGTTACTTCCCCCCCATTCCCTTTCCCTCCCCCTCCCTCTCCTGTTAGCGCCCATCCCCTCTTTCTCGTCCCCATTCAGTTGAATACCCCTATACCTTTTTCATCCTTCACTTCTCCCATTGAAACCCTTTTCTTCAAAAAGTTTCTTTCCTATTTTTATGTCATTTGCTTGCTTGCTTATTTATTTATTTATGATCTCCTGAGTTTAGCTAGGGTTCTTTGTATGAACCCAGGGATTATTTTACAGGCACATCAGAAACACTGAAGCAAGTGACTTCAGTGCAGCCAACAACCCCTCAGAGAGAGGTGGTGCCTCATGGACCCGTCCCTTTCCATGATTAGAAGGTGATTTTATCAGTGATGGGTTCTAGGGTGAGCGGGAGGTCACTACCTATAGAGTTGGAAAAGAGCTTTCTAGCCCAAAGGGACAGCAGCTGCAAAGACCCTGTGGCAGAGTGAACCTGCACTTGGGAAACAATGCCTCTGGCACCCCCCAGCCCCAATATACACAAATCACAGATTCTATCTTTCACCAGAACCATCTTTAGTTGGTGTATTAGTTATTTTTTTCAGCAAGGTGATCACATCCCTGATGGAGCATGCTCTTACCTACACTCACAGTTTCAGAGGGTTCAACCCATGGTCATTTGATCCCAAGTTTCTGGACTCATTGTAGGGCAGAATGTCATGGCAGGCAGGTTCAAGCAAGCTACAGCCCATAGGGGTACACTGCCAGCGAGATAGTTTCCCTCCCCTGAAGCCCCACCTCTCCATTATATGAGGTACCTGAGACTTAGCTGTCTCTGGGGATGTTCTCTGAAGATGACCACACAGTGGGAGCTTCCATCATTCCCTGCATGATTGCTAACCCAGTCAAGCTGACAGTTAAACTTCTTTATTGCACTTGGCTCTGATCTCTACCCCTGTGCGCTAGGCCCATTTCCATCCTTCCAGATAGCACTTCTCTGCTTTGCCTTATACTGAATATATTGAATGATTCTTATCTGAATTCTGTATATACAGAGACATTACATAATCCGTTTCTGTTCTCCTTTCCCACTTCTTCCACAGGCAGGCTCCCATCTGACAGGAATTCACAGATTACTTGATACATTTTTATTTATGCTGCCACTGCATTCTGAACTGAGATTCGAACCTACTTGGTCACCACTTCCCTGTGACTCCAGTCATCAGATCATCTTTGTTTCCACAAAGTGTCATGTTTTCAAGATCCTTAGGTCAAAAGGTGGGGTTGGCTCCTGACCTCTCTCAACCTCCCATGATTCTGCAGAGCTGGAAGGATGTGTCACCCACACACTGAAATTTGCTAGACTTTTTCCAGTCCTTGGCATGAAAAAATCTGGATGAGCCAGCATGTTGGTGATACCCAGCTGGCCTGTAGGCCTCAGTGTTGAACAGGCCATGCTATTGATTGATGTGGTTCAGTGGTACGTGGATGGACCGACATGGTTGGGATCTTGTCCATTTGCTTGAGTTTAAACAAGCCCAATTTAATGGCCCTTCATGTTGGATGAATATCATAGTAGAACCAAAAAAGTGTGTGTGGGGCATGCTGAGATATTCATAAATTACAGGTCTCTTTTTAGTTTTATTTTTTTTAAGTGGCTTGGCTCCTTTGCCTGAGTGAAGTCTGCCTTGGAGTGCCCCCATTTAAAATAAGCAAAAGTTGGGTTCTTATGACTAATGAAAAGAATCGGTCCTCCTGTCTTCTCATTCCACAGGTACTTAGGAAAAGCTTCCATTGCCAGGGACTCTGCAAGATGCTGAGAAGGCATTTCCTTCCATACCAGGAGGTAGAGTGGCTTCCAGCTTCTAGCAGTTTCCATCTCAATGTGGCCCCTTGAAAGAGAATCTGAAACCACAGCCTGTGTGAAGAGCAGGGAAACCAAGGCACCTTGTAGGTTATTTTCCTGACATTTTCAGTTGTGTATCTTCCCAGCTTATGAATACAATCTTAAAAGAGTACAAATATCTGTTTCTTAGCAAAGACAAACATGCAATAGCATTGTGTGCACCGCCCTCCTCCTACAGATGGCTCCCTCAATCCTCAGTCACTCCTCACATCTTACATTGGTGCTTCCTCCCTGTCTGCTCTGGGTGATGTATAGGGGTGACTTTTTGTTTGTTTGTGTTGGTTTTGGGTTTTGTTTTGTTTTGTTGACTGAGCCTTTGGTTCTCGGGAGCAAGAGTTGTGTCTTCCATTTGGGTCTGATAGCAGTGGGCACCATGTGAGCATTGTTTCTGACTCTCAGTTTTGTAGTTCTTCTGTGATGCCAGGCTCCTAGGCTGTGGAAGAAGCCATAACAAAATCAGAGTTAGCATGTTTCTGGGGTTTTCAGGAACTTTTAGATTCTGTGTCATTGGACTTAGACAGCTGGTTATGATTCTTAGGCCTCAAGCCCCACAATGCTCTAGTGGAAGCCCCTAGCACCCACACTGTATAGTGCTGCTGCAGCATGATGTGGTTTGGAAGATGTATCCTTGAATTGAGAGTCAGGAGAATCACACATGAAGGCTATTCTACCTGTGTGTGAGGTTCGGGTTGAGATTCCTCCACTTGTCCCCTTGCTGCTAGTTACAAATGTGCAGTGAAGGTTGTAGACATGACAGGCAAGGTCCCTTCCCCTGTTTCTGCCCATCATTGAGATATCAGAAGATGAATCTCATCTTCATTAGCACTGAAAGCTCACATTGAAGATTGACCCTACTTGACTGCTGTAGAGGTGTGAGTTCTGTCGGCTGCCTTCCAGTGCCACCGTCCCTTTGCTGCTATTGGTTGGAATATGGCTGAAGCATCCCTCAGACTGGTTCTTATTTGTTTCCATTGAGAACTAGGAGCTGTTGCGGCAGGAAGGTTGCCATTAGAAACATTTTTTCCTGATACACCCTTTTAGATTTATGGATATTCTCAGCAGCACACACATGACATTGTGTGACTTAAGACAATCAAGATGATTTAATCACATAGTATTTTACACTCAGCTAGTTTATAAGTAGAGGAGGATGGGATATAGTTATATTTCTAGTCTAAGGCTAGCACAGGACCTTGCTACACAGCAGGATAGATCCTCAGGTAATATCTGTAATATAAACCTCAGGCTGGGGTGCTCATCCCCTCTTGGTTTGCTCCTCCTCTCCTTCTCCTGGCCTTGGACTCTCTCCCACTGGTCTCTCATATCCATCCTGGGTCCATGTCTGAGCATGCTGACCTGCAGGAAGATTTTCATTGTCACCAGAAGCCTGTCTAATCCACAGGCCTCATAAAGGTGAGCAGTTGGTGAGGGGAGGCAGAGGGCACGCCTCTGGGCCTCAAGCAGTTGTCCTTGGCAGAAGTCCAGCGTGAGCCTGTCCCTGACAAAGGAGCACCACCCCCAGAGCCTGTGGCTGGGATGTTCCCAGGACCTGGGATGGTCTTGGGAGTGGGAGCTAGGAACTGCCTCCACCCCTTGGGATGTGAGCTTGAACTTACTCTGTGAAGAGTCTTGTAGTCCAGTGCCCTTCCTCATCTGCAAACTGGACTCATCAACATCTCAAAGGTGGTGTGTGCATGTGTACATTTGCTCTTAGGAAGACTGTTGAAGATCGGAATGTCTCTGGAGGCTCAGAGATGCTGCAAACTTGTTGGGTCACAGTCATCACTATCCTACAGATCTCAGTTGCTGGAGCAGAGGCTCAGAGGCTGGCCACTGGCCTGTGGGTGACCACCAAGAAAACTATAGCTTCCTGTCTCAGCTTAGATACCAGATCTCTACTTGCTATTCTGTTGTTTGTTTGTTTGTTTGTTTTTTATAAGAAAGTAAGGGGTTTGTACATGTGTCTATGTGTATGGGAGAACTGACCCAGAATTCATAGTTAACTCCTAGCTATTACGAGTAGGAGAGAAGAATTTCAAGATGGCCAGGGGAAACAATAGCGCCTGCTTTTATTCTTCTAATGGTGAACTTTGCCTGCTAGATCTTTCCTCCGAAGCGTGAGAGGTCACTAGCAATATCAATTAGTTACTTCCACCTTTAATTGGAGGGACTTGTTGTAACTCGAAGGATCCTCTTTTTGGCTTTCTTTTTTTATTATTTTTCTACATGCTGGGCTCTTTGAAACAGGTATTCTTGAGCAGGTAGAAACCTGTTTGCGATTCTGGGCTCTCTTGACCCCAATGGGAAGGTGAGAGGGAAGGGAGAGGGACCCATCCTCTCACCATTTCAAGTGTGGTACTCAGACCCGCAGGCAGTCCAGCTGCTCAGTGTTGGTTGTGCTCTGAGTCCTGGACTCCTCCCTGGGCATCCTGAATCAGTCTGTTTTTCACAAGATCTACAGGTAATTCATGGCCATTTATTTGAAGAGCAGTAGAACTTTTAAGGTTGTGTGAACTTTTTTTTCTCATAATACTGTAATGCAAGACCGGTGAAAAGATAGCTCAGTTTGTGAAGTGCTGGCCTCACAAACATGAGGACCTGAGTTTGATCCCCAGAACCAGGTTTAAAATCCTGGCATGGGCAGTGGTGGAGAGTGCTTGGAATCTCAGTGCAGGGGAGGTGGGGCCAGTTCAGCTAGCCTAGCATGAGATCCTGTCTCAAAACACAAGGTGAAGGGCACCTGAAGAATTATGCCACAGACTGATCACTGGACCCTACATGCATGTGCAAACATGTTCATGCATGCATACACACATGGGAAGTAAATTGAAAAACAAAACAAAAACCTGTAAGTGTAAAGCGAGAGGATGGTTGTCAGTTGGACATTCCAGGATGCATGTGCTTGCCTCTCTCTTCTAGAGTCATTTCATTGCCGTTCCCTGTGATCTCCAACCCCTTACATGCTGTCTTTGACTTGATAAAAGGCTATGAAGTATGACTGAAACCAGTGAGGGTGATCGTGTTTCATGTAGCTTATTACTGTTGATATGCCAGGACCCCCTGAGAGTGTAAGGTGCTTAGGAAGATGCACCATGGCTCTTGGTGACTGCAGACTGTCTTTAAAAGTTGGACCAGGCTGGTGAAGCATTTCAAAAGAAGAAGATGTGTGCATGATGCAATGGGAAGCCAAGGCTGCGTCAGTGGAGGCTTGCAAGGCAGCAGGCTCCTAGTCCGATGGCACGGCCCCGTCAGCAGCTGTGAGGCAGTGGGGGTCTAGGCAGCTAGTCCGATGGCACTGCCCCATCAGCAGCTGTGAGGCAGTGGGGGTCTAGGCAGCTAGTCCGATGGCACTGCCCCATCAGCAGCTGTGAGGCAGTGGGGGTCTAGGCAGCTAGTCTGATGGCACTACTGTCTCAGCAGCTGTGAGGCAGTGGGCGGTCTGAATCTTTAAAGAACCCCACTAGTCTGTTTTTTATTTAAGAGACATGCAGTTGGTGGTAAACTTGCCATTCTGATAGAGGGCTTTGGGCAGTGGCTTGGTGACATCATGCCATTCTGATGAAAGAAGAGTAGAGCCGGCCATTCTTTGGTCAGGACATCTTGAAAGCAGCAACCTTTCTATTTCCAGAGCAAAGCACGTGCTCTGCAGGTGTCCCTGTCTCTGGCCGGCTGGTGAGCAACGTTTTCATACTGCGGTGGTCCTAAAACAGGATGGACTGGAATTTATTGTCATGTGCTGAGGAGCTGGCCCTCAGATAATGAATGCTTCTTTGGAAAAATGTCAACGTGTATAAATTCAAGATTATTTAGGAAACACACAATTTCAGTTGCCTTATTGAATAAAAAGATAACTAGATTGCCCTGGCATACAGAAAATATTGAAACATGTAGCTTTATTCTTTTTTTTCTGAAATTAAGAACAGGGCATAAATTTACCTGAGGGTAGAGGATGACATTGCAAAGCTAAATTCACCTCTAATTTGGTTAATTTTTTTATCATGATGTCAGAATGGAGGAAAACGGTATTCAATCATTGCTCGATCACCTCCGTTCTTCCTGTCTGTCTGTCTTCGTTTTCTTTCTCTAGAGACTAAGTTGTTGGTCTTCAGGAAGCACCAGGCTTTGGAGATGGTGGTGATGGTGATGATGGTGGTGGTGGTGGTGGTGGTAATGATGATCGGTTTTCCATTGATAACTCTGTCCCTTGCAGACTGATAGCATTTTTGATGTGGACCTACCTGGTTCAGTCTTAAGGGCCCTCCCAGGATGAAGCTGCATGGAGTGCCGATGTGCAAACTGACAAGAGCAGGACATGTGATTTATTGTATGAGCCTGGGATTTGCTGCTGAGGTAGGAAATGGAGAGGTGGAAGAGCCAGGCATCCTTAGACATGACCTTTCCTGACCAATGAGGACCGTGGGTGTGGTCTCAGTTTCACATGTAAAATATGTAAGGGTATTTGTATAAGTCAGGAGGACCTGAGTTGAATCCCTCAAATCCATGCAGAGAAGAGATGACACTCTTGACATTTCAAAGCTGGGTTAGTAGAGGTGGAAAAAGTCCCCGGAGCTCACTGGCCAGCCTAGCCTAAACCACTTAGCAAATCCCAGGCCTGTGAACAACCCCGTCTCAAAGAGACAAGTGGACATGGTCCCCATACACATCTATACATAGATACAGATGGCCTTGCATATACAGGAGCATGCATTTATGTGTATAGTATGCACAGAGGTGACAGACATTTATGTGCATATATAGATCTTTCCCTCTGTGTGTCTCTCTGTATGCTTATATTGATGCCTGTGGCTGCCAGTATGTTATTTTTTAGCGCTCAAGATCAGACCCAAGGTTTTGCACATGTGAGGTGAATACTCTGCCACTAAGCTATGTCCCAAAGTCACCCATGCAGGCATTGGACTTGTGAGCCTCAGGCCTCAGCCTCATGAGTAGCTGCGATTATAAACCTCTACCACCAGGCTGTGTGTGAGTAAGTGGTGTTATTTATATTAACCCATTTAGGGGTCCCTTGGTAGAAACCTTTGAGATGCACACTTCCTCCATCACATAGGAAAGGACACTAGTACTGAGAGACGGCGTGAAGACTGAGCATCCAGGTGGTAGGGAAGCCAAGCTTCTCTCCCATTCTCTTCTATAAAATCAGTTCCCTTGCTGTCCTTGTCACTTGCTGGGTTCTGTACCCTCACTGTTGTTCTTTCTTTACATATTCGGGATATACTGTGCCTAGTAATTTTCTGTGATTCTTTTTTTATTTTTAAAGATGACTTTAAAATTGTTTTTTTATCCACGTAAAGTTAAGAATTTTGGCCGTCAGTGGAAAGTGTCATAGAGTAAATAATGTAAAATAAGTATGTATGTAAGCTACACACTACAGGGGCTGGGAAGATGGCTTGCTGGTTGAGTGTATATGCTGCTCTTTCAGAGGACCCGAGTTCAATTCCCAACACCCATGTCTGGTGGTTCGTAACTGCCTACAACTGCTGCTGCGGGGGATCTGATGCCTCTGATGTCCCAGAGTGCCTACACACACTCTCTCTCTCTCACTCACGTACTTAAAAGTAAGAGTAAAACTTTAAAATAAGTACTTCATCGTTTAAAGAGTGTAGGGTATTTATATGTGTGTAAGGATGTACTCTTACTCGTTTGTTATTTGAAGCCAGCCTATCACAGGCAGACAAGCACACAGTTGGGAGATAGTGAATGAGTCTTCATGCCTGCTACTTTGTTTCCGATGTATGGACTATCAGAGGCCAGTCTGAAGGCAATGGCCCTTCACTTAGAGCAGGTTGAGATGAACCATGTTGGTGGATATGTTGTCTCTGTCATACTGTCAAGAGCAGGTCCAAGCATAAGACCTACTCCAGTGCTGTGACTTTTTACAAACATCAACTTTTGATTGTTTTTCCTTTTCAATTCTGCTGCAGAAGTCAGAGGGCATCCTTTTCTCATTTCTCCTTGTGGATTACTGTCTGCCATTCTGAAATCCTCAAGATACTGTTACATAGTCTTTCAGAAGTAAGAACATCTGGCCTCAAGTGGATAACTGGAAAAAAAAAAAAAAAAAGATACAAATTGTGTCTGCTCTTGAGTAACCCCTGGTGTAAGGTTTATACCTTTCCCATGAACTTTGGGTACCAGACTGTTGTTTTGGCTCTGACCTGGGTATAGGAACACATTATGGTTCTGACAGTCACTAATGTATTTATTAGCTCCTTGGACTGGAAGTGAAGGTCCTAACCCTTTTACCACTCCAAAAGAATTAGAGAAAACGTACGAGCATAGAGGGTTGGGAGGATGGCTCAGCTGGTAAGTTATTGCTGTGCATAGATGTGGATGAGAGTTTGGATCCCCACAAAAGTGGGGAACATAGACCACGTGCCTGTAGTTCCGCTGCACCTACGGTGAGGTGGGAGGTAGAATTCTTCGGAAGCTCATGGTGGGGAACAAGAGACCTCACCTCAAACAAACTGGGAGGCAGTGTTCCTCTGACTTGTACACTGTGCCTTCCCATGCTCACACCCAGGCCCTGTACTCACATACATGTGTATGCACACCACATGCAGAGATAAAAAAAAGAACCAGCATAGATCCAGTATAAAAAACAAAGAAAACACAATTGCATTTATAACTTGATTCCCGATTCCAGCTCTTTATAATAGCTCATTTACATTATAGGGCCAGTGAGGGAATATTCTGCTATAGAGAGTGTAAGGGGGAAAAAACCCACATCACTTAGCCTTTGATTTTTGGGTATTATTAGCCTGTGCTGGTGAATGTGCAAATAGCTTTTCTGTGGTCTCTTGTTGTATCCCTGTGAAGGTTTTGTGGGGACTCATGCATGAAGCTGACCTGGGACCAGCTCTCAGTTTGATTGTTTTTTAATAGAGACAAGTTTGTCAGTAGAGACACAGAAGTGTAATGCTACATAGGTTATTGTCAATTCTGTGGTCATAGGAATAGCTTAACATGGCATTCAATGGAGAAACACACACACACACACTCACACCCCTTTACACATTCACATGTACGCGTGTGCACATACACACTCACACATGCACATACTCCATAAGCACACAGAATTTTACTGTCAAACTGGCAAGAAAAAGTAGTGCCAAATGTGGTCTGAGTATTGGCATCTTCATGAGTAAAAATCACATGAAAAGCGCTCACAGGGGAAGGAAGAAGAAGAAGGAAAATAAAATTAAAAAAAAAAAACTAGGCTAACTGTGCAACAGACCACATTTCCTATCCACAGTCTGTCTTCTTGGGGTGTTTGTCTAAACAGCTTTGCCAGTTTTTCTAAACAGAACTGCTGGTGTCCTTGATCTGTAATCGGAAGAGCCTCCGCTCCGAGGACCAAATGCTCGTTGGGTTGAAAGTTCCTTTATTTGGCCAAATTAAACCCAACAGCCTCAGCTCTGCCCAAACTTGAAGCTCATCCAGGGCCAGCTAAGATGCCAGAAAAATGACAGGGTGCAGTAACTCTTCCCTGTTCCTTTGATTAAAAGGAATTCCGTTCCCTGTGAGTACAAGGCTTTTTTTTTTTTTTTTCCTTCTAAAATCTGGAAATGTATTACTTTGATATGGTCTCAGATGCGAGTTTTAAAAAATATCACAAGAGGCTCCATGTGGTTGGTAGAATGATAAGCGGTGGTGTTAAGTTCTCATGTAGATGGTCCGTTATTTACTATTTTCTATGCCATCCTTAGTGTCTGCCGGAGAAGCTAGTCCCGAAGCACAGCGCTCATTTTTCCAAGGACAACTTGGGAAGGTTTTTGTGGTTTTTTGTTTTGGTTTTTTTTGGTGTCCAGTCTTACACATCTTAGCCTAGAAGCTCAAATACAGAGATAATTGGAAATCTAAAATCAATACGAATGGACCATCGCCAAGGCGAGACAGATGCTGGAATAAACCATCTGTAAATTCCATGATGGGAGAGTGTCTTAGTCAGGGTTTCTATTCCTGCACAAACATCATGACCAAGATGCAAGTTGGGAAGGAAAGGGTTTATTGAGCTTACACTTCCATGATGCTGTTCATCATGAGAGGAAGTCAGGATTGGAATTCAAGCAGTTCAAGGAGCAGGAGCTGATGCAGAGGCCATGGAGGAATGCTGCTTACTGGCTTGCTAGCTTCTGGCTTGCTCAGCCTGCTTTCTTATAGAGCCCAAGACTACCAACCCACAGATGGTACCACCCACAAGGGGCCCTCCCCCCTTGATCACTAATTGAGAAAATGCCTTACCTCTGGATCTCATGGAGGCATTTTCTCAACGGAAACTCCTTCCTCTGTGAAAACTCCAACTTGTGTCAAGTTGACACACAAACCCAGCCAGTACAGAGAGGTTGGGGCTCAACATGTTTATCTGCATCCCATGAGCCAAACCAGGAGGGGGCTGCAAGGGCGTACCATGTGATTTCAGAGCCCCTTTCATGCCCACCCCAGCTCCACCTGTTGCTTGGAGTGTCTTTGAAAACTTCATGGGACATTTCATCAGCATCTTCTTTAGTCTTTCCTCTAACAGGATTTTAGTCAAAGACTGGGCATTAAAAAAAAAAAAAAAAAAAGTCATTGACTGGCCTCTGTCTAGCCTGCCCTTTGTTGAGCAGTCTGAGAGATCTTGGCAAAATGAATTAAGGTCACCTATTTAGGATCTCTTTGCTGGCTTTCCTTGCACAAAAATGATGAAAATGGGGTTGTGTTGGCCCCGCTCGGAGGTGGGTATTTCCTTCCCTTCTGGCTATGCCTTACGCTGCTGCTTGTACCACAGGGCCTTTGCATATGCTGTCCTTCTGCCTGGACATTCTTTCTTCACTTCATCTTCAGCTCTCACCTGAATATTACTATGTTAGCATAGAAGGAAGGCCTCACTGATATTACTGTGTTGTCATATGTCTTAATCTGAGTTTTTATTGCCATGATGAAACACTATGACCCAAAAGCAAGTTGGGAAGCAAGGGCTTTATTCAGTTTACACTTCCACATTGCTATTTATCACCAGAAGAAGTCAGGACAGGAAGTCAAACATGGCTGGAACCTGGAGACAGGAGCTAATACAGAGGCCATGGAGGTGTGCTGCTTCCTGGCTTGCACTTCATGTCTTGCTCAGGCTGCTTTGTTATAGAACCCAGGACCACCAGCCTAGGGATGGCACGACCCACAATGGGCTGCCCTCCCACATCAATCACTAATTAAGGAAATACCTTCCAGCTGGATCTTACAGAGACATTCTCTCAATTAAGTTTCCCTCCTTTCAGAAAACTCTAGTTTGTGGCAGCTTGAGGTAAGACTAGTCGGCACAGCATCCCTCCTGCATTTTCTCTTTGCCTTAGGCAACTTATTTTTGAGACATTCTTTCAAACATTATCTTACTAGATCTTTGTCTCTGTATTGGTAACTGTTTTCTTTACTGTCTCCAGGAGGCAAAAGGATACATTTCTGTTTACTGCTCTACTGTCTAAGCAAATGGACAGATTTGTTACATTTATAAAAACATATGCTTTGTAAAAGTCATAACTTTGTCATCATTTCTTAAGCAAATGATGATGATGGGGGTCTTGAGCTACCAGAGGAGGGGATGCTAAGAGCTCTACTTTCTAGAATTTTGAGCCCCTGTGAGGAGTTCTGCTTTACAACTATTCCAGAGAGTTTACTTACACATTAGGAAGTTACACTTCAAGAGGTCCATGCTTATCAGTTCCTCCAGGGTGTCTTTGTGTGAAATGGGTGACTATATGTTTTAGGGCATTAAGGAAACTTGTAGTCCCCACTATTTGACCGTCAGAGGTGCAATTGTCACACACTCCCACTGAGAAAACAGACATGTTCCACTTAATCTAGACTCCTGTTGAAGGATTATGCCGGTTTGTCTGTCTTTGCCTGCTTGTTTCCTTCCTGCCACCTCACATGAACCTCTTGAACCTCCCCTTGCTGGAATCATTCTCTGTCTAATAAAGAGAGCTGGATCCCATGATAGGGACGCTTCCTTCTGCCTCTCACATTACAGATTTTACTTATATGCATATTTGATCTCATATTGAAGACCTAGGTTAAAATAAAATCAAGCCATGTATTTTCATGTCCACATGTCAGAAAGGCTGTGCACTTTCTTGGACGCACAGACACGGCCTTGTTGTTGTCAATACAAGAGCACGATCCTAAACCGTAGATTGAAAAGCTGTCATGCTGACAGACAGCTGTATTTGGGGTTTTGCTCTGTGGCTGAGATGCCAAGTTCCTAGCATTTCCTTCTGTTCCTTGTGGTGGCCATAGAAAGCCCTGTACCTGATAGGTAATTATTGTACCATGGAGCCACATCTCAGTCCTACTGGTACTTTTTCATGAGACTTTAAATAATCTGTAAGTGCATGGATTTTCTGATTCATCCAGTGGCCTGTGCTTAGGGTTAGCGTTTCAGGATTGTTTGATATTGTGTGACATAAATCTGTATAGTGTAGAATCATTAAGTGTGACTACACATCCGTTTCTCATCTTTGGAATCCATGTGACTATGGCAAGGGGGCGTGGTTATGCAACAAATGACTCTTAAGAAATTGAGAACGTGATGACATCATTCCATGCACCTGGCTTTCCCAATGGGACACACCTATCCTAAACCTTGGCTGTGCCCTTTTAATTTTTCAAACATGAAGTACATGCAAAGCCTAGCACTCTGATTACGAGTGTGGCCATGAACTCCGCACATGAAGCCAGATCCAGGATTCGGACTATGAAACCTGGAGCGCGGAGACTCCACTGACCCATCTATGAGTGCTGCTTGAAAGCTGAAGAGCCTGAGGTAAGCTACCTCTTTCTGTCTGGTTCTTCCTCATAAGACATTACCACATGCATGTCTAGTCCTTCCAGGTCATCCTCACAAGAAGCATACCAGATGTCAGGGATCCAGTTCTCTCTTGTTCCGTGAAATTTATCCTCTCTCCAGACTCTGTCTATAAGTGGAGTATATCCCGAAGACTCTAGGAGGTTCTTCTAGAATGTTCTTAGACTACAGGCAATTTCTTCTCTTGGTTCCCTATTTTTGTAATTGGAAGCTAAATTTTCTCTGGCGAGTCCTCAATTGGGCACACAAGTTTATGGTAGGAAGTCAAGAACTCTGGGCTCCCTTAACTGATGACAGCTGTTTTCTTGGCTTCTTCAGGCTACAAGCTGGGACCCAAGGGGATGCAGACCCCATAGCCTTAACAGGGAAGCTGAACATGGCGTGGATATTAATGGCCCTGTATAGCTTGTGTGCTCACGATCTGATGCAGAGGGTAGTTTATGACAGCTGGCCACAATACAGAGCCAGGAAACAGGAAGCCCCCAGCATAGTTAGTGAGTCTCTAGGAGGTAGCTGGAAATTGTTCTTGAACCATATCTACACAGGAGTGAACCTGAATTAAATGGTGGATGGTTGGAGTGGCCAGTAAGGCTGAGAGTCAGCCTACAACCTGGCTGCTAGTTTCTGCCCTGTGTGACCATGTCACTCCTGTGAGTCAGCTTGATAGGTGACTTTGCCTGGGACCTCCATAGCCTGAGGATGAATGTGTTGGTGGCTTCTGTACTTTACCTTCTGACCTCAGATGGCTCTTTCTATCTTTCGCTCCTTTTATTGTTAATAAAAAATGAACAAAAGGAAAGCATATATACATATACATATATTTGTGGAGAGGAGAAAATATATTAGTGCGTTTGGAATCATTTTGTGGTATTTCCTTCCATTGTTTCTGTCAGGCTTGACCCACTTATGTATATATTTATCAGCGAGGTCATGCTGCACATGTTGCTTGCTGGTTTGCCTTTTCCCTTGAAAATGTATCGTGGGACTTATTTTTATGTGCATCCAACCCCAGAGTAGATGTGTGGAGTGTGGTAAGACAGACAACACCGTGTTGACGGGTGCGATGGAAGGTTTGGGTGTGGCATGAAAGGGACTGTCCTCTGCAGCTAGATGTTTGAACAGCTGATAAACAAATGTCAGAGGGGAAATCCAGTGAGAGGTGAGGAGACAGATGGGAAGCACGTAAAGTGATGTGAGTGTGTGTGTGTGTGTGTGTGTGTGTGTGTGTGTGTGTGTGTGTGTGTTGCTGTGCAGTGTTGATAATGCAAGTATATTTTCTAATGCCACAAAGCATTACCATCTGAGCACTGTATCATTTATTTCATCACTGGATTTTGGGCGTAGGCTATTTGTGTGTGTGTTTGTGGTCTGAGTAGCTATGAAGCGAGTTGGTTTATTTTTGGCTTTGCTGTTTGTTTTTCCTCTCCATCGCCATGGCTGTGTTTTGAGGGACTTGAGCCCTGTGAATGAACTTAGGCCGTCATTTGTGCATGATGGAAGGCAAAGCACCTACTGAAATTCTACTTGAAGTTTTTCTTCTGCCGCAGGATGAGTGCAGGTGGCACATTTATTTTGCAGCTGGCCAGCCTATATTAGGCAGGACAGTGTTTTTAATTAGAGAAACACCTTTCCTGTCAAACATATTTATTCTCCCGGTCTGTTTCTTTCCCGTTATGTACATGTTAGTTGCAGCAGTGCCCAGATGCTCAGTGGGAAGGGAGAGAGGAAGGACGGTCCTGGTGGTGGAGCACTGCAGGACCTCCACCAGAAGGGTTTTCCTCTCGGTGTCTTCTATGTCTGCTTACTCAAACAGAGGATTTGGTTGCATCATTTTAAAGCATCGGGAATGGCACGTATCTCTCGGTTGGCATTTACTTCAAAGGGCAGCTAGGTCGCTTGTGCCCCATTTGTGGTTGGCCCTGGCTTTATGCTCCTGTCCAGCTCACGAGGGCCACGGCAGCGTGTTGTGTTGTGTTTGACTCCTGAGCAGAGTCCCAGCATTGAGATCAAGGCAGAGAAAGCATTGGGGCCCCTTTGATCCGACGATATTCCTGACTTCAACAGGTATAAACCTGACCTTTGCCCTACCCTATAACCCCTTAGCTGTCATTACTGAAGATAGATTAGATGGCAATGATTTTGTGCCCTTGTGGGGTTCTAGGAAAGAAATCAGAGGCAAAGAGACACCAGGGAACTTCCCCAAAGGGGCAGAAATCCGAGTTTAGATCTCTGGTTACCATGCCCTCCATCCCTCTTACTGACCGTCCGGGAGTTTGAATAGACAGTTTTGTGTTTGTTACTTTCCTCACTGATGTGACAAAATGTTCCCCCTCCTACCCCCAAAAGGAGCTACAGGGAGGCAGGCTCTGCTTAGGCTCACTGTTTAGAGGTGCTGTTCATCATGGCAGAGAAGGCCTAGCTACACAAGCGAGAGGCAGTGGGTCATATGGCATTAGTACTTAGGGAGCAGAGGGAAGCCAGGTAGTGGTGGCGCACGCCTTTAGTCCCAGCCCTTGAGGAGGCAGAGGCAAGCGTATCTCTGAGTTTGAGGTCAGCCTGGTCTACAGAGCAATTTCTAGGACAGCCAGAGATACCCTCTGGTGTGTGTGTGTGTGTGTGTGTGTGTGTGTCTAGAGTGAGTGTATGTGTATCTGTATATGTGTGTAGGGTGTGTGTGTGTGTGTGTAGGATGTGTGTTTATGTGTGTGTTTATGTGTGTGTTTGTGTGTGTGTAGTCTGTGTGTGTAGGGTGTGTGTGTGTATGTGTAGGGTGTATGTGTGTGTAGGCTGTGTGTGTGTGTACAGGTGTGGGGGTTGGAGACAGAGGGAGATGAACACAGGTGCATAGCTCATTTTCTCCTTACTCACTGCACAGCCCCAGCTCAAGGGTGCTGCCCACATTCAGGCTGGGTCTTCCCATATGATTAAACCCAATCGAGAAATGCCCTCACAGCGGTGCCCAGAGGTTTGTCTTCCAGGTGTCTCTAGAAGATCTGTCAGGTTGAGAATATTCACCATCAAAATTACTAAACAGGCAGGGCAGTGGTGGCGCACGCCTTTAATCCCAGCACTTGGGAGGCAGAGGCAGGCGGATTTCTGAGTTCAAGGCCAGCCTGGTCTACAGAGTGAGTTCCAGGACAGCCAGGGCTACACAGAGAAACCCTGTCTCGAAAAACCAAAAAAAAAAAAAAAAAAAAAAAAAATTTACTAAACAGGAGAAAGGACCATCTGTCCACAAAATGGAGGCTGTTGGATAGAGTGCAGAGGCCACAGGTGCTGCCGTAGGGCCAGCAGGTACCTCCTCTGTTTTAAAACACTTCTTGTTCTTACAGTGGCCATGGTGGTGTTAATCATTTCTGAAACCTAGGCTTTATGCATCACTTACAGTTCGGAGTAAAATGATGTATTTTTTTTCCTGGGATGGGTCAACTCCTCAGGGATGGGTGGGTATTGCATTTCTAGTCTGACTCCTGACCATATTTGCTGATGGAGAGAGAAATCAAGACTCAGTGACAATGTGACTTGTTTAGGATCACACCTACTGGTAGCCAAGGCTGTAATGGAGTCAAGGTTTCCCTCCTTCCAAAGTTGACAGTGCTTAACATGGCCTGCCGTTCTCAGAAAGAAAGAGCTGCCACCCTTCATAAGAGGCTTTACTTTCACTTGCCAGCATCAGTACACAGAAAAGATGTAAAGATGCGGTGATCAGTGGCTTAGGAGATGGCTCAGCTGGTAAAGCGCTTGCCATGCAAGCTTGAGGACTTGAGTTCAATCCCCAGGACCCTGATTAAAAGAAAAAAAGCCAGTCGTGATTTTATTTCCAGTGCTGGGGAGGTGGAGACAGGATTTCTGGGGTTTGCAAGTCATCCATCCTAGCCTGCTGGGTATGCTCCAAGCCAATGAGACTTTGTCTTAAATGACAAAACCATCGTGAACAGTGACTGAGAAATTATGCCAGATGTTGTCCTCTGGCCGGCATGTGTGTTTGCACAGACACTCATCCACACGTGAAGGTTCATATGCATGTTCTTACTTGTGTGCAAACACACACATACACACACACACACACACACCTTTGTTGAAATCACAGGACAGATTATTTTCTCTTGACTGGAAACTGGAACAGACATGTGAATGGACGATGGAACTGGGTCACCATTTTGAACTCATCATCTGCATTAGGCAGTGCCAAAATGCAACCATAGGTACTCAAGAGCCCATGTCTGAGAAGGGATGAATTCTCTTGCTTTGCAGCACACACATGACATCAACACATCAGCACCCCTAAAGGAAGCCCTCCGAACCTACATCTTCTGGAGCTCTGGGCTTGTTATCATTCCACAGATATTAAACCACATGTGATGAGGAGGCACACAGCCAGTCAGTTCTCAGCATGAGCAGAAGGAGAGGGAGGGAGGGAAGAAGGGAGAGAGGGAAAGGGGGGAGAGCTTACTCTTTTAGGGAAAAAAAATTAAAATGTTTATTCTGCAAAAAATAGACATTAATTTTGACACATTGTGACATGTAACAAAAGTGAGTCTTTGGACACTGGAAAGGTGAAGTGTCCTGGAGCAAAGCGAGTGTTTTAAGTCTGGATTTTCTCATGATATGTGCTGCAGACACACTAGAAGCAAAAGTCTGTGCTCAGGCAAATTCAGAACATGTGTTCTGCAATTCTCCTGGGAGGAGCGGCACATGGAACTTGGAGATACTGCTTGGGAATGGCAGCCATGCTCTCCTGTGCCATCTTACCGTGTCTTTTGGCGGATAAGGAAGTTGTTTCCTCTGTGAGCACTCAGCACCCCACTGGGAGGAGATGCTCCGATGGCTTGTAGCTGCAATTGAAACAAATGTCACACCCTCCCCTGAAATCTACAAATGCTGATGTAACTCAGAGACAAAGCCAGCTGAACCCTCTAACATGTGTAGGGTCCATTCCTGCAGAGTCAGCCATCTAGGGATGGAGAGAGTCAGCCTTTGTGTCTGTAACAAACATGCACGGACCTTTGGCCTAGTGATTCTTTCCCAAAGGCTGGAGTATAGTAAGAGTGTTTATGTTGCCTTAGGTATGAGTCAGAGGTGATTTAAAACACTGCAGCGGGTACTCTGCCATCTTACACATGGAGCTTGAGCTTTTGTGGAGTTTTGTACTCATGGGAAGTGAGGTCTAGAGGCAATCCTCCTCAGAGGATACTTGGACCTTTTCTTCAAAGAAAAAAAATTGGGTAATTAATTTACTAAAGATATATTTTAAGCAATATCTCAAAACCTCTGTATCTCAATGATTTGCCTAAACATTTAAAAAGGGGTGTGTGTGTGTGTGTGTGTGTGTGTGTGTGTATTTTGAGGCAGGGTGTCTTCCTAAACCTGGGGTTCTATAATTGGGCAAGACTGGTTACCCAGCAAGCCATCATTTGTTGTAAGCTTTTTATATAGGTTCAGGAGATCATCTACCAAGGTCTTCATGTTCAGGTGGCAAGCTCTTTACCAGCCAAGTCTTTCTCCAGTCTCTCAGACCTTCCCTTCTCAGTCTCTTCACTGGAGACAGAGGTGGGCCAGCATGCCATGGGACCTCTGCAGAGGTGTACTTTCTTGTCGCTGCTGAAGAAGATGACATATTTTCCAGCTCACCGAATCATTTGCTAGTTCCTTTCTCTCGTCTCCTGATACTAGAACTACCCTTTCCGTGTGGCTGCCACACCACACAGTAGGCACCCAGCACCAGCAGAACCATTTCCCCATCCAGTGGTGCTTGTATCCTAGAAGCAGCAATGACTGCTGTGTTCATGGGTTAAGTGGGTATAGACCCACTCCACTGAGAATTATATTTTCTTTAGAAAATGTCTCCTGAAATTTGTGATTTCCCTGGACGTTCCCACTACAATGTATATTTTTAAACTCCCTTGTGTACTATGGGAACAGGGTTATACAGGCCTGATTAGCTGCTTGTCAACTTGCTTGCTTTAAAAAAAAAATTAAACTATCCTTTGCAGTTAAGTGGAGCATAAAAGCTTCAGAAGCCACTCTGGCAGTGTTCAACGAGGTCCAAAAATGAAACTTATTTGACTTGGAATTGTCTCTGGAATATTTCCTTTATGCTTTACAGACCTATGCAAAAAATAATTTTCTTCTGTGCAAATAAAAAGTCTTCAAGTTGCAGTCCACTCTGCCCGGACTAGGGATGTGGCCAGCCTCTGTGCCCCCCACTCTGCTGGAAGGGGCTTTAATGTTGTTATAAGGGAGGAGGTCAGTGGCAGTCACAAGGGTCCTCACCTGTCTCTCTTTCCTGTTGTGGAAGTAAAGGAGAACCATCACTCAGAGGCTCTTAAAGGAGGTAACATCAGGATGGGGATAAACCCAGCATCTGACTTGTGGACTTAGAGACTTCCCCTGCCAGCATCCAGACATCTAAGCTCTGTCTCTTTATGGATGAGCAGGACCTGAAGTACTCAAATAGGAAATGCCAGAATGCAGATTTATTTGTTTTTTCTTTCTTATTTTTGTGCTATTTATGATCTACCAGCAGGAATACTTCATGGCATCAAAACCATGGCCAGAAATCAAAGATGGATATATATATCTATACATTCCATGGACGGACACACACGGGCACACACACACAACCCCCCCATACACGCAAAATATCTCTGTTCTATATCTCCCAGCCCTGATACATATATGGCTTTTCCAAAGGCAGTATTGTATGTTGTTTAGTCTTGAAACTTCTTTTAAAGATAGGATGTCATTTACAATCCTCAGCCATATGTTTACTTAGACTTAAGAAACATAGGCTAATCTCTTTCTATTTTGAGGAGTAATAAATTGAAAAGATAATTACATAATGTGCTGCATAATGTGACTCTGGCTTGAGCCATATGTGTTTAATTTTAGAAAAACATGCGTGATGACAGGTTATGAAAGGATGGAACTATTTTAGTCTTTTTAAGGATTAAAAGCATGTTTTCCCGCCCCCCCCCCAAAATAAGCACCCCCACCAACTCCCCCTAGCTCAGGAAAGACAATCCCAGTATACAAACCCAACAAAGTGCACTCTACTGAAAGTAACTCGTTTATGTGGTAGCCACTGGCAACGAAAATTAAAGTCAGAGGACATGTTACTTCCAAGCTCTTACAAAATTAGATGCAGACTTGAGTAAGCTGGGGTCTGCGTAGCATGCCGTTGCTACTCCCCCAGCAGAGGGGGCTGGCTGCAGTGAGCCAGAAGCAGCAAGTTCTCCTGAATGTCAGTAGAGATTCAACAGAGGATGCTGCTTGATTGAGCACGGTAGCCTCCTGGATGGCACATGGTAAGTGGCCATAACACATCACGGTTTGGTCCTTCCTATTGCCAGTGTCTATTCAGCACTTTGGACATCCAGTTACTGAACTTGGTACTCAAGGTGCAGGGTCATTTCAAACACTGTCCATTAGACCATAAAGCAAACGGGAAGCATGTACACTCATACACTTTGAAATCCCGTTCAGAACCTGTTAGTTGGTCTGTGACATGGTGCTAACCCACAGGCAGAAATGTCAAGTAGGTCTAACAGAATAATGTCTTCCTATGACATCTGTATCTTTTATTCCTAGATCCTGGGAGGACAGAAGGATACTTGTTCATCCTCTGAGCTTGAGAAGGATGATGATACTAGATTCTGTGAGTGGCCCAGTGGTTTCCTAAAGAGTCCTTCAGCGTTGCAGTGGGAGGCTGGAGAAAGAGCTGCAGAATTGGTAGCGTTAGGATACCTTGACCCACTAGGGCTCATTGGCAGGTAGCGGAGTGGGGTCATGAGCAGCTTCCAGAAGCAGGAAAAGTTAATGAACCAGCCTGTCCTACCTAGAAGGGATGCAGGCATTGGCTTTATCTCACCGAAACTCCTTACAGCTAGATTCGTGAGTCCCAGAAATGTAAGAAAGGAAAATGTTTTGTTCATACTGTTAGGCAAAGGACACAAATGCAGCAGGGAAGGGCCATGTGTCTGCTGTTACATGCGGACCAGAATAGCTGTCACATATGTCTGCACATTGATGTCATGGGGGAAGCTTTAAAAATCACCAATGTCCAAATTCTGGACCCAGAAACTCTTATTTAACTGGTCTGGATTGTGTTCTGAGCATCAGAATTGTGTCAGCTCCCAGAGCGATTCTGAAGGGCAGCTGAGCCGCCGGAAGGCTGTGGCTGGAACCTGAACCTTCCCAGCAGATACACCCGCCTTCCCTTCTGATGGCTGCCTCCTCCTTCCAGAAATTGGAGGGGTAGACATAGCTTCAGCTTGCTTTCCCATCTGTGAAATGGGGATCCTGTGACTTGCTAGAGAGGCTTGTACAACCCACAGCTGTGGGTAGGAGTGTGTCTGCATGGCAGCCGTGCAGTGAGTGGTGGCTGCTGCTCTGGTTTTCAGATAGAAGACATAGATCCTCTGATGAAACAGCTGACCTGTTTACCTCTCTTGTGCATGTATAATACTCCTGATGTATAATGCTCTTTGGGGGTGGCTTGTGTTCCTCTATTCATTTCACAGTGGAGACAGGAATGTGGCAGAGAAGCTAAGCTGTTCATCACACTTTCATTTCCATTGGTCATAGGAAATATATCTGGGTTTCACTTGGGTCTCACGTTGAGATGTGAACCATGCCAGCTTTCCCCATCAGTGGGCAACACACCAGGAACTCACAAGGTCCCTTTGAGGCAGGTGTTTCCCAAACCATCACTAGTGTCACTCCTGGTACCCAGGGTAGCATTTCCTGCCAGATTCTGTCTCTGCATGTGAACTCCATTGCCCTGTTGCCTACCGTCAGGGAAAGGGAGGCTGAAAGCCACAGGCATGATGCTTCTCAACAGCTATAGGCTGTTCGCCTCTGTCTGCCTTGAATCTAATCTCAGGTTCAGTTGATACTATTGATTAGTTTCTTTTCAAAACCCTGTGCAGCCTCTGGGGCTTCTCCATGTGCGGTAAAATGTTATTCTTTTCATACATGCGTTACGAAGAAAAGGTGAAAGGATACAATTAATTTGCCTGCACTTTGCTGAAAATTGTATGCTGGGTTTCTGTGAAATGCTGCCCTGAACAATATTCCAAGCAAATTATTGTTATTTACCATGACTTTTGCCTGCATATTTAAAGTCAACAATTATGTTTCTTTTTTTTACTTAATGGCCTTTGTACACATTTTTAGAAACCTGGTCAGGTGTCACTAGGAAAATCTGCAGCTTTGGCCTTGATTCTTGGGAAGCAAGTTAACACTGTCTCAAGTAACAGCTGAGTCCTGTTTCTAAGTAACTAAGGACTCTCTGAGGTCCAGTTGCCCACCTGTTATGTGAATGTGACAATCTCTAGGCCATCGTCTCTGCTTTGACTGATTTCATAAATATCTCTCATCATCCTTGGCCTTAGTATAAGTGGACATGACTGAAGAAGTACTGTTCATAGGACGTTCTTTTTGTTGCATCCACTGTGATCGGCAGGGTTTTTTGGGGGGGTAGGTAGGTGGGTGGGTGCGGGAGACTCATTCCATCATTCAAAGGGAAATACTCTACTGTAAAGAGGAGCCAGGGGAATCTGCCTGTCTCTTCTTTCCCATGTAAGCACTCTGCCAACTGGGCCATCTTTCCAGCTGCCAGCCCAGTATGGACGCACACACTCAACCCCATGCTGCTTTTATTTTCTTAGCCACTAAGCAGCTGTCAACACGAAGGCAAGAAGTGGGAGTCTGTGTCATCTCTTGAAAACATCTCCTCCAGCCTAGAAGTCCAGGTAGGGTTTTGGTTATATTGGGGGTGGGAGGTTTCCCACCTTGTCCCTGTCACTGAGAACCATTGTCTTTTCATCATCTAACCAGCAGACATCCATGGGCCCTGCCCTGCCTTAGGCTGTTTGTGTATCTTGAGTTTGAAGAGGTTGGTCTTCATTATGTCATGGTTTGAATAGGCAGTGTCTCCTCCTAAAGGCTCATGTGTCAAGAGCTGTGTTCAGGGTTAGGATTTGAGGAATATGGACCTAATTAGTGGGTGAAATCTTGGGTGGATTCATAATTGATGGATATTATTGAGAGATGGTGAGACATAGAAAGTCCAGGCTAGTTGGAGGTCTCTGAGGCTCAGACATTCCCTTGAAGGAGGCCTTGTCCCTGGGCCTTTCTTCTGTTCTTCCTATTTCCTTGTCCTAATGAAAGAGGCAATTCCCTCAAAGACAAGATCCAGCCACCATGATGTTCCTTCTCACTCCAGACACAAACACACACACACACACACACACACACACACACACACACACACACACACACACACACACACACACACCAGCCAACCAACTATAGGCCAGACCCTTAAAAACCCATGACAAAGATTGTGACCGAGGGTTTATAAGAACACAGGCAGTTGAGTGAATGGATTTCAAACCATTTTCAAAATGAGGTGGGTAAGACAAAGGGTAGGCAGAGAACTGAGAAGACGTAAAAGTTCAAGTACAGATACTAGCCATCATGGACTGTAGCCTGAAGGAATAGCTGTTAACATTTTGCCCCATTTCCCCTCTAAGATGGGTGTATCGAACAGGAACAAAATATTCCAGGTATAGCTAAGACTCTACATAAGATTTTCCTCTTTCCATTTTGCAAGATTAAATTCTACACTACTTTTTATGTGTTTATTTATACAGGTGGAACTTTTAGAGAATTTCTGTAATCTCCAAATATCTACACAGACTGTACTGTCTCCCGAGTACTTTAAGTATTCCATGTAGCTATTGAAGAACCAGGATTCCGAGAATGGTTAGAGCTGAGGCAGTAGATCTAGCTTCTGCTGTTCTGGGCCTGTGGACAGAATGACTGTCGAATCAGACCGAACTAAGAACCTGGCAAGGGCTGCATGGTTAGCTCAGTCCTGACCAAAGTAAAGGAGCCTTAGCCTCGGTTGTTTATTATAGAAGACTTAGAAAGGGAAGATGGCAGTGTGTTAGGTCATCCCAGCTGCAGTGTTCTTTACAGATTGCCTCATGTCTGCGCTTGCTCACTAAGCCACCATTCTCAGGGACCTGTAGAGCCCATGGTGCAATGATCAACACTGTAGCCAAGGAAGTAGACTAGAAAATACGTCATGGAAGGATGGGCTGCCTTCAAAGGAAGGAAGCTTTGTGTTCCTCATCCTGAGGTGTGCTCAAAACTCTGTCTGTCTAGTCCTGATGCCCTCAACTTAACCAAGACAGCTTTCTCAGTCAAAATGAGAAATGCCATGCCCAGAAACCAGTACCCTCCCTGGCAACTGTCTTCCTCCCTGTTGTACATTACATCATGCTAGAAGGCACTAGAATCTGAGTTACAAGTAGGGAATGGGGCCTGTTTTCTGTCTCAGTGTATTCAGGAGCCCGTTTGAACTTTCGAACTACTAGTACCCAGGGGACAGTGGGCAGGGGAATTGATAAATATAGTGTTGAAGAGAGTACTTTGACTCACAGATGTAACAGGATACACATGTGACTCCAGATAAGCATTTCTTTAAAAACTGAAATTGTAACTGTCCACGTTGTTTGAGTGGTGGTAGGGAAATGCAAAACACAAGGTCTCATTCTTTGATGGGAGACAGACCCAGCCTCTGAAAACCGAGCTGCAAGCTTGTAGGTTAAATTCTGCTGAACACTTTGGTGTTTAGGAAATTCTTGAAAACGAATCAGTTATTGTCCATATTTTATGTTCTACATTTGTTTGTAATAGTTACTTTTCCTGTGTGTGCTTGTGTGCATCTTCATTCATGAGTGTCCAGGTGCATGTGTGTAGCAGGGGTGAGGTGTGAAGCCAGTGGACAACTTCTGTTGTCCTTGCTCAGGCACCATCTTCCCCTCTCCCCCTTTTGAGGCACGGTCTCTCACTGGTATAGAACTCTCAACATATGCTATGCTGGCTGTCTGCAAGCTCCAGGCTTCTGACTCTGTTCCCACCACTAGAGTTATAAATGGATACCTCTATAATGCCTCCCTTTTAATAAATTTGTTTATTTATGCCGGGCAGTGGTAACTCACGCCTTTCATTCCAGCACTTGGGAGGCAGAGGCAGGTGGATTTCTGAGTTCGAGGCCAGCCTGGTCTACAAAGTGAGTTCCAGGACAGCCAGGGCTAGATAGAGAAACCCTGCCTTGAAAAAACAAAACAAAATAAAATAAAATAAAATAAAATAAAATAAAAAATAAAATAAAATAAAATAAAATAAAATAAAAGTTTATTTATGTGTATAGGCACACACATGCCGTGGTGTGCACATGGAGGCCAGAGGAGAACTTTTAGGAGTCACCTCTCTCCTTCCACCATGTTCTAGGGATTGAACTCAGGTTTTCAAACCCCGTGGTAGGTACCTTTAACCACTGATTCATCTTGAGAGCCCATCTTTAAAACAAGAAACAAAACAACACCCCCCAAAACAAAACAAACAAAAAACCCAAAAGCAACAACAACAAAAAAACTGTAGGTTTTGGGAATCAGTTTCTGGTCCTTATGCCTGCAAGGGAAGCACTCTCCCTACCGCAGTGTCTCCAAACCCTGTACTACTTACTTTGGATTTCTTCTCTAAGTGGGTTGAACAGTGGTAAGAAGATTTCCCATCTCCTTGTTGCCTGTTGCTTATATGGGAGCTTTGTTCTCTTTATAAACTATATATTGTTATCGAAAAAAAAATCCACTGCTTTTACTTCCCAAGTATCTTTTAAAAATCTGAAGTTCTATATCCAGATTAAAGTAAACACAAAACAATAATTATACACAAATCGATCAAAGAAATGTGTGCCTTATAAACATTCAGTCCAATTAACCACCTGCCTTTTAGATAAAGTTCACAGAGAATTGGAAATAGTTTCCTTACATGGATCAGCCAGGTAACACTATTACTATATTACTGGTGATATATGCATAATATTTCATGTATTTGCAAAATTTTAAAAAAAGGAATGAATTTAGTCTCCAAAGTGTCCAGGATAACCCACAGTGCTATTCTGTGGAAAAAATGAAAATGTATTGCATATACATTAAAAAGTTGAGCTACCTGGAGATTGTGGCCATAATTATTAATATTTCCTTAGTTATATTTGGTGTCTAAATTACTAATTCCATCTTTGTACATGTACAACTGTGTGCATTCATGTGTGTGCACATGTGAGTATATGTGTATATGTGTGTGCACACATGTATATATATGCATGTAAGCCTACATGTTCATGTGGAGGCCAGAATTAGGTGATAGATATCTTCCTCAATTATTCTCAGCCTCACTGTTTTCAGATAGGTCTCACTGACCCTGGATCTCTGACGTGCGTGCCTAAGTGAGCCCCAGGGTCCACTTGTCTGTTCCTTCTCAGCCCTGTGCATCTGTGCCCAGCTTTTTATGGGTCCTGGGGCTTCAAACTCAGGTTCTCATGCTTGCTTGGCAAGCAGTTTACTGACTAAGCCATCTCTCCATCCCTCAACTTCAACTTTTGTTTGGCATTGTGTTTACCTCTTTATTGCCTTTCGATTAGAAGGTTGATATGAAGCCTCAGTGGCATTTTCAAGGTATCTGTCTGACTAACAAATGCACAAATTCTCAGTGAGTCCCAGAGTCGCCGGTAGAGTATTGGGTGGCCATGGCACAGTAGTGGAGGTTCCTAAGTGGAGAGCTGCCAGGTGCTGAAAGCTTTTCCTTCTGAACTGATTTGGCCTGCCATGGTTGAGCATGTTGTCAGTGAGACACTCTCCTGATTTATCTGAGCTAGCTCCTTTCCACAGTGGCCACTCAGAGGGGAAGTTCCGTCATGCTCTAGTCAGGAGTCTCGAGCTAGGTTCTTAAACGCTCCCAGTCCCCATCTCTCAGTGGTGCCTCTGTCTGGGTAGATGTGGGGTGCTATAGTCTTCACAGCATCAGACATTTGAATTTATAAACTATGGGGGAGACAAGCAGCTTCTTAGAACTTTTAGAATATACAAATAATTCTTCCTGCTATATCCTCCTTGGATGTTTTATTTATAATCTGTATGGAAGAAATCTGGTTGAGGGATAAAAGATCCCCCATACACTCATTGTACAAAACAATGGGCATTTCTGTGACATTGCCTTAAGAACAGACTGCTTTCTCAAATCTCTTTTCATCACTCTGGGTTCCCAACTGAGAACAGATTCTGTTGATTCCTCTAGGAATGTTATCTGTGCATGTCCACGTATTCTCAGGCACACATGCACACATACATATGTGGACTCTGTGTGGTTCCACACATGCACGCAACACATGCACATGGATACACGCATTATGGCTGCTAAATTCCCTAAACCCAAATAACTCAAGTTTCTTTCGTAATACAAAAAGTCACATCAACCAACGGTTGAAAAATAAATATTATAATCAGCGAGGCATCACAAATAACTTTTATGTCCAAATCAAGCTATTAAATGCTTTTTTATTTTTAAGTAGATAGGGGAATAAAATAGCTGTATAGTTCATAAAGTGGTATGCCATTACTGCCTGCTGTGCCCAAGAATTATGCCTGCTTTTTACACTCATGAAGTAAAAGCGGATTAGAACTGTGATCAATGTATTATCCTATATTTCTCATTGTGCTTTGTATTTCCTTTTTGAGCACCTTTGTAGACTAAATGGCTACTAATGACATAATTACACTTGTTTGTCACCTCCATAATGCGTGATTTCCTATCTCATCATGAAGATGTAAGTTAGATAAAGGAGGAGTTTTGGCAGGAAGACAAAGTACCATGATTTATTAGAGGCCAGATGTGGTTGTTAAAAGCTTTTCCACAGAAGGCTCCATTGACTGACGTGAAATGGGAGCGGAATCGCTCTGCGAGCCCAGCTCGTGGCTCTAGGCGTGAGTGGCATCGCTGCTCTGGGAAGCAAGGCAAATGAGCCACATGTTTATTGTGTGCAGCTTGTGTGTTGGAATTTAGGCAGTGCGAAAGGTCCACGTGAGCTCATACCAGCAAAGTAGGTGTTTAAGGGAAACTAATGAGACAGAAGTGCTGATGAGATTTCGATTTGTGTCTTGCTTCATAGCAAGAACTATGTTTCTTTCAAGTTTCAAAGAGGAAAAAATTCCCACACTGTTTGAAAACAAAAAGAGAAAGAAAACCGAGAGAGGTTAATATGAGAATCAAGAGTAATCAGAAGCAGTGGAGACAAGATATCACTTAAGCACTGTTGACATGCGTATTGCACACAGGCTCGATATATATACAGTTAGATTAGATGGATGCTTCCAATGAGAGATGCCCCATTCCTGGTTTTAGTGTATTTGCACACACAAAGCTCTGTTAAAATAATGTTAAGACTCTGGAGTGATAGAAGCTATGAGAGATTTGGAAAGTGGTTTCTAGCTTTTGGAGGAGAAGAAAAGACAAAGAAAATGGTCATATACCAAAAACCAGTCTGTGGGCAGAAGAGAGTGGCCTTGGCCTTTCTCATTTCTCCTTTCCTAGTCCTTTCCTCCCTTCCCTCTTTCCTTCCTCTCCTCTTTCCTCTGCCCCCTCCTCCAGTCGTTTCTTCTCAGTTCCTTCCCTGCCACTGCTCACTGTAGCTTTTCTTTATTTCTTCGATACTTTGTGTGATCCTTCTCCTGACTGTCTCCTAAAGTTTTTTGATACTTTGTGTGGATCCTTCTCCTGATTATCTCCTGTTTTTGATACTTTGTGTGGATCCTTCTTACTGTTTCCTAACTGGTTTTTTTTTTTTTTTTTTCAGAGACTTTGTGTGGATCCTTCTGATTGTCTCTTAACAGTTTTTTTGATACTTTGTATTGATCCTTCTCCTGACTGTGCGGGATTCCTTCCTGATCACACGTATATATTTTAATGGTACTTGTTTATTTTCCCTTTCTGTGTCTGCTCCATATGTTGCAGACAGTCACAAACGATACTTATAAGCCTAAATCATATTTTAAACCACATAAAGTACATTTTAAATGTGTGATGGTCTGTGGCCATAGACCTATATTCCCACTACTTTGAAAGTTCAAGGCCTATCTGGACTACAAATGGGTTTAGGGCCAGCCTGGCCAACTTAGAAATTCTCTCAAAATAAACAAAAAGAAGGTGAAGATGTAGCCCAGTGCTGGAATGGATGTATGACATGTACAAGATCCTAGATTTAGTCTCCAGGACAGGAACAAGAAGTACATGTTGGATGTATCCAAAGAGCCAGACTGTTGAGCATCATACTTTTTTGCATAGAACATGTTCAGACCCATCCACGTACAACTTTTCATACTCTGAGGCTTGTAGAGATGGCGCTGTGGAGGCTCTGTTAATAAAGTACTTGCCACACATGCATAGGTACTTAAGTTTGGATTCTTAGTATCTGTGGCAAAAAGCAGGGCTAGTTTCTCATCTCTCTCACCTGATCACCATAACCAGCTCCAAGTCTGGACATGGGGAAGTAGATTGTCAATGCTCTCTAACCAGGTAATCTAGTCAACTGGTGAGGGTTACCATCTTAGTTACTTTTCTATTGCTGTGACAAGATTCCACTACCAAGGCAACTTACAGAACAAAGCATTTAATGGGGGTGTACGGTTTCAAAGGACAAGTCTATGACAACCATGGCACGTAGCATGGCAGCAGGCACCAATCATGGTACTGGGACAGTAGCACGGACCTTATATGCTGAGATGAAACCTACACCAGGCAAAGGGGGGGGGGGAAGAGGGAGGGAGGGAGAGAGAGAGTGAGGGGGAGAGGGAGAGAGAGGTAGAGGGGAGGGTGAGAGGGAGGGAGAGAGAGGTAGTCAGAGGGGAGGGGGGAAGAGAGAGAACTAATACTGGTGTGAATCTTTTGAAATCTTAAAACCTGCCCCCAGAGACCATAAGGACACACCTCCTAATCCTTCCCAAACAGTTCTACCAACTGGGAACCAGGCATTAAAATATACAAGTGCATATTTCAGAATCATGCACGTATGTCATGTAATATATGTAGCCAGTTGGTGGATCTTTTGCCACTGGCTTCATTTGAAGTTTGAAGCCTTTGAGTCTGTTTATATCTGGTCCATTTCTAAAGAAGTTTGATCTTGCAGACATTCACCATGCATGCAGTTCCATAGGCCACCGCAGGATGGCCTGGCTCCAAGCTCAGTTAAAAGTTCTTGCCCTTCCTCAGGGCTGTTTCTTCCATTTAGAAATGGATTCTTGATGACTCATGCATTGAATTCTCTCAAGTGATGAATAAAACTGAGACATGGAGAGTGCACAGTTTCATAGAAAGAAAATACGTAGACTCGTCTGCTTCATGGGTAGAAAACCTTCCCCATCTCCCCAGACTGTGCCTTGAAGTGAATCATACCAGCGTAATATCAAAGTGTCCATGTTGATGTTCTGAACAGTTTTCATCAAGGTACCTCAATCTTCATTTCCTCTAGACCCCATCAGTCCTGTAGCCTGCCCAACCCCATCACAGCATACTCTTTCTGTCATATAAAAATTTTCAATGTCTCATGTTATTTTCCTTACCAGATTTAGAGTCACTAGAAGATGTTTGCCTCAGGCCTGATGCTCCCTGACTATGGTTCCTAAAAGCTGTATGTATTTCATGCCTGGTAACAACCCTGCTCTTTCAGGATATAAGTACATGGATGAAGCCTTTGGTTTTGACTCAGAATTCGCCACTGGGCAAGCTGGCTCAACTTCCTCAACCCAGTTTCCTCTTTACAAAGTGGGTGAGATAGTTTGTGTTTGTATCTTCATCTTGAGACTCAGGATCCAAAAAGACACACTATAGAGCTGATTGCTTAGGAGCCTGGCTGAGGCCTGAGCACTCATCTACTGCAAAGCATTGTTGTAATTGTCCTGTAACAGGGTTCATAGTACTCTGGATTCTAGTTCATTCACAAATGCTTGCTCTCTTCTTCTCAATGGAGCCCTAGCTACTCCCTCTCCTCTTGAGATTCCTCCTTGATGTTGGGTGATTAATTAATAGGGAAAAGATTTGTGTAAATAAAGCCTACATTATGCAACCCTTTTCTGGTTCCCAGTGATTCAAAGATGCTTCTTCCTCAGTGTATCATTAAAAAAACCAACTTCTTTTCTGCAGAGCGTTTAGAACCCATTTTAATGCGGCCTAGTCATTTATAACTAAAACCCTCCCCTCCCCATTCACACAGGAAATTGCAAAACATTGACCATATGAAAGGATTCCATGTTTCTGGGGAGGAAGGATATATTGTTGGAGACCAGTATGATGTGGGATATGATTCATTTGTCCATGTAGCAATCACTTGTGGGAGACTCTGTGAGCTAGCCAGGGCCGTAAGTTCTGGAAATACAGCGTTAACAAGACTGCCAAGAACAGACTTCTTGTCTGAGACACACTTGAAACTTATAATGAAGAACAATATCTAGTCAAAGTGTCCTGCGGAGGAATGCAGCAGAATGATGGAGGGAGGGTAGTTTTTAATCCAGTTAGACTTCCTGGAGGAGATGGTATTTAAGCTTGGTAAGAAGGAGACAGCCAGGAGAAGCTAGACATTGGAAATAACCAGGGCTGGGACAAGACGTGACCTGGTCTTAGTAGAATTGAGGGAGGGAAAGCAGAAGGGTGTGGCTGGCCTGGGGTAGTAAGGGGGAGTGGGGAAAGGGTGGGGCAGCAGAGTTGCTTAGAGCCTGTTCTTGTAAATTCTGCATGTCAGACGGTCATGTGGTTATTGAGTCTTTATTGTTCTATCTTTGTTCAAACTAAGAGGAAACTTCAAATCTGTTCAGTCATTAAGTGAATTCAGTCAGTCAGTCAGCCTCCATGTACTAAGTGCAGTAGGAGGTAATAGATGCCTTGGCCTCTATTATCAGGGTTACTTTTTAATTTACAAGCAGACTAATGAATACTAGAATTTGAGTCCCTAAACAAATCCTGAAGTGTCTGGGACAAGCTGTTGGGTTCCTTCTATCAGTTGTTTAACTTGGGAGGCTTGTGATCTATGTGATGCTCAGGGCTGGTTTCTCTTGGTCACTGCTCTATTGTTCTGAAGAGACACTGTGACCATGGCAACTCTTATAAAAGAAAGCATTAAAGAAAAGAAAGGAAAGGAAGGGAAGAAAGAAAAGGAAGGAAGGAAGAAAAGTAAGCAAGCAAGCATTTACTTTGGAGCTTGGTACAGTTATAGAAGTTAGTCCATTGTCATCATGACAAGGGGCATGATGTTGATCAGGCGGACATGGTGCTGGAGAAGTAGATAGACTAACCCTGGGCCTGCCTCAGGCTTTTGAAACCTCAGAGCCCATCCCCAGTGACACACTTCCTCTACCAAGGCCACACCTCTTGAAGACTAAGCATTCAAATATATGAGCCTATAGGGGGCATTCTTATTCAGTCCTTCACAGTTGGCATAATGAGGATTAATAGGACATGTAGCTATCAGTCAATGCAAAGACATGTGCAGATACATAGAAATCAGAATCAATATTCTTATTATCATTCTACTTATTCAACTATTCAGTGTGTCTTTATTAATTAGTTATATATAATGTTTAGAGGACCATAGTAAAGGAATTTGTGGTGAACATGGTTCTCTCATTTGCAGCGGTTCACACATGCTGGCTTGTACCCTCAGATCACCTGCTTGTTTCTCTTGACTAAGATCTGGGATGTTAGAATCAATGGCCATTGTCCACAGAATTCCTTCTCTAGGTCTCTGACTCTACATGGATGAATTGGATTGTAAGGGGGAGCTTACAAAGGTGGTTCACTATTACTGTTTCAAAATCTGTCTCAAGAGAGTCATATTGTTCTCATAAAACAAACAAACAAAATTGTACCTCCAAAAATAACCACTTTGTGACAAACTATTCTTTGGGACCTGGTAACTCACGGAGAAATTTGTGTCACACAATTGGCATTCTTGTTTTTAAGTATTTGTTTGTTTTTATTGATTGTGTGTACGTGGGTAAGAGCTGTGCACACTAGTGTGCGGGTGTTTTCTGAGGCCAGAGTGTTGAGTCTTCATGGAGCTGGAGTCGGATGTGGTGTGGGTGCTGGGAGTGGAATTCAGTTCCTAAAAGCATAGCAAGTCATTTCTCTGGCCCCACAGTGATTGTTTCTGATACCTTGATAGGGTTTCCCCTTGCTTCAGAAACCCTTGCCCTAGCTAGTAGAAGAATCGCATGGAGTCCCTAGGACACTGGGTCCAGTTATCTGAAATTGCTTTTCAGGAATTATGTAATGGCTGTAGGGAATCTGAATTTCAGAATCTTGACCCTTCTTTGATTTCTTCCATAGCCTTTGTGGAGATTGTCTTGGAATACTAGAAGACAATTGTTAAATTTTAGACAGTTTTGCATTCTGCTTAGATATCATTTTTTAGTTTTATTGTATCATTTACTAGCAGGGGTGCTAATTATTTTAAATATGACCCTGGAAATGGGCTATGTCAGCTTGAAAAGACGATTTTTAAGATGATTTGGTTTTAAAGGCAGGTTTTATAGACATTATAGTAAAGCCATTGTTATCTTATTAGCATCTACTACGTGAAGGTATGTGATATTCCAGAGGCAAGTATACATAAAATTATAAATTGTCACATTTTATGAGTATTTTATCATGAGTTTTATACAGTCATCATTACTTAACAGTATGAAATATGGCCTTAGACATTACATCATGTGAAGACCTGGAGACAGAAAAAAACCCGAGGACCCATTTTTGATTCTAATAAGGTTTTTAGTGAGGCTCTTCTGTGTCTGTGTCATGCATGTGAGTCACGGGCTTCTCATCAGACCTCCGACCTGTTATCATGATGTTTCAACTCCAAGGGGTTTTCGGTATTTAAATTCTGAACCTAATTCTCAAGTTTCGGAATGAATCACATTCAAATCCACTTTTATGCTTTATAATTAAATCAGAAAATACTGCTTATACCTACATTTTTACTATTCTTGGACATATTATAATTATTTCTTTTAATTTCACCAATAAAATAGCCCATTTCTTCATTAGTAAATTACAAGGCTATCTCAATAAAAAAAAAAAAAATGAGTTTGAATGTGGCTTGCTATCTCAGTCATTTTCCCTTGGATTTTTCTCCCCATTTTCATTAGTTCTTTTTGTGAAATGTGAGGATACTTTCTAGGTAAATTAATCCCTTCCAAGTGGTAAAATAACTTCCTTTTTGGAAAGAGTTATTAGGGTCTTATTCTTTATAATCTTAAATACCACTTATGTTGGGGTGAACAATACATGAAAAAATTACACTAGTTAAAAAAAGAATGATTACGACCCTGGGCGAAGTGCGCTGCAATTACACGTCTGTGAGAGGGAGCAGAGGGAGCTTGCCGCTGGGAAATGGGTGGCATCAACCGCACAAAAAATACCCAGAGTTTTAGGTTTTTGGGGTTTTTTTTTTTTTTGTAAATTAGGTTGTTCCTAGTTAAACAGGTGGCCTTAAAGGCTGGCTCCACTGTTGTTTTAATCATAGTTTAGTTACCATGGAGAAATATGCAAGTTAGCATTTACACACAGAAGTGAAATTTATGCTGCATAGATAATAGCCTAAATTTAGCTCAACTTAAGTTTACCACTTCCTTTAAAAAAACATAATGATGATAATAATAATAATAATAATAATAATAACGATCATGTCATATATATTCCATAAACAAGTTCATTTCTTTAATTACTGAAATATTTTTAGAGGAGTTCTTGGCTGCAGAATCACTGCACACCTCTGTTGACACCTCCTCTTCCAGAGCTGAGTGTCATCTAACGTCGCACATCTGATTGGCATTAAGGATGTCACCCTTAGGTATAAGGAAAGACTTAGCTGGAGGAGCTGTGTGGCAAGAGACAGTAATGTCTGGATGAATTTTTGTATCTAGTTGTGTTTTATAAGGGACTTTTATTTTCAACTGAAAAATTTCAGAAATTGTCTGCTCTTAAAGAGACCAGTGTGATATCAGAGTTTTGGATATATTTTATTTATTTTATTTTATTTTATTTTATTATTTTATTCTATTTTATTTTATTTAAAAAAGCTAAACTGAGCCATTCTTGGCTACTATTCTGATGTTCATGTCCCCTTAGCTGAGTAGCAGGCTTTTCTGTTTTGTTTAATCTCCCCCTGAATTAAGATGCATTCAGTCCAGCAGCTGGGTGGTGCCTTGTCTGCCTCTTTCTCCACCGGTTAGCTCAGAGTGAAGGCTGAGTTTCAAGGACAAATGTAGTAAAAGTGTCCTGATCCAACATGAGGTCCCCTAGCACGGGGAGAGAGCAGCGGAACCCTTTCAACACCAGCTGTTCTCACAGATATAGATTGCTGCAGTGAAATTTTCTTAATATAATTCAGGATGCTCTAGAGAATTCTCCAAAACCACCGTGCCAACAAGGAAAATGTTGAATTTTTCATCAGCTGCCCAATGCTGAGAGTTAGTGGGCAGTCCGCTCATTCATGACCAGATGTTCAGTGTAGTAACACTCTGCAGTTAGCTTGAACCTTGTGGCCTGCCTACCATGGGCTGCAAGGACGTTGGCTGCAAGCTGGCGCTGGAGAATTGGGGCCCACACAAGCAAAAGACCAAAGTGTGTGTCTGTGGCTTCCTGGTTTTCACCAGCGACCAGACGAGGTAGGAGATGCTGAAAGGAACCAGAGCTCCATCAGTCATCCTGGAGGCCCGCAGCATTGCCTCTGATGGTGTCTGGGGGTGGGGGGCAGTCAGCAGACTCTTATAGTCCTATTGATTTAGGGGAAGAAAGGCTGTCTTTGTGTCGCCGGACATAGTTTTTTTTTCTTCCAACCTGTATGTAAACTATCAAAGTTTTTTGTGATGGGGACATGAGATGTGGGTGGGTCAGGCAGAAAAGACAAAGGTTTCTAATTTTAAGCCAGAACAGGCAAGACCTTAATTTGTAATATTGAAATCTTATTACATCCAATCTAAAATTGGAAATGTGTGCTTTTTTTTTTTTTTTTTCCTTTCCTTTTGGCAAACTTTGTAACTGTAGTGAGAACACTCAGGCCTTCCATCCATGCTGTTGCTTGTTTCATTCATAGCGTGTCTTGGGTCCCATGGTATTTTTGTGAGCTGCTATATGTCATATTGTTCACAGAGAAGAGAGACTTAGGTGGAACAGTGGTGTTTTTGATTTTCTACTTTGGAAACGACTCTTCCAGCCACGCTTAGGTATGGGTGTGGAGGAGACCCATACCTGCAGGAGCAGGCTTGATCCCATGAGGGTCTCCTCTCACCCACCCCTGCCCATTTTAACTGATTGTCAGAGTGGAATGGACAAAGGGTATTTACAGACTTTTCTTATTCAACAGTTTTGAATTGGAGACTTAATAATGGCAGCTTGTCAGTGAGCAGTTAAACTTTGCTTACTTCAACCTTCTACATGCAAGATGTCCTCATGGGGTGAACCTTGCTCTCTGGGGAAGCTTTGGGGTACTTTCGCACGGCTGGATTTCTACCATATACCCTACCCCACCCCAACCTGCTGCTATGTGGTCCCTAAGGCCTAATCAAGGAGGCTCTTGGGGAGCTGCCCCTTCAGTTTGTTTTGCCAGAACTTTTGGTCTTTGGTTTACAAGGTTTCAGGGAGCATTTCCTGCTCGCAGAGAAGGGGGGTTGCACATTGCATTGAGTACAAAAATTTCTGATAGCACCTTGGAGCCCGGGTCTCCTTGTTCCTAGGCTCTCCCCACAAGAAGTCAGTCAGTCTCTGTCGTATCTCCACCCTGCATACGACTCTGATAAACACACACACTCTCTCTCTCTCTCTGTCTCTCTCTGTCTCTGTTTCTGTCTGTCTCTTTCTCTGTCTCTGTCTCTCTGTCTGTCTCTGTCTCTCTGTCTCTGTCTCTGTCTCTCTCTCTCTCTCTGTCTGTCTCTCTCTCTGTGTCTCTCTCTCCCTCCTTGTTGACTTGGAATAAAGGGTTGTGAATTGCAGCCTGGCCTACATCCCTGCTACTGGGATGCCAGGTGAGAGCTCTGCTCTGTCTTGGATGAGGATGGGAAACTGAGAACCAGTTTACAGTAGCCTGACACTGCTGTTACCTTGCCTAGGTCCTCTCCAGCTGCTCCTAGTCCTTCCCAGCCTCTGCCATGCACACAGTTTGTTCTTGGGTGTGAAGGCAAACAGTATTTGCCTTGGCAGTGGGTTTCTCTTTCACGAAAGCTTGCTGTCTCGGCAAGAAACCACAGCACGAGCTGCTCAAGGTGCCCACCAGCACGATGGCCTTTTCCCACATTTCCTTGCTTTAAGGAAACAGATTTTTAAACTTTTTTTTTTTTTTTTAAATACAAAATGCCAACATTTAACAGCTGGAGTCAGTCTGTATTTTATGGTTTTCACTTTATGTTCTTGTGGATATAGATAAATTTAAAAATCCACAATTATTGCTAAGTTGTGCAAGTTTTTACAAAAACTGATTTAAAATAGACCCTCTGTTATGAGGAATTCAAGAGAGGCATTGTTACCCAAACAGGTATTCTCAATTATTCTATCTTTAATGGCTTTTAATTGTTCTAATTTACTCGTAATCTGTTACATTTCAGGGAAGTCTCTGAAATCTCTTTGTCCCCCCCCTTTGAGGAACAAATTGTGATTTATTCATTTGAACCACTTTTAGTTATTTACTTAATTTTATTTATTTACTCCCACCCCCACCCCAGCATGTGAGGGTGCTGATCTTTGATGATTCTCAGTCATAGCACTCAGAGGATAGACTTACACCTCTTCTCACGACAGTGGCCTAGACCCAGACTAAAGCTCATGTGCCTTTTGTAGAAGTTTCTAGACTTTCGTTAGCCACGGACTCTGTCTTGTTTTCTGCTCTTTCTTAGCTTTAATGTCCTCACCTGTTTACTATGAAGATCCTTTATAGTCCTGGCCTTCTAACAACTTGAGCCTTGTCAGAGTGGGATGGAAATTCAGACAGCCAAAACATAAATGACTGTGTGTTACCTCCAGACAGCACTTTTTATCATGTCTATGCCCAGACATTAGAGTTTTGTTTTTCTTTATTGTTAATAGAGACAAAAGTTCTGAGAATCTTTACCCCTGTCCCACCTCCACCCCCTCGCTCTGCAGATTTCATTACAAGGCAGCTAGCTCTACTGTGTTGTTTTCCTGGGTTCTCAGAAAATACAATAGGAAGTGAGAGACCTTTTGCTGAAGACAAAGTGTGACTCTGAAGATCATCCGA
Organism: Uromys caudimaculatus; assembly: GCA_028551405.1. Taxonomy (NCBI): domain Eukaryota; kingdom Metazoa; phylum Chordata; class Mammalia; order Rodentia; family Muridae; genus Uromys; species Uromys caudimaculatus. The sequence goes on from CM052700.1 coordinate 44,569,940, forward strand.
TCTCCTGGTAGATTTAGGGTCAGAACATTAGCTGTGATGAATAACTGGGGACAGGGTTTTTCTTTCCTTTTCGGGGATAGTGGCCGTTAATCATTTTTATCTGCCTGCCTTGTAGACTTGATTAGATTTATTATGCATGCCGCATGTTTATGGCGTCTTTATTATATGTTGTTAATTTGTTGTAACTGCCACCACATTTTTCCCCCTTCTTCCTCCTTTTCCTCTCCCTTGAGAACCCTTGAAAGCAACTGTCAACTGTTACCTTGTGCCTTAGAAAATATCATTTAATTTTCAACGTTAGTAAAAGCCATCCTAGGCTATAGGTTAACAAAATGCCACCGTTAGCAGCATGTATCTCACTGCAGACAAGGAAAGGTGTATTTAAATTCCCTTGAAATCTGCTTTCTGCCCATGATGGAGCATGGGTGGATTAGAACACAAGTCATGAAAACAGCTCCTAAGGATCTTAGAAGGGGGAGCCATGTTCAAGGCAGGTTGGGAATTCTCATTTTGTTCATTAGCAGAAAATCATATATATCATTTCCACATCCCTGCTGGGTAAGACAGTTGAGCTGTTTAACGTTGAAGCTGCTTTAAAAGTCACACAGGAATGAGGCGTTTTAGAACGGCATCTACCTTCTTAGCTCTCGTGCTCTCAGTATGGCTATGGGATCTGTTAAATATAGAGGCCACACTTTAAATAGGGCCTACAGTTAAAATTGGGAAGCTGGAGAATTAGATTGGAAATGATTTACGATGAGTCTAGAGGACATTAAAAAAATAAAGTTAGCAAAGGAAATCCGCTGGCTGGATTGACTACAACGTAGCCAGAGATTTTACTTTTCGTGTCTTTTGAATTGGCTGGATGGGCGGGCACCCTGTCGAAACAGACTTCCCGGAACAATGGGGAACTTTCCTTTTTATTGTATGCTCTGGCTTTTGACTTGTCCTTGGCATTACAAGCCTCTGATTATAACCCAGTCAGTTTCTTGTTTTGACAGTTAGAAACTTTTTCAATAACAGACCACCACCCATTCTCTTAAGAGCATTAGCTGATGAAATAAGTAGAAGCTGGATCGAAGGTGGCTTTGCTTTTGACTTGCAGTATGAACATATGGGTCGTTAACGGAGGCCATTTGAAGATGACACATGGGTGTGGTGGTTGAGGTCAGAGTGTGTAGTAATCACAAATGCATAGATCACTCTTAGGAACTGCTACACATTTGTTCACATGGCATTCTGTGAAGTGCATAGTTTTTGTTTTTTTTCCTTTTATGGGGGGGGATTAGCAGTAGCGTATGAAAGGCGCAAATAACAGGCATTGCCAAGCCACTCAGGTGTGATGAGGTCATGGCTAAACCTTGTCCTTACGACAGCTCCTGGGATCATCAAAAAGCCTTCCTTACAACAGGAAAAGAAAATGTGTTCGATTGAGCTATTAAAATACAAATTCATTCATTCATTCTTCCCATTATGTCCGTGCTAAATTAACTAAGAAAAGGATATATTTACTATTGGTGTAAAGGAGCTGGAGTAATAAGGGTCTGAGCTCAGTTTTAGATTTCAGTGTCTTAAGAGATACACCAGACCCAATCTATCTACAAGACCATCTAACACCCCCCCCCCCCCCGGTCAATCCCGTTTCGTGGATTGAGTCTATAACATCTTTATTGTTGTCTGATGCAACTTTAAGAAAACCCACGTTCATTCTCAGACTAGCTTGAGGAATAAAGCAGTGAAACAAGGGCGGTATTTACCTTGAGTTAGCAGTGGAGGTGGCCATTAGATTCTTGAGCAGTGTTGTTCTGGTTAATGGTGACTGAATATTCAACAAAACTCTGAGATCTTGGTGCTGAAGCACAACCATGAACAGTTTTTTTTGATGCATTGATCACGGAAGGGCGAGAAAGAAAATCAGTTGGAAACACAGTTGGCAGATGAAGAGTGAGGAATTTGTCCAATAACAACACATTGGTGGACATACTTTGCTATGGAAAGGGCATCCACCTCAGCGATGGATAATTCATTATACATCCTTTTTTTTTCCACTTATAATCAGTCAAAGAAGGGAACTCTATGGGTTGTGTTCCTTATCTGAAATGTTTTTTGACCAGAAATTTTGCATGAAATATTTTGCATAGAGTTGACCAGGTGAACATCCCTGATCAAAAAAAATATCAGAACTCTAAAATCTGATAGTTTGGGACCCAATGTCACAACATACTAGAAGTGTGTGGTTTCAAAATTATGACCTCAGGTGTTCTGTTGAAGAACAGTCATCCTATATTATATCTGCGTTATCCCATAGGTAACAGTACAGGGGAGGAAACTGGACCTTTGAAAGGTTTTATGATCTTCCCACACTTCCACAGGAATCAGATGTTACCAAGGTTTAAAATGAGCTTCTGTGACTCATGAGGAAGCCCTCTGGAGACTGTCTACATAGCCAGTGGGCACAGTGGGTACAGCCTGGGCTTTCTGAGCGTTGATGGCTCTTGTACAGAGCTGTGTGGTGGAATAACTCATCTGCCAGTGTATAGAGTGAGAATCCCAGGTAGGAGGGAATTGTGATGACCCTCCAGAGCAGTAATGTAAGTGCTTGAAGGACTTAGAAGGTGATGATGGTGGGACTTGACATCCCTGTAGATGTGGTGTGGAAGATACTCATTGCACTGACAGATGAGGGAGAAGACGGGCTAAGAAGGGATGAGCTGAGATTTGGAAGTCACTCGGGCCACTGATAGGAATTCCTGATGTGTTTTGCTGGGAGATGGTGAATGTACCTTGAAACTGAAAGTTATGAAGGCAGTCCAGGCTTAGAGATGTGGATTTGAATTCACAAAAGCCAGTGTAGACATGTAGACTGAACATTCCATGTTGGGGAGAAGAAAGAGTAGATGGAGACAGAGACCAGGCTATAATCAGCCTTAAGAGATACAGAAAAATCTTTGTGCACATGAAGATGACAGATTTGTAGGCCATGCTTCAGGCACGTAGCTATGCATATTCATATCGGGATACATATTCATGTACGTATTTATGTATGTATTCCTATATACATTCATATGTATTTCCCTGTGTGTTTGTATATGTGTCTTATTCATGAGCATGCGCTGTTCTCTTCAGCTCACATATGTATCTTTGGGAATCTTTCCCACCTTAGCTCGCAATTGAGGAGAAGGGTAGGGAAGGTGGCAGTCCCTCCTGAGAACAGCTGACAGGGGAGGATGCTGCTCCATGTTGCTGAGGCTCTTAAGTAGTAAAGGGAAGACTGGGTTGTCTTTCAGTGTGTGTGAGGCTCAGGCCTCCGTGTACGATTTTATTTCTCCAGATCGCATTCCAACACAGAAGCCTGGCAGCTTTAAATGCTCCAGTAAATGTTAAATGATTTATAGTGGGGTTTCGCAGAATTCAGCGAGATGACCATTGTGTTGGGAAATAAGGGGTGACACTGTGGTCAATAAACTTGTTAACATTTCATTTGGGGTGAGATTTCTGTCTTTTGGATGGCATCCACTTACCCACTGCTCTCTGCTAGAGATGCTCTTTGCTCTCCCTGCTTTTACCAATAAAAGACAATGCTGATTTTTTTCTCTTCCCTTTCTCATACCGTTTTGTAATCCTAGTGAGATAAACAAAGAAGATACCAGATTAGGCATGTTTTGTTTTATTCTGCAGCTAAAGAGTTTGTTGTGTGTTGTTGATTGAAGACATGACAGGATCTCCCCTTTCTGTGATACCAATATTTTCCTCCTGGAGTTCTAGAATGTTCCTTCCTAAATAAAGGGCCTTCTGTGATACATCTTCCCTCCTTACACAGCCATTGGCCAAGTGGTTTGAATACTGTGGATCATGCCAAAGTGAAGCAGCTTCAGTGCTGCCTACTCTTGAGGAAATGCCTGTGAACATTTCCGTGGAGGTGAGGCTCATCCTGACAGAATCTACCTGAGAACCCTTTGCAGGTCACTCTCTTTTTAGGGTGGTGGGCATTCTTTGTGTTTCTCCTAGGAATGTCCAATTGGCCCTATCACTGTTGACATTATTTCGTGGTTTGAGAATTCATTTGTTAGCTACAGTCATCTTGACTTTTGAGAGTTTCAACCTAATTGGCTCAAGCCTTTATCCTTACCCTATGGACATTCCCCAAGAATTCCCTGAGGAGGTTTCGTTGTCATGGTTGATTTTGGTTAAAAGCCTTTGCTGCCTTAGCTTCTCATTCACTGCTCTTCTCTTAGAGTTGAGAGATTCTTTACTTCTGGCAGTTTCCTTTCACACAGTACTCAGTGATTTGACAGTCAAGGGGCTGAAGGAAGTTGCCTCCAGAGATTTGGAGTCAAATGCATGCCTTTTAAAATGTTTTTATTAGCATATAGTAATTATACATAATAATGGGTTTCATTTCATAGTACATAATATATTTCTCTTACATTTACCCACCTTCTCCTGTTTCCTTATTGTCCCCACTGATCTCCTTCCTCTACCAGACAGGCTTCTGGGGTTATGGCTTTCGTTTGTTTGTTTGTTTGTTTTTGTTTTGTTTTGTTTTTGTGACTGAGTGAGTTTCATTAGGGCTGGTTGTAGGGAATGGTGAGATTTTGTTTCTAGGACGTGGGCACTTTATCAGTGGCTACACTAATGAAGATAATGTCTCTCCCTTCCTCATCAACCACTAACCACTGTCTGTATCCTTGGGGAGAAAAGAGGGCCCCCAAAGCCTCCCACTTCTCCACGACAGAATGGCAATCTTGTACAGATATTCATAGGAACCGTAAGTTCAAGAGGGCTCCAGCCAGGTACATAACCAGTTAGTTATTTGTTTGTTTGATTATTTTAGGTTTTCAGAAGACAGATTCTGGCTTATCTTCCCCAGACTAGCCTCAGCTGTTTTTCTACTTGAGCCTCCCTCCTGGCTTCTACCCTAGGCCTGTGAGTGTCTGGCAGTCTTGAAGTTGTAGTATGTGACTGTCTGGACCCAGGCGGCTTGGGTGAGAGCTCTGTCGCCGCCACCTCTTTGCTCACCTTGCTCTCTATGTTCTTATTTGTCTTTTTGCTTTACCTTTCTTTCTGCTACCTACTTATGATGCTTCTTCAAACCAGCACTTTGCTTTGCCTGTCTTGCTCACTCCCTTTTCCCAAGGCATATGCAAGAGCCTGTCTTCCCAGTTGCCAGCAGTCTATCTGGAAGCCACAGGGATACTCATCTGTTCTCCTTCCTCTCTCCATCCCCACCCCGTCCACTAAGTGTGCCGAAACCTTACACAACTTTTCATTGTGACATTTTATTTTATTCCAGGTGGTCAGGTCCTCCACAGGGCATCTTCTCCCATCACTTCCTTTAATCAGCCAACTTGTTTGATTCAAGGTGATGGACTCGATTTCTAGTATTTTTTTCATTGATACTTGGTCGTCTTCTCATTTTCTCTTCTACTGCTCTGCACATGGACTTGTGCATGCAGTGGTCTGATCCTGCCATCATGTGCGTGCGTGCGTGCGTGCGTGCGTGCGTGTTGGCTGAAGGCCAACCTTGGATTTTGTTTCATAGGTGCTGCCCGTCTTGTTTCAAGGGACATTCTCTTGGGGATTACTAATCAGACTGGCTGGCCAGTTTCTATGCCCCAGCCCTGGGATTACAAGTACTTACCACCGTGCTTGGCTCTTTAAATGAGTTATCGGGACTGAACTCGGGTTTTTTCGCTTGATGTCTCCCCAGCTCTACTTACTCTGTTAGACTAGGACAGTAGTTTGTCTCCTGTCAGGGTGTAATGGTGATGGTTTGGCATCTAGACTTTCAGCCATACATCATTTTTTCTATTTTAATTTTATGTGTGTGGATGTTTTGCCTGAATGTATCACATGCATGCAATGCCCACGGTAGACAGAAGAAGGCATAGGATCCCCTGTAACCTGAGTTAAAGATGGTTTTGAGCCCCCCATGTGGGTGTTAGGAATAAAACTGAGGTTCTTCAGAAGAATAATCAATACTCTTGATTCTGTAGCCATCTCTCTAGACCCAACATAGCATTTTAAACATGCCTTTGATCAGACCTCCCAATATTATTTGTAAAGTTTCATATTCTAGTGGGTTTCTGTATGTGTTAATTCCTCAGATGAGTTTGAAATGATTAAAAATTCATCCTGACATATGGACTTTGTCCTTTGTCATTATTCCCTGAACAATACAGGGTGGTGGCAGTTTATAGCAGTTGCCTCATGTCTACATTTGTAATCCAGGATCATTTGACATACGTATAAGAATATGTGCAGGCTTTTTGCAGATGTCATTCTGTAATGCCACAGTATACAAGCGACTTGAGCACACAGGGCTTAGACACTCACAGGGATCCTATTCCCTGTGGACACTAAGGGATGGCCATATGTCATCTTTTAACCATGCCTCCTGTTGTAGTGAACTTTCCTCTTCCCCTTGGAAGTGAAGGATGTTAATGAATGGTGTCTTTCAACACAGAGCTAGCTGAAAGCATGTGCTGTGTGTGAGCCACCTGGAGCTGGCTCACCTCCTTGTGCCACTTTACCATATTAATGTCAGCCAGTGTGGCCATCTTCTAATTAGAAGAGGAACACGAGGCTGTTTCCTGATGTTGTTATCTTTCATGGTTCCCACCCTGATGTCTCTGACCCAGGGTTACAAAGACTCAGAAAAGCATACACCAGGCTTTTTGTGTCAGAGTGTCAATTTTCTCCTATGTCTAACACTTCAATTTAAATGTTTATAATCTCTCTTCACCCCTACAGTGGTTCTTAATGTAGGCTCTCCACATTCTATGGGCTATATATTGAGATGTAGGCTATGCAGTCATGTAGATTCTTAAGTAGTTACATTGGGGTTACAACATGTTTTCATGCCACAGCAGACTCCGTTTGTGCAGCCTTCTGGACAAATAAACACTGAACACTGGAACTAATAAATCTTTGGAGAATAGTCTGCATGGAAGGCTTGATCCATCTCTTAACACTGCTTACCTTTTTATGGCGTTAGTGTGTGTTGACATTGTTTCTGTTTGAAATCTTAAGATGCTTCCTAGCAAATCTTACGCTAAGGATATTCTTGAATATGTTAAGCAGAATTGAATTTTTCTCTAAAGATTTTCAGAAAATCCTTGTAGCCCTGTCTGGATAGATTGCCCACATGGACTCCTCTGCTCATGGTCAGCATGACAGACAGTGTTAGGAGACATAGCCAAAGCGAGGGTGGCACCAGGGTCCACTGCACCAGTCTTGCGACTCTCCCACTTTCAACTAGTCCTGTTTGTAAAGGGTATGTGGGAAAGGCTATGAGAGGCTCTGGCACACATGTTGCTTTAATTGAGCTATTTTTATGTTTATAAAGGTCTGAAGTTCATTCAGTTGTTTGCACAAGATGAGACTTGTGGGGTTAACCAGATGTCACGTTCCTTGAGTCTAAGCCATAAACATTTCAAGCTGTTAGCTCTGATAGGCAGTTTGGGAGATGTGCTCTACAAATCAGCCAGCCCTTCATGTCGGGGTTGGTAGGTAGATTCTCTGTAACTTAGCAGCTCATCTGTGTTGGTAGGATCTCTTGGATTTACTGAAAGGAATTATTTGCTGTTAAAAAACTTGAGAGTCTTGTGTCAGACTTCTGAATCAATAGCAGATGAAACCGACAATAAATCACCTTAGACATGGTGACCAGTTCAAATGGTATACAGATGTGGAAAAAATGACATTCTGTTGTCTAGGCTTTATTTTTAAAATGTAAACTTCTACATTTCAAGTCTTAATCATTTCAGATATGCTACACTTTACTAGGATGCTTTTAAAAAGCATTAATCATATGGAAAGAAAAAGATTGTAACATTACTACAATAATGTCTATGACTCAACAACAGAAATTGTTGTTAGCGGAAGCGCCCCAAACAATTCTGTCTTGGGGGAAAAATGTTTAGCTGAAAGGCCACAGAAAGATGCATATTCACTGCTTGTCGGGAGAGGCAAACACAGAATGTAAGATTGTTTTACTGAAAGGGATTTCTAAAAACAGTGTAGACAAACTGTGGAGGAAACTCCATTGTTCAGGAGTAAACATCGTGCACATATCAGACACTGAAGAAAAGAAAAGTGTAGTCAATGGTAATGTGAACTTATTCTGGGATGCAGAATGTTTGTGCTGGATGCATTTCGGGGCAGCGCTTCCATCACAGGGAGCAAGTTAAGGAACTCTCTAGTAGGTGGCGGAGAGAATAGTACGATGCTGAGTGCCTTGGGATGCTGAGTGCCTTGGGATGCTGAGTGCCTTGGGATGCTGAGTGCCTTGGGATGCTGACTCGGGAGCCCTGACTGGCTCTTGGCCTCTCCCTGTTGTCTTGGCTGATGCACAGCTGCTCACACCAGACCGAATTCTCTCCTAGTGGCCACGCTTGGAATTCTTGGCCAGCCTGTCAGGATCTCGTGGGTGTAAAATAAGAATCTGTTGTTCTTCAGATGGAGCTGGCCCCAGCTGATGATCTTGGATGGCCTCTTTGAACTTCCCAGCAGGAGTCCACGTTTCAGACTCTGCTCTGACCTCAAGAGACAGACTTGCTCTATCTATGTCTTATTTACTTAGGCTTCAGGTTTCTATCCCAACCCTTCCCAACCCGCTCCCTCCTTCTTAGCTTGTTTTTCAAAGTTCACCGTGTTCAGACATTCTTCATGCTTTTGTTTAGAGTTTCCATAATTTTTATCTAAATGTCAGCTATATTTCATTTGTCTCTATATCCGTTTAATTTCCTTCATGTGTTGGAACATAACCCAGTTCATGTACCAAAGAGTTCTATCAGGTGTGTGTTATGGTGAGATGAGGAAGACCGAATGGCGGTAGAAACCAGGGCTGTCAACCTCTTCTGCAAGCCCAGTGATGACCACTGTCGGCCTCACAGGCCATATAAGGTTGTTTGCAACTGTTAATTTCACCATTGTCAGCCAGAGAAGATTCATGAGAGAGTGGGAATAGCTTTGTCCAAGAAAACTTTATCTTTAGATACATAAGTTTGACTTTCAGGTAATTTTTCATGTCATAAAATATGACTCTTATTATACCCCCATCTCTTCATTTAAGGAAGTTTGGGGTTTATTAAAAGACGTGTGTGTGTGTGTGTGTATGTGAGTGTGTGTGTGTGTGTGTGTGTGTGTGTGTGTGTGTGTGTGTGTGTGTAAGGGCATGTATGTTACTGTGTATGGGGATCAGAGGTTGATTCCAGTCGTCTTCCTCAGTTTCCCTCCATCTTATTTCTTGAAAGGGTTTCTCATTGAACATGGAGTTTACTGATTGGTTATTGCTGCTGGCTAGCCAGCCCCCGCCTGCCAGGTTTTCTTCTTTCTCTGCCTCCCCATCCTCATAGCCCATGCCCCTCCTCACAGCCCATGCCCTGTCTCCTCAGTCCCTAAGAGAATATTGTTAACATAAACTTTAAACCTAGGTATTAAAAGAGAGACACTCACGAATGACTAAGCATACTGAGTGTGGATATGGATCCTTTAAGAGTTACCCCAGCCACTAACATAGTAGAAATCTTCTCTTAACTCGTGAGCTGCATACAAATTGATAGCAGACTGGTTTGTCACCCTTTGTACACCCTTGGTTATTATACCTGAGTTGCAAATGGACTGTAGTGTGTATGAGGTTGCTCTCGTACCATAAAGCTGTGCCTCTAATGCCAGTTCCAGAGTTGAAAAAGATTCGGAGAAGAAACAGTGTCCTCATGGTTGAGTTTGCAGTGCTTTGTTGTCTCTGTCACTTTAGATCACTTTAGTGATTTATGTCTTGAATGTCTTTGCCTGTGTGGCAAAGAGAAAGGTTTTCTCCCAACATGTGCAGATCTGGGTGGACAGAGAGATGTAACTCTTATCTACTGTCTATCTGTCTGTCTACAAATCATCTAATTATGTAATCACATGAGGAAAATGAGGAGAGAAGAGGTAAAGTTTTCTATAACCTAGCAAGATCAGTGAGGGGATGGAAGATTGAAAGAATGGCTCACTTAAACATCAGAATGAAGATCTGAAAGAAAAGATGTGTGTGTGTGTGTGTGTGTGTGTGTGTGTAAGCTGGAAAAAAATTAAGATTTTCCCTCTTTGGTGTTTGTCTGCCACGTCATTTCTTTCCACAAGTTTCTTAGAGTGTTCCTTATCCTCCTTCCCTCTGTCTTTCTTTGTCGCAGACAATTTAATGCTAAATCATATTGTCACACTGTCCAACTGGCCACCCCCACCTGAGTTAATCCCATTTTGCATATCATTTGGACAGGATCCTAGAAGTTACTTATTGACAGAATTCTGCATAGTGAAGCCTGGACCAGTGTGGCTTCTCACAACCTCAGTTGAGAGAGAGTGTGTGTAGAAATCTAGATACTGAGTGTTGTACTATCTCTCTGGCATAGACAAAGCTTCCACGTATGATCGGCATCTAGGACCCATTCCTTTGCACATAGCATTCATAGGGTGTCAGTTACTGGTATACCTCCAAAATAGTGTCTTCATAAGACTAGCTCAAAAATATTTCTTATGTGAAAACCAGCTTCTTAAAGCAAAGTTGTTTTTCTAAAGCACATTGCTCTCCAGGATCAACACGAGCCAAGCAACCTTAGACTAGGCGTGTTAGCAGGTTTGTTTGGAGGGGTGGTGGCTGATTGGTGAAACCATTACCCCAGTTAGGGACAGGATCTGCTGTTCATTTCAGCTACTTAGTAACTCTTTAAACTTACAAAAGGTTTAAATATTTTATGCTTGGATTTTCTCATCTGAAGATGAGGATAAGAAAGCACCCATCTTATTGTAGAAATGAAAATATTATAGTTTATCAGTTTCCTTTAAATGATACAGAAAAATTCCTAATGGAGTGTTGGACTCATGACAAGTAATGTCCCCTTAACTGGCAGGTGTGCGGCTAATTAATGAAAGCATGGCAAGACATTAGTTCGCTGCTGCTTCTAGGTGAAGGTGAGGTTGCATTGAAATGTTGGAGTTAGAGGTACTGGTTCTCTTCCTCTCTGCATTTTGGAGTCTAGCTTAACATATTTTCACACATGTAAGATGACACTTTAACTCGAATTTCAGATCTTTGTGTGTGTGTGTGTGTGTGTGTGTGTGTGTGTGTGTGTAGGATTAGAAATTGAGTAACTTCTTGTCCCTGGTTATTTGTGTTTTATGAATGTTCTTTACTTTGCTCAAACCAATGAAGCATAACTCATATTTTAATACCCTGTATGTCAATACATCTATCTGTCCAGGTTTACTTGTTAACACCTAAGTCATTTAGCTTTCCAATGGCTCTTACTAATTTTCTGTCTATCTATCTATCTATCTATCTATCTATCTATCTATCTATCTATCTATCTATCTATCTACCTACCTACCTACCTACCTACAGATCTATCTTTCTTTTTTGAGACAGGTTTTTCTGTGTAGCCCTGGCTGTCCTGTAACTTGCTCTATAGACCAGGCTAGTCTTGAACTCACAGAGATCCTCCTGCCTCTGCCTCCCAAGTGCTAGGATCAAAGGCATGTACCACCAATGCTAGCCTGGTTCTTACTAATGTTTTTTAAGACTTATTTTTATTAGTTTAGATTGTGTGTGGGGTGTGTGTGTGTGTGTGTGTGTGTGTGTGTGTGTGTGTGTGTGTAGAGGTGTCTGTGGAGAGAGGCCATTGATCCTCTGAAGCTACAGTTACAGGCTGTTGTGAGCCACCCAGTGCTGGGACTCTCTGGTGTTTGACTTCTCTGCAAGAGCTGTGTGAACTCTCATTCTTCTCTCCAGCCCTAGTTCTTAATAATCTTAAGACAACAACAGCAACAACAACAACAAAGGTTAAAGAATCTGTTATGCATTTTTGCTTATCTTTTGAATTTCTTTAGTTAAAAGCAGCCAGGTCATATGACAGTCATCATCATGATAATTTTGAATTCTTTTTCTCTATTTCACCTTCTTTTTCTCTTTAATTCCTGATGTAAGTTTCTACATCTGGAAAATGTACGTGACCCATGACACTCAGTCTCCAGTTGCCTGGCCTTCCGATTCTGTGAGATGAAAAGAGGACTGTGGTCTGACACCACGGAGGGGTCAAGGAGAGTTAAATTAAGATCTGGTTTATATGAAGTTGGGAGCTCGAGATGGTGATGCTGCTTCCCTGGGGACTTCTGTTGTAATAAAGCAAATCCTATGCACAGCCAGCCATTTCAGCCTCCTGGGCTTTGTAGGGTCACTGGTTCCTATTTGGTATTTCTACTAAATGATTAAGCTGGGATTCCAAATCACATATTTGGGGCTGGCGATGCAGCTTGATGGTTGAGTGCTTGCCCAGCATTCATGAGGCCCCAGGTTCAACGCTCAGCGTCAACCACAGCAAAAGTGTGTGAAATCAGATCTTTGATATTTTCCCCCTAATTCGGGTGATTCTTTAGCAATTTGCATCACCATTGCTTTGGAACAATCACTGGTTTGTCTGGTTATTTTATAGTCAGAATTCAAGGCCCAAGTCTAAACTAAGTTGTCAGGCAAATATAGCACTTAGATAACCTCTGAAAATTGATTTACTGGGGACAAGAGATATATTTAACTCATTCCAAGGAGAATAGCTTGTCTCGGTCCCTAGTGTAAGGGAAGTTACACACTCCATTAGCTGCTCCGTGCATTAGCTGCCTTGTTTGTAGGACGAGATTAAGCTGATCAATTTGATAGATATAAATGGTAGTGCTCATGTGAGATGGCTGGACCTGTGGATGGTCGCACTCATGTGAGATGATTGGACCTGTGGATGGTCGCACTCATGTGAGATGGTTGGACCTGTGGATGGTCGCACTCATGTGAGATGGTTGGGCGTGTGGATGGTCACACTCATGTGAGATGGTTGGACCTGTGGATGGTCGCACTCATGTGAGATGGTTGGACCAGTGGATGGTCGCACTCATGTGAGATGGTTGGACCTGTGGATGGTCGCACTCATGTGAGA
>CM052700.1:44583004-44615034 GCA_028551405.1 Uromys caudimaculatus
TTGGACCTGTGGATGGTCGCACTCATGTGAGATGGTTGGGCATGTGGATGGTCCCACTCATGTGAGATGGTTGGACCTGTGGATGGTCCCACTCATGTGACATGGTTGGACCTGTGGATGGTCACACTCATGTGAGATGGTTGGGCCTGTGGATGGTCTCACTCATGTGAGATGGTTGGGCATGTGGATGGTCCCACTCATGTGAGATGGTTGGGCCTGTGGATGGTCGCACTCATGTGAGATGGTTGGGCATGTGGATGGTCCCACTCATGTGAGATGGTTGGGCCTGTGGATGGTCGCACTCATGTGAGATGGTTGGGCGTGTGGATGGTCGCACTCATGTGAGATGGTTGGATGGTATTTTTCAGTGTTATGGTGGCCCATTGGATGCCACCTGTGTTCGTGACTCTGTCATAGCTGTAATAGATGCCATGACCAAAAGCAACTTAAGGAAGAAAGAATTTATTGAGGGATAGAGGGTGCATTAATGGGGAGATGGGGAAGGAGTGTCATGGCATCAGGAACAAGAAGTTGGTTCATCATATTTCACTCTCACACAAGAAGCAGAGAGCAAAGAAGTAGGATGAGGCTTCAAACCTTCACAGCTCACCCCCAGTGACATGCATCCTCCAGGAAGGCTCTACCCCTTAAAGGTCCATAACCTTCCACCAATAGGGCCACCAACGGGGCACCAGTTGTTCAATACATGAGCCTATAGGAGCCATTTCTCATTCAGTAGACTGCGTTATCCAGAGAAATCTTTGAAATACATGACACCAGCTCACCCAGAAAAATGAGCAGGAGGTATTATTTTCAATTTTGTGGATGGTTCTTGAGCATATGAAAATTAAATAAAATTAATAATAATAATAATAATAATAATAATAATAATAATAATAATAATGTTTCATCCATGAATTTACATCATGTTCCAAAATCATGTTTCTTTATTCTGTGTCCCTATCATGGTATTTGGCTTCCTTTGAAATGCTAATTTTTAAACTATTTTAGAAGTTAGCTTTCCAGGGATGTCATGATACACACACTTTGCAGTCACCTCCTCTGCTTCTACGCTGTGATCTCGTTCATATGAGCGGAGGAGCACTTTTGTTTTATTTCTCGGTCAGTGCCATTGGTCTGGTCTCCGAGTGTGAAACTGGAGCGTTGTGCTTGGAGAAGCCCTTTCTCTAAGTGTTCAGTTTGGGCTGTGTCTCTGTACTCTTTATTCTTCCCTAAGTGTTCAGTTTGGGCTGTGTCTCTGTACTCTTTATTCTTTACTTGGGGATCTTTCCAAGTTCTCGGGAACATTTAGGACCTAGCTTAATACAATAAACTCATAACTGACTCGGCTCGAAGGTGCCCTTACGTCTCCCAGGTGCTGCATAGCATAACGAAATGTGGTGCACAAACCATTACACGACACCATTTCCTTTCACATTAGACAGCTTTCACTTCTTTCTTTGAACTTCCCTCCCTTTCCTCTCTTCTTTTATTCACCCTTGACCGTCTCTCTGTGTATACATTTATTGCATTGGGTATTTATGTGTGCCTGTTCATGTGTAGGTACATTTATGCCATAGTGTTGTGCTGTGTTGGCAAGAAGGTACTTGGGTGTCCTTCATCCAGTCTCCTTCCACTTGTTTGCAGAATGGTCTGTTGTTTACTACAGTGTCTGCTGGGCTAGCTGAGCAGCAAGCTGCCGGGGTTCTCCTGTTTCCACCCTTCTATCACACCATAGGAGAGAATGCGGGGACTCAGCTGAGTGCTAACCACCTCTGGCTTTCCACGGTGCTGGGGAAGGGGTCTTCCCAGTTACTCACCAAGGACCTTCTCTGCAGGGCCATCTCTCAGCCTACATCTTCTTTTATCTTTCTCTCATCATTCTGGAACCTTCTCTTTTTAGTTCCTCCTTCACCCTCCCCCCTTTCATTCCTCTTGCTTTGATCCTTCTACTCCTCCAGTATTTATTTCTTCTGTCTGAATAAATTCAAAAGTATCAACCTTTTAGAACTATTTCCCAATGGATTCTTTGTCTTTCTCTTCTTCTTAGCCTGACTGTAGTTTGATTTTCGTTGGTCATTTATTGTTTGCTGTAGCTTTGGATGGTCTAAAGCAGGCTAGCAGGGGCTAAGACCTTCTCCAGTGTGAAGGGGCCAGCTAGCATTCTTCTTCAAGTCCTCCGTAGGACTGTTCCTCAAGAAGTCCTGAGGACTTTCCAGCTGTTCTGTTTGCCCACAGTCTGTTTAGTGCCAGGCTCTCTAAAACTGGACAGTATATAGTAAAGGTGATAACTTGATGTTATGGTACAGGAGGGTGGCACTGTCACTCAAATAATGGCATAGTAGTGACTTTTCAGCTTATCACTCTCTACAGTACTTGGGAACTCAGATGGCCCCTGAGTTCTCTTTCTGACTAGAGCTTTACAGAATGGAGTTCTGCCCAGTGTGTGCAGCAGCCATGCCTTCCCTAGTCATTTGTCTTAAAGTTCTTCACTATCTTAGTAGAGGCGCGTCCTTCATACATGCCCCCTGCTGAGAGAGTGTTCTGGACTGGGATGTCAACCAAGGGAGAGTCATTCATTCCATACGTTTTCTAATTTAAAAAAAAAAAAAAAGCACACCGTCAATATTTTTTTCTTAATTGAACAGTTTGTTGAACAGACGGGTGCTTTAATTATGGTGGTCTAAATTTACACACATTGCGGTGGTATTTTGCTACATTAATTACCTTACTTGTCAAGAGTAACAGGTAATTACTACATCAACTCACCCTCCTGCAGTATATGGAAACAGAACTTTATTTGAACAGATACAGGGAGCCAGAGTGTAGTTCCCCAGCCCTCTACTATCTGCTGAGGGACGACAGCATTGCCTGAGCTTACTGGATGACAAAATGAGAGAGGAGTGTCTCTTTCTTTATGGCTGCCCACCTAAGATGTGTGTCCAGAGTCACCCATGAATCCCGGGAATGTGCACACTGCAAGGAACCATTGAGATCCCTGGTTTTACTCTCCCGCTCTCCGATGTACTTCAGAGAAGATGTATGACTCTTCCAAGGCCACACAAGAGTTGAATCTGTTTCCAAACCCAGATCAGCTCCAGGCTCTCGGTTCCCCTCAACCCCCATGACCCCCAGCCTGTGTGAAGCGCAGTACATCTTAATGACTTCTGTTGTGAGTATTGAAAAGCCACTGGATAGGGTATACTTTAAATCTTCATGTAGTCACCTTCCTCATTTGAACTTCTAACCAATGCCTTGGCTGCCTTACAGAGCTAGAGTGTTCAGCTTGTGTTCTGTTGAACTACCAGGTACAACTCATCTCATCTGACTTCCTCTCCAGTGTTCCTGGTGTCAGCTTTCATGAAAGGCTGTGTTAGGGTCTCACTTGAATGTTTTCTTAAGGCATGAACATTTTGGAGCCTATAGGATACCCTTAGCAAAATGATGCCACGTGACCTCTCCTGGCTTCCACGACTCAGAGAGGAAAGGCTCTCTGTCAGCTTGTAGGCATGGTACTGGCAGCACACAGTGACATAATACACACATACTGTCCGAGAAGGCTTTGTCCCCATTCTAGTCAAACACCTGTGACAAAATTATAAACTGTGGGTAGCACAGAATACTTACAAGTGGTTTTTCAGAGCCATCCAAGGTGGAGATGCTTAGCTTGGAAAGAGTGCTGGCACCAGCTTCTCTTCTTGCCACCGGCACCATGAATGGGTGAGGTTGTGAAGGCGTTGAAGGTTAAGGCCACCATCTTGCAGAGATCATAGGAGATAGCTTGTGGAGGCCAAAGTGGGTCTCTTGGAGGCTGCTCTTGAAACGAACAAAGAAGGATTGATTTTTCTCTAGTCCTCAACCCACTTCAATTTCTGTAGTTTTTGCCTGGTCTCATGTCGTTGTAAATCACTCCGAAGCTTGTCATCTGTTACAGCTTCATGTAATTGGCTTAGTAATGCATCGATTCTGCAGCTGTCTGTCTATCCAGTGTCTGCTGTTTGCCAGTCATCCTTCTGTTTCTGGCAGGACAGGGTGCACAGCAGCCATTTAATAGGAGGAGACGGGAAAGCAGGTGAGATGAAGAATTGAACTGCTTCTGTGCAGTGACAGTTCACAAAGGATGGACAGTGTGAGGAATGTGTCTTGGAGAGGCCCCCCACTGTGTTCACAGAAGGCCTCTTGGAAAAAATTGACTTGCTTTCAGATCTGCAGACTTAGAATCATCTCCATGAACTCAGAGGAGAGAGATAGAGGGGGATGACTGAGGATTGAATCTCCATTGTGGGAAGAGCAGGGAAGTTCACGTGACTGAACAGGGAGTGGAAATGAGGAATGAGAGGGCTGGGGATAGGGGAACATTAGACTCTTGTCTACCATGGCCAAGGGCTGGGTTCCCCTGCACACTGATAGATGATTGTTGGTACTGAAGACTTCCAAGTCAGGTGCCAGAAACAGCTACTGCCCGGGGAGTGGCTTGCAGTTTCTGGAAGCTTCCCAGGGAGAGAGATAAGGCCATGGTATCCTGAGCTGGAAGAGGAAGTCTAGAAACTGCTACACTCCACACTGCTCTGCGGTTTCTGACTGAAGCAGGAGTCCCTGTCATCAGTTCGGAGAGGCACCATGATACTCTGAGAAGGGGTGAAGCACCCCTCCATGGGAGGATGCCCTCAGAGCCTGGAGCCATCTGTATCACTGGCGTTCAGAAATTGAAATCTTCTGGCCTGCTCTTACCGTTAGTGAATCAGAACCTTGAGTTGGTGAACTGGACTGAATTTAATGCCTGGGATATTGACAGCTCCTGGAACTCCAGTTCTTGTGAGAAGAGTGAGATATGGTAAAGCGATTCTGGTACTGGGGGAACTGGGGCTTGGTACTTCTTCCTTGTTGCTTTGTGGAGTGAAAGAACACAAATGTACCTTTGTTTGTGTTGCAAGCTAACAAAGGTTTGTCTAAGGGCAGTGGGTCCCTAAGAAGGATAAATGCCGAGGTATGGGCAACAAAGCCTCCATGATTCTTCTGCTGCTCCTTCCCCAGATAATTTAGAAGCACTGTGTTAGTGGGACCCACATCCCTTCTCCCAGTTAGTGCGGAAAAAGGACACCATCCCACCATGACACCTGGGTGCAGTAATAGTGTACCTAGACTCTCTCTTATTCAGTGAAATTGACCTTGTTTTGTCTTGAGAGTCCTGCCACTCAGTTATCTATTGTTTCTCTTTAAAAACTTAAATATTTTATTAATGTTTTGAAGTTTCATATATTTTTATATTTTATCATAATCACCCCCAAATCCTCCCAGATCTATCCCACCTCCCAACTTCACATCCTTAAAAAACCATTAATAACCCCATAGATTCCAATTTGTGTTGATCATCTATATCTGGGTGTGGGGCCACCCACTGAAGCATGATCTACCAGAACCACACCCTTTAGAAAACCAACCCACCCTCCCTGAATCTTATCACCTGTCTAGAGCTCCTCAGTGAACCCTTCCCCTCCAAGCTAGAGTGTTCCCTGGTTTAGTCTTGTGCAGGTCTTGTGCAGTTGTAAGTTCACGAGTGCAGCATCCTGTCATGTCCTGAGGATGCTGTTCTTCTCTAGCCCTCCCTGATGTTGGACTCTCACAATCTCTACCTACCATGCCCCGTTATATTTTTAAAGTCACTCTAGAGAGAAGATTAAGACCTACTTTTGTGCTCGCATGTGTCTGTTTTTCTTAGTGGTTCAGCAGTGCTTCCCTGCCCCTCCACACAGCCCTCCCCCCCCCCCCCCACTCCTAATTGCCTTTACTGCCTTGTAGGTTATTCCTTGTCCACAGCCTTTCTCACCTGGCCCGGGGTCAAGTCTGTGTTAATCATTTCCATATGCTTGCTAGTGCCTCCTGGTAGAGGTGGATTTGGAAGCATAGAGACCTCATTTGTCTCAAATTCGAGCAGGTCCCACTTCTAACAGTGCCAGCACATGGTAAAGCACTGAGGAAGTACCTAGTGAGCCAGGCACTCAGGAAGCAGAGACAGATTTCTCTGAGTTCGAGGCCAGCTTGGTCTATATAGTGAGTTCCAGACCAGGCATGGCTATAGACTGAGGGAAGAAAAAAAAACCTAACCAATGAAAAATGTTCTTGAAAATTGTCAGGGTGATGAATGGAGACAGGACAGATATCTTCCCTGAAAGGATATGTAGAACAGTGACACACAATCCTGTGTGTTCAAGAAAGAGAAACAGAGACAAAGTCAGAGATGAGTGTTTCTTTCAGATAGATTCTGCTGTGGGCTCCTATATCAAGTATGTGCTAGGCTAGCTGCTGCAACAAGCAGCACATAGGTTTTGACAGCCTAATAATAAAGGATGTGGGTGTGTTCCTGGTGTGTCCATAGACACTGACCGAGCCGTTGTCCTTTGGATTGTGGTGTCTCTATGGCACAGGGGACTTAGGCTGTCTTCCTGTCAGGATTGGCAGTGGTGACCTGTATTTGCTCATCATCTCATTTGCCAGAAACGACATGCCAGGGCATGTGGCCACTGTGGCCTTCTGCTATGGCTAGCAAGAAATCAAAGTTACCTTATAGTGGTTCCACTGTCAGTGTCATTGTGGTGTTTGCTCCTATTGTTGATTAAAACAAAGGTCTGCGATTTCTGTCTTGATAGTCTTACTTGTCCAGGAGATGGACAGTTCTCAGCAGTTAAGAGTGTAGGTTGCTCTTCCAGAGGTCCTGGGTTCAATTCCCAGTGGCTACATGGCAACTCACAACTGTCTATAACTTCATTCAGTCCCTCACACAGATATATATGCAAGCCAAACACTAAACAATATAAAAGTAAATACCTTATATAAAAAAGATAGCCTATTTGTTAGTAGGTATTCTTGACTTTCCAGGGACCAGAAAGAATGGTAGACTTTAAGCCTTTATTAATGTACTTTATTTTATAAATGTATGTGTACATGCATGTATGTGTCCATGTTAAGACCAGATAAATTGGGGTGTCGTCCTTCAGGTGCTCAATACCTGGATACATAGTGAATTCAATGCTAGTCTGGGAGTTAGGTAAGACCCTGTCTCAAATTTTAAATAAATTAAGAGGAAGGACCTAATAAAATGAAGAGGTACCTAATTCCATAATGAAATTCTTATTTAACACAATGTGCAGGATGCTGAGTTTAACGCTGGGGAATAGTACGCTGTGTCCTCACTGTCCTGCTGAATAAGGTGGTTCTCAGAATAGAGTTTAAAATCTTGACCTGGCCCTGCCTGTCTTCCCTCCCTCTCTGCCTCCCCCCCCTCCTCCCTCCTTCTTCTCTCAGTGAGAAGCTTCACCTGATAGGAGAGGTGTGAGACTAAGCTGGAGGATGTCTGCAAGGCCCTTAAATCTTGCGAGCCACACGTAGGTTTTGGAGCTCTATTCTAAGAGCATGGGGGAACCATGGGTGGATGGTGATAAGCCTACAAGATCTTGTGAGTGGCCAGCATATTATCTTGTCCCCGCTGACACGAGGTGGGGTTGAGGTCCCCCCATTTCTTCTGCATTCAGTATGCTTATCAATCACGAGCCTGCTATTTCTAGTTCAAAGCAAGCAGTTTATTTGGACTTAATATTTATGAAATGCCAAGCTTCGTGATCAAGATGTATTTTGTTTTTAATGAGCAAATGACTCAGAATTGTTTGAAGTTATTAAAAGACAAATGACTATGCGCCATCATGGGAATGGACAGAGGAGAAAGTAGAATTCTGCATTAAGCATTTTATTTATGGTCTAATCCACAAGCAATCTGATTCTTTAAACAGGATGATTTAATTTCTCTTAAAGTCTCAAAGTATAAGAATTGAATTTATTTATGGACTCTCATTAAGGGGCCTTTAATGAAGTCAGGCAGTCTACCCAGTTGCTTCAAGGAAAGCTCACTGAATTCCTAAGAAGAACTGACACCAATACATGTGAGAGGTGACACAAAGTGTCCGTCCCCAAGACGCTTCTAGCCTGCTGCAAAGCCAAGTACAGCCAAGTTCATAAATGACTCTTCCCAGACCAGTTTTAAAAATTGTATAGCTAATATTTCTTTGCTTTGGAAAATTCTATAAAGCTAAAAATAGTAAATAAAAATAATGTCTAATCCCTTCTGTCCAAGACAAACACTGTTAATTAATTTTTTTGATCCTTCCTGCAGCTTGTTTTTATACACTAAGGACAACTGCAGCTTAATTTTCCTGTCTGGCTTATTTTATGTCATGTCACAATCATCTCCATTTCCAGATTAATTCTTTTTTGTTTGTTTGTTTTGTTTTTTGAGACAGGGTTTCTCTGTGTAGCCCTGGCTGTCCTGGAACTCACTCTGTAGACCAGGCTGGCCTCAAACTCAGAAATCCACCTGCCTCTGCCTCCCAAGTGCTGAGATTAAAGGCGTGTGCCCCCATTGCTGGGCTCCAGATTAATTCTTTTTTTTTTTTTTTTTTTGGTTTTTCGAGACAGGGTTTCTCTGTGTAGCTCTGGCTGTCCTGGAACTCACTCTGTAGACCAGGCTAGCCTCAAACTCAGAAATCCACCTGCCTCTGCCTCCCAAGTGCTGGGATTAAAGGCGTGCGCCACCACTGATTCTTAATGGCTACAAAGTATCCCTTTGTCGGGCTGGACTATCGTTTACTTGCCTCTGTTCCAGTTTTGATTGATGGTTTAGGTAAAACAGATTCCTAAGAATTTATTCATTTTGTGTCTCAAATCATCTTGTACACATCAATGTTAAAATAAAACATTAACTGGGATGCAGATTCTTGCATTTTTTTTTCTCTGTTATGTATCTGTGTGTTGCTGTCTAAAACAACAAATAAGAAAAGCAAGCCAAATCTTGGTTGTAACAATTCCCTGTTCTCAGGGAACAATGGGGGAGTATACTGGGTATGTTTTCTTTCTGTATGTCCAGTGACTGGACATTTAGCTCTTACCTTAAAATTGCTTAGCAAAGCAGACCCCCCAAATCAAGGAAAGAAGTTTGAGTCTAATTTAGAAAGCCTTCCTGCCTGGCTTTGGATATCTGAGAGAATATTATTCCTAGGTTCTTAGAACTTGTGATTCCACTTATATTTTAAAGTATATATATTACATATATAAAATCTCTTTAAGGTTTTAAGGTACCTTCATTTTCATAGGCATTTGATCAAATTGAGAGCAAAAATTTGGGGTCTTCTTATTGTTGGAAATATTGCTTATGTTGTGTTCCAGCCAGTGTTGTGTGTGGCTTGTGAACACAGGGAGGGTGGCTAAGGGAAGGAGTTCTCTGCAGTCTGTCAGAGTTTGCTGGATGCTGGGTTCTGTTCCACAGCTGTCATACCCTGAACCTTTGTCACATTGAGGCTCCTCTCTTAACATCAGGAATTTATTCCTGGCAGTCAGAGACCCACCATTAAAATGTTAACCGGAGCTGTTTCCTATTATGTTAGAGAAAATCTTGTGTGTTCTGGGTAAATGGGTGGATATGCAAAATACTCAGCTTTAAGGCAGAAATGAGCAAATCGTGGCACTTGGACCATCTTCTGACTTGTTTTTATCAATAAAGTTTTATTGCAAAACAGCTACACCCATTTATTTACATTTTGTTTCTGGTTGCTTCCTTACTGTAATGCTGTAGTTAAGCTGTTGTCAGAAAGGACTTATGACTGTAATCTGTATCATCCATCATCTGTCTGCCTGCCTGCTATCTATCTCTCTATCTACCTACCTACCTACCTACCTACCTATCAGTCATCTATCATCTGTACTGGAGATTGATTGAATTCATGTGCCAACATGTTAGCACAGCCACACTGGATCTGCTGTCTCCAGTTTTCCTCCTCCTCTTTCTCCTCTTCTTTTAATAAATATTTTTTAAAGACAGAGTTTCTTTATGTAGCCATGATTGGCCTGGAACTACAAAGATCTTCTTGCCTCTGCCTCCAGAATGCTGGATATAAAGGCATGAACTATCACACCCAATTCATTCTTAAGACTGGAATAAATATATTATCAATACTTCAATATATTAACATTATACATATAGAAAATGATTACTTCACATGAGCCTCAACAGAACCTTGTTCTGAAATGGTCTTTTAAAAATCACCTAGAACATGTAAAATTCCTCCACCTTATTTCCCAATTCTCCTACCCTCTGTATCTGGTCCTGACCATTTTCGCCTTCACAGCTGAGGACTCCTCCTGCTGTAGTGGAAGTATTTGAATTGGCTGTCATTGGGTGTTTTGTTTTTCCTTACAGCAATAACTTGAATGTTGTGTTCTGGAATGTGTGTGTTCTCTATAAGTTTGTCTAGGAATGCAGGGGTGTGCTCCACTGTGCTAACATCTTGAGCAGCTCTGTGGGGCAGGAGCTTGCATCACACTAAACACAAGGGAAGCACACTCACTGGCTTCTGTAAAGATTAGGTGAGGTAAGGCATGCCTGGTACATCTTAAGAATGTGGTGGCTATTGGTTCTTTCTCCGCTCCTCTCCTTAGTTTGGCCAGAGGCGTTATTAGCAGCAACCATAGAGTACCTCTAGGGGCTCTCACCTCGTTGTGCTTTAGCATTCGGTAGTGCTACCCTTACATAGAATTGTCCAGAGATCGAAGATGAAGCCCAGGAGGTATTGTACCTGTGTTACAATAAGACACTAAGCCAGTGGGGGTGGGGTGAGGGAAACAAATGCAAGGGTTTCATGCTCACTGATGAGAGTGGAAATGAAAAAATTAGGGGCTGCGAGGAAAGGAGGGCAGACAAATACATTAGAGCTGGTAGGGCAATGTCTGTGTAACATATGGGAGACCCATTGGTTAGCACTCACTGGGGAAGAGAGATGGGGAGGGAAGAAAGCAAGGAGGGAGGTAGAGAGAAAAGGAGAGAGGGGAATTAGGAAGAGGGAACCTAACAGAGGAAGAGTAGAAAGGAAGGAAGGGAGAGAGGGGGAGGAAATGAAGTGAAAGTCAGCTTAGAGATATGGATGGATGGATGGACGGATGAACGGACGGACAGGTGGGTGAACACAAATCATACAAGTAAGTTCAGAGATAATACAGCACCAGCCTTACTATCATCGGGAACCTAGAATAAAGAAATCAAAAGAGGCAGCAGGCACTACTGGTAGCAGTCACAAAAGTCACTGGATCCAAGAAGCTTCACTCAGTGCTTTCTTTCTGCTTCCCAGGTACCCTCAGGTTGATTCTGAGGGTAGAGTTGCTGGCCAAGGCTCTGCTCTGTGTGTCCTATCATGGTTTCAGTTTAAGACATGTAATACTCTGTGGGTTCTTTCAGTATGCAATACTACTCCCCTTAGATGATAGGGTCTCTGGACCCTCAGTCAGGGATTAGAGGGGTACTGAGGCATGGTGAAGAGGCATCAGAGTCAGAAGGTATCCTACCTTGGTATGTTTAGTCAGGACTTGGTGGTAAGGACCCTCATAGCTGCAAGCCCAGCTTTCTGCTTAGAAAGAAGGAGAACTGGATTTGACGAGCACCTATACTCATGGTTATAGACTGACAGTGTCTTATCAGGTCATGATGGGGCAATAACTACTTACTGGAAATGCTCACTATGGATATGCTGACCCACTGTGAACCTGCCTGCTATATCTGCTCATGGAAATAGCAGCCATTGGAGACAGTCAGGCTGCTTGGAAAATGGACCTAGATCCTTGTTGAAATGTACTTACAAACCAGCCAGCCATCTAAATCTGCTTCCCTCATGTTGTGTACTGTTTAGGTATTGTGACCCTTCTAAAAGTATGGCTCTAGCGTGGGCGCAGATTCCAAGTGTATGTATTCAGGCATTGCTGCGTGTAATGACATTCTCATTCCCAAAGTGATCTATGTGGGCTCAGACTTGTTTTGCTATTTTATAAAAATCCAAAGTCATATGCGGTGTTCAGTAGAATCCTTTATCCTGAGTGGCAGACAGCATTGGTTGAAATATTTCTTTAATTTGAATTGCACATTCTATGATGAACCACTTTGGGAGAGTCTCCGTTTTATCATCCCTTTAATAGATGTAGGCTTACCTTTTTAAAAAGTTATTCATTTTAAATTATTATATGAATATTTCAGGATTATAATCATCATAAAATGAAAGAAAATTTGTCAGACCAAAATAGAAATTTAATTTAAGATAGAAATTGATTATAAGGTTTAGTTAGTACTAGAAACGTGCATTAAAGGCTATTTTTAAAATCTTCCAGCTCTACAGTTTTGTTATCATTTCAGAAAAATCACAGATGTGTTTATTGATGTCCTTGGTGATCATATTTGAGTTGGTTTAATTAAAGACCAAACTTTTGTAAGGTTGAAAAAGCATAGTAAGTCTTTGTGTTATCCATGGAGAAATGAACTTAAAAATCTGTACTCAGAGTACCCAGATTACTGTCACCAACAAAATAGCAAATGCAGGGAAAGATAAATCCTGATACACTGGCCCAGCCATACCCTGAAGGATCCCAGGCCTATCAGAGATACTTACACATCCAGGTCTGTTACTCATCTAGACATAGTAGTTCAGACACAGAGCCTGCCTAGATACATAGCAGTGGGCAAACGAAGACAATGTGGTATACATGCACAATGGAGCTCTATTTTCCTGTTTTTTGTTTTTTTTGTTTTTTTGTTTTTTTAAATGAAACCATGCCAGTTGCAGGAAAAGGATCTGAGCTGGGATTATCCTGTTAAGTGAAAGAAGCCAGACTCAGAGAGAGGAGGACCTAAGTTCAAGCAAACACCGGGGAAGGGAGAGCAAAGGGGGGCTGTTTAAGTGGGATGGGCAGAGGAGCATACTTGGTGAATGTGAGCAGAGTACTTGTATGTGAGAATGTCCTAGGAAAGCCCATCATTTCTGCATATTACCCAATACCGTGTTTCAAAGATGTCTAAGACTGTATGAGGCGGGCGGCACTCCTGACTGGCACTCTTGACTGTGTTGAAGTTTCAGCGGCCATGGTCAAAAAAACTCAGGCTGCTCCATAGGCGTGCGTGTGTGATTATAACATTCCGTTTTCTTTCCTTGGCATCCATAGCACTTCCTTCCACCTGTCACTGTGTCCTGGGTGACATGTGAAGCAGAAAACAAGTTGACCAGGTTTGTTTTCCAGCCTGCTCTTGCTTATTTTTCTCTGGTGGCCCTTTGTTTCCATGGGGCTCAGATTTACTATTCATGAGACCCATTTTAATCAATGACCGTATCAGACAAATGGAAGCTAAGCGCTGGTTAGTATGGTGGGAATAAACACGGGCTCTCATTAATGGTGCTGTCTGAATAATGAGGTGAGCGTTGTGTCCTGAGCTACACCGAGAGCAAGCGGGTTCCTCACTGGAACGACAGGCTGACAGCTACTTCTAGGAGTACAGTCATTAGTGGGCCCCGCCATCAATGTCACGGTGCTGTGTCAAATTAGTTAGTGTCCCCTTAGCTGAGAAGCTGGACCTACAAATTATCCTCCCACATCCCCGGAAGCTGTGTTTGTGAAACCCACGATCAAGTGTGAGCAAATTATTAACATGGCTCATAAATTAACTAGTTTACAGGCTTATAACACTTTACAAGTCGATAATAAAGGGCCCCAAAGTTCCCCGATGGCTCTGCCCTGGTGTGAGGACTGAGATCGGCCGACTTTCCCTTGAGGCATGTGAAGCCGGTTGTTGGAAGAGGCACAGCTCATGGGCTCTCAGTGTCAATGTTGGGTGGTATTCACCAGGAATGCCAGCAAGTGTGCCACCATTGAGGACAACATAATGAACGTCATTATCTCATTATGCTGAAGAGTGGATGACAATGGTCCTTTCTCTTGGTGGCAGTCATCCCTTCAGAGATTACCTCTGGTCACTGCTCACCCCAATAGATATTTTTTAAAGATATTTTTGATGCATTTTTATGCTTTGTTTGAGAAGAATAATGACCACATAGCTTACCTGAGAAGAACTAGGATTTGTATGTGTATATATGTGGGGGTTTGGGGGTGGTCCATCTTTGTGCATATATGTGAGGGGGTCAATGTCCTCCAGTGCTCTCCAAATTATTTTTTAAGATGGATCTCTCCCTGAACCTGGAGCTCACTGATTGGGCTAAGCTGGCTGGCTGGCTGGCTTCTCCTACCTCTCCAGCACTGGGATTGCAAGTATACCCTACTGAATTTATTTTTTCCTTAATGCTTTCCTGGCCAGTACTGGTCTGCCTGGTTCATCTCCCAAGTCCTTGGATAAAGGTGCTAAAGCTTGTCTGGCTTGAACAGTCTATGAATTGGCGGCAGCTGATGCCTAGTAAACGGCCTGGTGGAGTCAGCCTGAGGTTATCTGAATCTAAAAGAGAGGCCGACCCAGGGTGTCATCTCTGAACTCTCCTCAGTGTTTGCTTGACAGACAACCCACATGGTTTCCCGAGAGTTGTTTTCAGACTTTCAAATCATAAAAGTACACACGTTTTTTCAGTTCTAACTTCTCAGTTTGATTAATCTAGAAAATGGGTAGTCATCAAATGTTCCTGAACATCCTGAGCACACTGTGGGAAGACAAGAACACATATATGCCCTTGAAGTGTTCACACTGGGCCCTGGTTCTGCTTCGCTTTGTTATCCTAGAGCGTTCGTTCCTTCTGTAGGCGCCACAGCAGTGGAGCACGGTCACCTCAAGGTTTCATGGGAGCTTTTGACAGGCAACTATTCTGACATATTCAGCAAGTGCTCAAAGGGGAATTGAACCCACTTGGTAAATAGTATACTTTTAACTCAGGCGGACCACAGAAGCCCATGGCTTCAGCACACATGCTTGCCCCCTATGATGACAAGTCTGTGTCCTGGCCTCTACTGGCATGTGGAATGCAGGTGGTAAACTGACAGGTGAGACAGTGTGTCTGGCTCGCAAGTAGGAACTCACCTGCCTTTTCAGGGCACCTGTGTCAGGAGGGTGCGGGTTCCCTCCTAGCCTCTTCTACAGAATCTCTGAAGCCAGGTTAATGGACCCAAACTGCAAGTGAAATCTCCAGTCTGCATGAAAGTGTCGTCTTGTTTGTACTTCCCAGTACCTGTAAGCATTATAGTTCAGAGATTGCATCCTAAGAATGTGGCTGGAGAGATGGCTCTGTCTGCAAAGTGCTTGTCCCCATGAGATGAGACCGTGCTTTCACATCCCTAGCACATGCATGAAACAGTGGCATGTGTCCTTAAACCCAGAGCTAATGAGACAGAGACAGTTGGGTGCCTGGGCCCTTGCAATCCAGTTAGTCTAGCCAGATGGGTAAGCACCAGGTTCAGTGAGAGACCCCATCCCCAAAACAGTGTGCAGACCTGATAGAAGAAGATCTCTTACTCTGAACTCTAACCTTCATACACATGTACACATACATGCATACACACACACCAAAATAAAAGAAGAAAGGGGGAAGACACTAATGAGCACATAAGGGGGCTAGACTACCTCAGGGAATGTCTCTGCTCTTGGGAGCCACAATTGTGCGTGGTTTATAACATTTTCATCTTCCTGATTCTAGAAGAGAAGGGGGAAATCAGGGCGAAGTTCTTATGTGAAGAAAGTAGCTCTCTGAAACAGCCAAAGTCCCTTACCCTAAGCCTTCTCTCCTTCTTGACTCCAGGCTCCTTCTGTGTGCTGCAGTCTTGTGGCGTTCTGCAGGCCCTCTGCCAGTGACCCCAGGCTTTTTATGGCTGTGAGACTCATTAAAAGCTCAGGGTAAGTAACCAATGTCTCTGTCACCAAGAAGTAGAAAGAAAATTATGGCCCACTTGCTCCAGGATCAGGCAAGAGTCCCAAAGTCGGCAGACACATGTATGCTGCCACTTTATGTGACAGCTGTAGGATAGTTGTATATATAGATCCCTTCAGGGTTGGAGATGATAGCTCAGTGCTTAAAGTACCTGCCTTGCCAGCATGATGGCCTGAGATCATTCCTATACATAAACAACAATAAAATCCAGGCTTTTGCTTATCATCGTAGCTCCAGGGAGGCGGACAGGTGAATCCTGAGGTTTTCTGGCCAGCCAGCCTGGCCTACTTAGTGAGTTCTAGGTCTCAGTTAAAGACCCTGCCTCACAAAACAAGGTACATGGCCCCTGAGAAATGACATCCTTGGCCTCCACACATATCTACACATGTGCATGGATATCTTTACAAACATGAGCACGTATGATGTACACATACATTCCATCTCCAAACAGAACGAACAAAAAGGAATCCATCCCATTTGTGCCTGGTTGTGGGCCATAGTTGCAGGAAGATGGCTCACGTTGTTTCAAAGGGGCCAGAGAGTGACTCTCATCACCCTCCTGGGCCATAGTGTCTTTTGCAATTAAGCACCTCTTGCTGTTGGTTAGCAGAATTAACCATGGTTACTTGAAAAAGGAAATGGGCGGGGCCGCTCCATCCCCATGAACATGTGTCCCCTAATAGTCACTGAGCTATTTTGACCTGGGCTTGCTCCCCCATCCTCTGATGCATCAAGGTTGGAGTGCCATTCCTGAAGTTGACAGCTTGTGGGGTACTAGTCACTCTGACCGTGAGCAAACTGAATGTGGAAGAAATGAGGATTCAAAATACCTGCCCTTCCCACCTGGCAGGGAAGCTGCCGGCTTAAGCAGGGTGGGCATTGTGTGGAAGGCTTCCTTCCGTGTGAGGAGAGAAAGCTCTCCTGTCTCTCTGGCTCCCCAGTCACTTTCATTGTCATTGGCCAACTAACCCAGGATGGTGGAATGTTCTTTTATTCTGTGAGTCATACGGTCTCTGAGCTCCAACTGTATCACACTTGATAGACATGCTGTTGAAATATCTCTTTAGTATCAAATATGGATGAAGGGATACACGGGTAGATTATGTCAGGCTAAAGATCAAATGCCAATGAAGGACGATTAAATTTCCTTTAATCATCAGAATCTGAGAGGGCTTTAAGATCTTCCACCTTTAATATAGGCCTTAATAAATAATAATGCTTTGAATGTCTGCAGTATGTTTGAATTTCACAAGTCTTGCATGTCAAAACACATAGACAGGCTCAGCAAATACACTGCTCCGGACCAGTAGTGCTAATTAAGAAGGGAGGTCAGGTTAAACAAACAGCTTTGAGAATAGAAAGTGGGAATAATAAACCCAGTTTGTGGATTTTCTAGGGGCTTTGTCCTCATAGAAAATGGCAGTGCAATCTGAATGGGCGTTTCTGTTTTGCTGTACTCTTTGCAAATGACTGTGTCCTAACAGATGCTTCTGTGGGTAGGTGTACCTGGGAGACTAGTTTGTGCCTTCTACCTTTCTACCCCGCCTGCTCAGGACTGTTAGTGCTGTCTTTGGTGGCTGCTGGATTGTTGCTAAATCCTGCAAGGAAGAGACAGGGACTCAGGAAATGGAAATGACCCTTCCAGCAGAGGCCTTCTTTGCATGCTTCCCTGAAGCCTCACTTGTGACTTCTTGGGACTTCTGCTCTGGTTCTCTGGATT
Organism: Uromys caudimaculatus; assembly: GCA_028551405.1. Classification (NCBI taxonomy): domain Eukaryota; kingdom Metazoa; phylum Chordata; class Mammalia; order Rodentia; family Muridae; genus Uromys; species Uromys caudimaculatus. The sequence goes on from CM052700.1 coordinate 44,600,444, forward strand.
CCAGAGATATGCAGCCTTAGCTGTAGGACATGTGGTGTTCCAGAGGAACGTAAAGCAGGATCGATGCACAGTTGACGGGCAGCAGCTTACTTACACCAAGTCTGTGGCAGACTTCTGTAACCCTGGGTCTTGTTTGAGTTACTCTACGGTAATGTTTCAGTTGGCCTGATTCTTAGCAGAGACACACATCTCGGCAAACTCTTGAGGCTCTCAGTATTTCTTACGGTGCCATGCCAAGTCTTAGAATTGTGAGGAATTTTGTTCTGTAGAGAGGTGTAAACCAAAATTCAAAGTCCTGATTATATAGAGGAGCATTCCTTACCGTGGTTCTGAGGTTTGATCCAGGTTGAGTGTCAACATGGTATCCCAATGACATGGCCAATTCCTACCCAATGGTGCTGTCCCAGTGTCTGTGAGAGACAGGGCCACAGGTGCTGCTTTTTCCTGTCTTATGTAGACTTGACGTGACAACCCATCTCCCTTCATTCCCTCCCATTGGCTGTGGTGCATGTCAGCTGATCTCTTCTTACTTTCAGGTGACAAATGACTTGCCCCATCCACATTTTCTGCTTCAGACTGGCTTATATGTTCTTTCTGTGAAAGTTCCCAACTGGCATGATGAACAAGATGAAACTTGCCTGGGTACTATGGAACACTCTCTTTATCTCCTGGCCTGTGTGACAGTGCCAGCATACTTGCTGTGGTAACAGGCTTGCTTTCAGACCTGCTGTGGACACAGGACAGCAGTGTGACCACACTGTATGTGCTGACATTAGATTGGCTTAGACTCAGGTCTAATTTTTCTAAGATGTTTGCTGAGCTTCTCTTAGTAGACCAGACAGAGCATTTAACAGCCTAGAGTGGAGAATCACCTAGATGATTCAGGAAAAAGAGCTCAGTACAGATTTTAGTCCTTAGCTGAGGCCATCACTGTGCTGAGCACTTCCCACGGGAATGTTGGAACCTGCCATCCTATGACTGGGTTGTGTGTAGTTGTCTGCCTGACAGAACATGCACTTTCCACAGTCCAGTACTTATTGCCTGGTTTCCTTTAAATACACATTCAGCTTTGGGAGGTGGCCCTGATGCCTGTATCCAAGGACCTCTGCAGCCATGAACCCCTGTGTATAACTCCACAGGTAGAACAGAGAGCTTAATATCATATGTGGGTGACACACCTGTTCCTTCCTTCCAAGCTGAGGTCCCAGCATTGCCTATAGCTCATTGTTCTTGGTCACATTTGCTTCTTTTCTTCTGTGCTTCAGTTTCCATATGTGTGGTGAGAGTAGAGGTATTAGTGGTTGTTGCTACTATACTGAGGTGGTTCATGCCCAATGCTCTGTGCCCATGGCCTGGAACACAACTGTCAATTAGAAAGTCCAGCAAGGGCTTCTGGGAGATGCTGTGAGAGATGTTATCTTTGGTGTTCATATTTTTTCAGTTTAGAGTTTTGTTTATTCTTTACTCCTCTCTCTCCCCTCCTCCCTCTTCCCCCCCTTCTCTCTGGGCAGTGTGTGTGTGAGTGTGTGTGTGTGTGTGTGTGTGTGTGTGTGTGTGTGTGCGCGCGCGCGCACGCACTGTGTAGCTCAGGCGGGCTTTATACTGGACATCCTCCAGCTTCAGCCTCCACAGTGCTGGAATCACAAACACATACCCTAAACCCAGACTATACTCTTAATTTTGAAGGTGACAAGGACTGTCGAGAAACTTGATTTCTGGTGGTATTTGTATGTTCATTCATGTTTCATGCATTAAATGAACTATAAAATAGAAAGCAAGAATGAATGGGCTGAAGAAATTCTTATAGGGTAAGAGCACTTGGTTCAACCATAAGGACAGATCTGAGTTCACATCCCAGAAGACATGTAACATGCTAGGCATGGCCTCATGTGTCTGCTTGCCCTAGTGCTGTGGCTTGCTAGTCACTGAGTTCTGCCCCTAACATGACAAGATCCAAGTTCAGTGAGAAACTCTGTTTTAAGGGGATAAGGCAGAGAATCAAAGAGGAGGGCACCCTTTGCCCATCTCTTGCCTCCACGTGTGTGCAGGGGAGAGTCGCATCTCTGTCCCCTAATTTACACACACAAATGCACCACAGACAGACATACAACACAACGTGGAAGTGAGAGTAATTTGTTTGCTGTGTGCTGATGTCGGATATGTGTACCTTGTCTCAGACCATACAGGGTCCTCATGTCAAGCACAGCGCAGCACATCATTGGGGCTCAAGCCATTTCTCCAGAACCTTGGAAAAGGGGTGCTCATACTACTGAGTCCCACCTTAGGCCTTATCCCTGGGGATCCATTTTCTAGTGTTAGTCAGAGCTGGTTTGATCTGCCTGGCAAGAGAAGGCACCTTGTAGTAGTAGAAACCCTTCTATGCTGTTAAATGCACAATTGACCTGTCAGCCCAAGTCTTCATATTCTTATCTTTTGATGGAAAACTTACATTTGCATAGCTGGAAAGAGTTAGCTATAAATATCTATCACTGTTAGCACCTTTTACCTGCTTTGAGAGGGTGATAAGTTGCTGTATTATTCCCTTATGCTTGAGGTTGCCATGTGTTCTTCAATGTGGGCTTGTTACATAAATGCCAAGGGGTGGAGAACCCTTCCCCACATCATGTAATGGCTGCTGGTAGAAGGTGGGTATGTATTATCTCACACTCATTGACAGGAGCCTTGGATTAGCTAGGGTATATTAAAAAAGCAAGGTTGCATTTGTTAGTTTCTAGTTAATACCATCTCAACATATGAAGTACCATTAACCCATGTGGGGCCGGGAAATGGCTCAGTTGATAGGATGCTCCTTTCTGAGCAAGCATGAAGAGCTGAATTGGGATTTCCAGCACCCATATATATATATTTTTTTTTTTTTTAAAAAAAAAAAAAAACAAGTACAATGTAATCCCAGCAGTGGAGAGACAGCCAAGAGACTCTCTGTATTCTGACCAGATAGTCTACCCAAATCAGCGAGTTCCACGTTAAATGAGAGACCCTGCCTCCAAAAACAAGGCAGAGAGAGATTGAGGAAGCTCATTTCAGGCCTTCACACGTGTGTTTACCCAGTGTGCCCACAGATACATGAATGTGTTGGCCCCCATCTCTTCCTGTTTCTTTTTCATATCCCCTAACCTCGCACCAGTGTGTGTGTGTCACATAAAACAAAACCAAAATAAATGGAAATACAGTGTGGTAGAAGGCCTGCCATCCGTTTGAGGAAAGAAAAGGAGAAAATCCAGTGAGTGTCACTCAGGCAAGGTGAGTACACAAAGCAGAGAAAACTGTCATGTGGTTTCCAGCAGTCTTCAGGGCTAACACCCTGATTTTGAGCTCTCTAAAAATATCTGACACCCCTGCTTTCAGATATCATTTGAGAGCATAAAATAATAATTCACGGGAGGGGAACTAGATTGTACACTGGGACTTGGGGTGAGTTTTGTTTGCACAGGAAGTGGGCCAGCCTGGATTCACCTCCTCTGCCCTCTCCAAGGCCCCAGGAGTGTCAGTCAGCAAGACCTAGGGGCATTGGCAAGTATTTGCTTGAGTGTTTCCTAGTTTGGCTGCCCTATGTGAGAACAGCCTGGTACTGTGGGCCCTCAGTGCTAGCTGTCTCTGGCTGAGAGTTGCTGGGGCCAGAGTTCTCAACACCAGCTTGTAGAGCAGACTCTCTGGTTCATCTGGTGCAGAGCTGAGACCTCACCCTTGTCCTTTGTCCCCAGTCGTTGATTATGTGGCAGCATCTTTTCTCCAGCATGGGCCTGCTTCCTGAATGCGACTGTTGTTGGGAACTCTCCTCACAGAAATCATGCTGAGGGCCTTGGGGTCTCTACAGGCGGATGGGACTGGACAGTCTGGTCCTGTGCACTGTCAGCTTATCCCCTGATAACGTAGTTCGTGTTTCTCCCTTTCTTTTTCCTTCTCGTTCTCCCCCTCCTCCCTGTTCTTGTCACCCTCTTTACCCCTCCGCCATCTCTGTCACTGTTACTATTGCTACCTCTTTCTCCATCTACCTCTCTGTTTATGGGGATGGAGCCCTTGAATTGCATCCTCAGCCCCCAAGATGTCTGCTTTTTTCCCCCCTCTCCTTGAATTTTCTAAACTCAAGAAAAACAGGAATTTTGCCCTGAATAGTTAAAAGAAACACCCTACCTATTGAAGCCTGCCCCGTTGTTACTCTCTTTCTGAGAATTAGCTATGTGCCAGACATGAATCTAAGAATTTGACATTTATTCTCTTGGAACAGACCTGAGGCTTCTAAAAGTCCACTTTAAAGATGAGGAGACTGAGGCACAGTGAAGTGTGATTTCTTGCCTAGAACTCTCTGCCCTGAGGGCAGTTGCAAGGATTTGAACCTCGACCCTGTTTGCTGTGGTCACAGGTTTGTAGCTTCTGCTCACCTGGTCTTGCCTACACCCCTCTTTTCTCATAGCATTGATCTGCAGGTGTTCTATTTTAGCTACTACTGTGAACTGCAGGACCACACCTTGAGCCTGTGACCCTGAGTGCTTCATTTGTCTTTGCCTTTCAAATTCTTGTTTGTTGCTAATAGAGGACTGATAGGGACTGAAAATATGTCCTGGTATAATTAGGAGCAATCAAATCCTTTTGTCTCTAGTGGATAATCGTGTTACAACATTGCCCCCCCCCCCCCCGAATCTTTTGAGTTGTTTTGCTGTGGTACAGTATTCTAATTAACTTCACATCTGTAACCCTCCTTTTATGTCGGGTTAGTCTCTGACCAGCCAACCATTGATTGTTCCACTCACTCACCTGTGTGAAAAAGTAGGGTTAGCCAGAGTGCCCTGCCCAGAGCACTGGTCCTCTACCTGGGGCCTTTTTTGTAGCAAGCTAGGGCAGCAAATCCTCCTTACACATGAGAGCACTCACCGGGGAGGACTTTTATTGACCACCATAAAGATGTAGCCACTTAGAGTTCATCTCAGTTACCTTTAGAAAACCTGTAGTTACATGGTCAGTAGAACTGTAGATTCACTAGTGTGTGTCCTGGATAGTATTAGTAATATAGGAGACCAGAAGATGTGTAAAGCCAGTAGCCAGGGACCACAGGTGAGCTGTTCTCACTGAAACAGTTTTAACTGTCTGTATTTCCATGTCGTCTCAGTGCGTGTATGTGTGTGGTGCACATGCATATGAATGTGTATATGTATGTGTACATACATGTACCTGAGACTGAGGAGTGGCTGTCTTGTGGCTGTCCATCCCATTCACTGATACAGGGTCTTCAACTGAGTCCCCACAGGTCACTGAGGTAGCCCATCTGGCTAGGAAGACATTATCTTTGCCTTCCAAGCATTGGATTGAGCAGGGGTCACGGGTGGGGTGGCACCTTGGCCACCTGGCATTTACGTGGATTCTGGCTTGGACAACAAACACTTCAACTACTAGCAATATCCCAGTGCCGTGGACCACGTCTAACACGTATCTGCCTTTGAATCCTAAAGTTGTCAACTCACTTTGGCTGTGACTGGCCAGTTTAGGCACAGGCATTGGATGGGCTTGTAATTTTAAAAATTCAGACCATAGCATGAACTTCAAGAGCATCTGGGTCAAGGGGCTCAGGGGATACTAGGTCTCCATCCCAATCTTGTGACTGTGATCAGTTTCAGTTCCATGTTATATTCCTTCCCAGAATGCCCCCTGGTTACATCATGGCACCCTTCCTAAATCTGTTTTGGGATAAACTCCAGCAGAATAAATCTATTCTTTGTAAAAACTTTTACCTTTATTTATTCATGTATACATGAGTATGTGAGTGTATTTGTGTGAGCACTAACACCATGGCAGGTCTGGAGGTCAGAGGACAGCAGGGTCAGCTCTACCTCTCCAGAGACTGACCTTGAGTTAAGTTACCCTGCTAACACAAGTCTGTTCTAAGGCCTCATCAGTGCTATGCAATTTGGCTTTTATTGTTGCTGTGGATTTGGGGGAGGGGAGACGCAAATACATGGGAAGCCAAAGGCCAACCTTGAGTGGCATAGCTTACACAACCTCCACTCTTTGAGACATGCCCTCTTATTGGAACCTCACGAGGCAGGCAAGGCTAGCTGGAGGGACAGGTCCAGAGATCTTTACAATCCTTGGGATTTCAAGTGTGTATCAATACACTGTTCCCATGGGTGCTAGGAATCAAACTCAGGTCTTCATGCTTGCAAGGCAGGCACTTTACTAATGGAGTATCTCCCATCTGTGTCCCCAGCTACCCATGATTGGTCTTGTGTGCATCGGAAATGCTGGGCTGCCCCTCTCTAAAGCAGCAGGTGCCGTTTGACCTGTGTAAAAGAGCGGGTGATAGGAGGAGGGGTGCTGGTTTAGAAGGCAGGACAGAATCCCAGGAGGTAGACTATATCTGAGTATGTCAGGTGGCTTAGCTAACCTGTAATGACCTGTCATCTCTGAGATGTTTTTTGTGACCTTGTCTGCATAGTCTTTGGACATCCCAGGTGACTTTCTTACCTTGAAAACTGGCCATATCTCAGAAATCTGATCACTTCTCTCTACTCCAGAGGTTGGAATCCTCTCACCACTTCCTGCCTCCTCCTTTGGACTTCCGCCTGGGGTATCCATCTAATCTCTGCCATAGGTGTCCCAGTACAGGCCATTTGATTTCAGAATTCCACTGCAAGGTCAGAAGAAAAGGTTTTGGTGGGCTGGATTTGTGCAGAGCAGGTTGTTTGGGAGTGTTGGAGGCTTCATGGAAGGAAGAGACTTGGGAGGGTCTAGGAGGAATGGTCAAGTTCTCGTGCATCTCAGGGAGATACCCATGTCTCCAGGACTAAGCCTGTACCATACTCAGGCTTGCAGTGAATTTCCCAGAAAAGCTGACTTAACATGCTTGTTAATATGAAGTCTTTTATAAACAGTCGACTTATTTTTATTTTATGGATGTGTGTGTTTGCCTGCATGTGTATGTATGCATCGCATGCCTATCTGCTTCCTGAGGAGGCCAGAAGAGGGTGTCAGATCCCCTGAGACTGGAGTTATAGGTGGCTAAGAGCCACCTATTGTGGGTGCTGGGAACTGAACTGGCATCCTTTGCAGGAACAGCAGGCTCTTTGACTCCTGAACCATTTCTCTAGTCCTGAAAGGATATACACCTCTCAAATCTTAAACTATATACATGATACAAACGAGAAGCCCATTTTGAAGGACTATGCAGACATCAGTGGCATGTATTCTGTTTCATCAGTCTACTAAGAACACAGTAAGTGAGGAGTAAGCCTGCATGGGTATATTTTGGTGAATAAAATCGCAGAATTCTTAGTATCACTTCCCTAAGAATTTCAAATGATGAGTGATGTTTATGCCACAAACATCCTTAGATGCAAACAAAATCTTCTGTTCTGAGTTTCCTCATTTGGTACCTGATGAGAACCTTCCCAGGTGTTCAGGTTGATATAAGCCAGAACATTTGGTTGTTGTTTGTCTATTTTGATGTTTTGAAACAGGGTCTCACTATGTGACTCAGACAGGGCTCCAACTCTGACCCCTCCTGTCTCAGCCTCTAGAGTGCTAGGATTACAGATGTGCACAGCCATACCACACCCAGAGTAGAATATCAACACACCTTTAGTCACAGAGAAAAGCCTAGGTATTTACTACTCATTTCTATTAGAGAGCATCAGTGATTTTTAAACTTACCAATTGTCAAAGGCTTAAAAAGTAATTCAGTTATATACCTGTTTAACTGTTGATTTAAAACACCTTTTTCCATATGGCCTGGATAGAATTTATTTTTTGTTTGCACATGTTCCTTGCATTATAAAAATTGAACCTATTAATGGTGTTGGGATTTAGCAAAGACCTCTTAATTCTACATGCTTTTATCACTTTCCTGAATTAATAATTTTATGCCCCCCCTTTCTTCTCCTTGGCCCAGGATCCATCCCTCTATTTGGATCTATGCAAATGACTTGATTAATTAGGCAGTCTGTTAATTCTGATTACCGAGTTATAATAGATCAGTGTCCAAGCATCACTGTGTAATTCAGATTAAAAAGCTCTTCATATTATCAAAACAAAATATAAATGAACAGATAAGCACATTGAAATGTGTTACATTAAAACAATGCCTCTCCCATGGGAAACCAAATTTAAAGTATAAAAAAATTATTTCTCCCTCCCACGTTGTCATTATTTTTTATTGTGACACCCATCAGATTGTCTTTTCACAAGGAACATCCTTAAAAGGATGGGATTTTCTTCTTAGGTCTGGAAATTACAGCCAAATGAGGCTGAGTGTGATCCAGGCATGATGGGTGCATTGTGTTTTCACTCCGGAGTAATTTGGTGCCATTGCATGTGCTTATATGCCCGCTCTGACCATGCTGGCCTCTGATATTGGAGCCACTTGTAGAAGTGAACTTTGGCAGTGTGGGGGGCAGGGGGGAGTTTCAATAAGCCCGGCTCCCTTTCACAGCTGAAGGCATCGATGGTTATTAAAGACCACTAGGCCAAGTTGTTCCTTCTCCTCCTTTGCTAATGGCTTACTGCTAAGAACAATCAAACATCGCACAGTTGCTTCCTTCCTCCCTTTATTTCTCCTTCTGCCTCCTCTGCATCCTAACAGTGTGGTAGAAAGTGAGAGGGAAAGGGGTCAAGATGGCTCCTTGGTGGGTAAGAGAGTTTGCTATGCAAGCATGAAGACCTGAGTTCAAATCTCCATTTAAACCCATGTGAAAATGCTGGGCATGGATGCATGCACCTTTGACCCCAGAACTGAGATGAGGGGTTGGCAGAATACCTGAACAGGCTGGACCCCAGCTTAGAAGAAGAAAGATAAATTCATTGAAAGACTGTATCTCATGGGAATGAGGCAGGGGTGTTGGAGATCACTGATATTAGAGCTCAGGACTCTGTGCATGCACTCTCCTGCCACACATGTATGTACACGTGTCCTCCACACACGCGCTCGCGCGCACGCTCACACACACACACACACACAGTTTAAGAAACTGATCATGGAAGTCAACACAAGAATAAGTTTCCTTGTCCTGTGGATCCAGCAGCTTGCATTTTGCAGTTGTCAGCTCCCAGTAACATCTACAGTGAATGTCGCTGTTAGGGTCTACCCCACCTCACTGCATGCCCCCACCCTGTGCACGCAGACACACAAGCAACACACGATTTGTTTACCTGCACTTATATTGCTTGGCGTCTCAGAGGTGTGCAGACTGGCGGGTGGAAAAGTTTAAATACCAGCAGACTCCCTGTCCCAGCTTCCTCAGCCACATCTGGAGCTGCTCAGCTGCTACGACAGTGGCTGGAGTAAATGGAGATGATGAATTTAATATGTATCCATTCATGAGTTTACCAAACTCTAGCTTTTTATGAATGACTATATTCAGTTTCTATGGAAAATGGAGAACTGGGTAGTGAACATGTTCTGTCTGTCTGTGAGAGTTTGAGAGAGAATTTGGGAGTAGGGAGAGAGAACAGACTGTGTATGGAGTCAGAGGTCAGCCTGAGGTGTTTCCTCAAAGATCACCCACCTTTTTGTTTTTGAGACAGAGTTTCTCAGTAGCCTGTATCTTGTCAACTACTCTGAGTTGGCTGGCCTCTGGGCTCCAGGGCTCTGCCTTTCTCTGTCTCTCTGGTGCTGGGATCACAAGCGTGCACACCATATCCAGCTTTTGTGTCTGTATGTTATATGTGGGTCCCAGGCCTCATATTTGCACAGTAGTCCCTTCACCAATTGAGCCATCTCCCCAGTTGCATAGACCCCATCTATAGCCAGAGGCATAAACCTTAGCTCCTGGGTATCCTCCTGTAGTAGCATCCAGTACTGCCTTTCGTTGATCTAGAAGACTGTATTGAAGGCAGTTGCTGAAGGGTGTTTAACTCAGCTTGTCTTTTAGGGTTTCTGTGAATCTGCTTAATTTTCTTGAGGAGGAAACTTGGGTGTTAGTCATGGGTGGCTCTCTTTTTGGAGGGCTGGTTACCGTTCAAAGGTGAAGTAAGGCTCTGGCTCTCATTTGGCAGCCTGACTGACAGCACGATACTTGAGTTTCCTGCTAGCTTCTCTCTCTTCTAAAGAAGGAACCAAATAAGGGATTTTTTAAGAAGCCAAAACCATTCTTGATTAAGTTCAGTCTCTAGTCATTTTCAAAGAGACATTTTGACACAGAGATGTTATCTGGGACACTTATAGGTCACGTTTTCAATCAGAACTTTAATTTGTGTTATTTTATTTAACTAATTTTTTTTGTTTCACATTCAAATCCTGGGCCTCATACATCCCAGGCTCTCTGTTAAATACCTACAGGCTTGATTTTGTTATTGTCTGCTTTGCATTCCATTCTCTGAGTCAGAATCTCCTTGCTTGTAGCCCATGTTGGCCCTGATCCTTTGATCCTCCTGTGTTACCCAGCAGTGTGCTTGGATTACAGGCATGAGCCACCATGCTCTTCCGAATCCTTATTTTGAATTTTTAGTTGTATGTGTACATGTATGTGTTTGTGCATCCATACATGTGCATTCAGGTGTATGTACATGTGCATGCAGGTGTGTGTTCATGTGTGTACAGGTATGAATACATGTACATTCATGTGTGTGAACATGTGCATGCAGGTATGTGTACCTGTGTATTCATCTGGAGTCCAGATATTTACATAGGTTGTTGTCCTTACTCACTCTTCATTTTATTTTTTTAATTAATGAAAAAAAAACTGTGTGTGTTTGTTTATGTGTGAGTACACAGGACTGTGACACGCATGTAAAGGTTAAATGACAACTTTGAGTGTGGTCCTCTCACCATCTACAAGATAGGGTCTCTCTTGTTTAGTGCTGTGTATGTCAGACTGACTGGTCTGTGAGCTTCCAGCCATTCTCCAGTCTGTCCTTCCCTCCCGTATACCTGCAGTGGCACACAGAGCTTACAGAGGTGTGTGTGTGTGTGTGTGTGTGTGTGTGTGTGTGTGTGTGTGTGTGTACACGCACGTGCGCACGCACGCGCACTTTTACATTGGTCCTGAAGATCCTGACTCAGTCAGTTTTGGGTGTCGAGCCACTTTCCCCAGTAAGCCATCTCCCCACCACACCTTATTTGTTGCCACAGGATCTTTTACTAAACCCATAGCTTCCTGATTCAGCTATGTGTACATCTATCTGGCTAACGAGCCCCAAGGATCCCCTTATAGATATGTGTTGCCGCTCTAAGGTTTTTACAAGGTGATCTCAACTCGGGTCCTCAGACTTTCAGGACAAATACTTTACCATCTCCAGTCGTAATTTAGCATTTTTCCTATGTAACATTGGTTTTCCACATCAAAGTCTTAAAAATAAGACAGGAGAACCACCTAGAAATAACTGCCTAAGGTATGAGATAAGAAGTCAGCTTGGATTTTAAGCAACCTTAGACACAGAACCCCCTACCTCAGTGGTCCCTAGGCAGTCTCAAAGGCAACATGAAGAGACTCTCTGGATTAAGTGCCTTCTTAATGAGTAGGACAGTGGAGAGAAGTAGGCAGGCTCCTTGCAAGACTGGATACTGTTACTGTGTGGCTTCATTAATTGGATTTATTCCTTTAAAATGACCCATGGATGAAAACAACCACCTCTTCTGTGGTCATGGTGAGCAGATGTTTACCGTAATTCTCTGCTCAGTGGAAAAAAAAAGCCTCTTCAACCCAACACAAACAGCCAGGTTGGCCAGGCTTGGTCAGAGCCTTGGCATTTGGGTCTTACTTTATATATCATGGCTCCACAAGCTTCCAAGTGTGAGGCTTAGCTCACCAGCTTCCCCATCTGCAGGAGAGGCCTGCTCACAGACGTTTATTATGTGAGGTCTTCATTCTCACACTGTTCTTGGCCTTGGCCCTTCCTCATTGAAACCAATATCCCATCTGCAGAATTCTGTTTTTTCCTGTTTCTTCCTGTGGACCCCCCTGCCTCCCCGGCCACCCCATGCCAGCTTTTGCCTAGGTTTGTGGCTGTGCTGGAGGGTGATTTCAGTTACAGAAGTCAGTTCCTGGTTTGCTTTCTCGATGAGAGAGTCTGATTTCTTCTGGCAGTCTGTGAAATAAAAGACATCTCCTTTCTTCGCAGTTTGCGTTTGCAGACCTTTCTTTTTACACATGGGTTTCCTTGGTTGCCTCACTTCTGCATTTTGCCAGTTCCGGTCTTTTTTCTGAGCACTAAGTGATTGTGAACTGGTGGAGTCTCTGCCCACACCTGCCCCCTCATAGTTCTGTACACGGTGCCTCCTCCACACGGCCCTGGCTTTCTCTGTGGAAGACTGCTGCGTGCTTGTGGGCAGGGCGGACAGGAAACACAAGAGCAGGATTTTGCTTTTCTTGGGAAACTCCTCCCTTGGATTGGGGGACTTTGGGTGGCTCTTCTTATTTTGTTTTCAATGCCAAAATAAGCAGAGCTCTTGACTAAACACTGGCCTAGGAAAAATAAGTAATTTTAACATTAAGGTGAACATATGTTTATGGTGAGAGAAACAGAACTGGACATGAGCTGGTGCTTCAGTCAAGCTTGTGGTATCTCCCTTTTAGTGCAGACCAAGTTTTGATTTATTTAATAAACTAATTTGTGCCCTCTATCACCAAGCCTCTTTGTTGATTCTGTTGGAAGTCTTGAGTTTAGGAAATCAAGGTATACTGGGAATTACCTGATATATGTAGTATATTATGGAGTTTTGAGGTTTTCCCATTTTCCTACGGGCTAAGTTGTGTCTATATTACTTTTCTCATCACTGTGACAAAATATCTGATAGGAACATAAGGAACAAGGGGTATTTGTTGGCTCACAGACTGACATACAGGGAAGATATGGCACCTAGAACACCCTCGTACATACCCTGGTACATCGTGATGGCAGCTTGTGGAAGTTGGTCATACAGCACCAGACGGCAGTCAGGGAGCTGAGATAGAAGTAGGGCTGATATCCCTCAGTGGCCCAGCCCCACTGACCTACCTCTACAGCACCACAAAATGGGGAGTGAGCTTTTAAACTCATGAGCCCAGTGTTAGTAATGGGGTCTGGGTTGAGCATTTAGCATCCTGAAGCAGGGGGAGTATTCTCCACTTGGTCTGAGATGAGCATTAGCCTGAAATCAGGGTTGCAATTGTCCAAATAGGATTCTTACTTCATCTGACCTTAAGAGGGTGAGATCAAGGATGTGATGCCTGCTCTAGATGTTTGCCTGATTAGTGGACATACTATTTGTCCTATCCTCTGACCAGAAAATGTCTGTTGGTGAAACAGAGTAGACACTTGAGTGTTTCAGATGGCTTGTGGGTGGTAGGTCTTGAAAACTCTGCTAATCTACAAAATATGGGATAAAATGTAGGGAAAGTAATAAAGAACAAGGTGCTTTAAGGGTTACCTTTCATCCCATTACACTCAGAGCAGAGGAGACACTCACCAGAGACCACCTCCGTCTTTGTAAGTGAAAAGCTATGGAGCATTCTGGGTATTGGTATATGTCTACAGTGTCGAAGCCAGAGGGACTTGACTGGGACTTGCAAGAGCAGTTAGCTTTGTTGTGTCTGCATTCAAAGGTGCAGTTCAGTAGTTTCGTTTGTTTGACACATACTCCGTGTAGCTCTGTCTACCCCTGAATGCATGTCCTCCCAGCTCTGCCTCCTACAGGCTGGGCTCACGGGGCTGTGCTAAGATGCCCATCGCTTATATATCTGCATGTGCAGAAGGTATATCTGAATGCCTACCCAAAAGTCATGAAAAACCTCAGCCCCTTAATAACCTTTACTTTGAGTTTTGACACAAATAGATTTAGTAACTGGTAGGTCCGAGCATATATTTAGTCTGTTCAACTAAAAAATAAAAATAAAAAATAAATCCAGGGCTTAAGTACTCTGAATAGGGAATAAAACTAATTATAACAGCACCTAGCTACACTCTCCCAAAGGTGCCATCTCCCAGCTGACAACACTCCTCAGCAGTCAGTCTGTGCACAAGAGCGGGTGAGGAGAAGGGGGAGTGGTGGCTGCTGTGCTCCCTCTTTTCAGCCCTTACAGCATGCTGTGCTGTGCTCTTTCACCCCATGCAGTTATTCAGACTCTTGGTGGCTGCAGATACCATCCCTATGTTGGAGCAAAGTAGGCAGGGCCACAGGGATGGTGGCAGGGCCACACTGGAAACTGTCAGGAATCTTGTTTAGTGATTATTCTGAACCTATTTATCAAGTCCGCATGCTCCGATGGCTCATCCAGTAAGCAGCATTCTAACAGCATAGTCTTGAATGCTTCAGAGCTAGGGCAGCCCCCCTCCCTGCCCTCATGGTGCAGATGAGCACACTGAGACTTGGGGAAGTTAGCTGCATTAAACTGCCTGGGGCTTGCAGGAACAGTAAGTGAAACTGAGCAAGCAATGTCTTTCGTCATGCAGTTAAAAGTTATGCATTAGAACCAGTTGCCAGGTTCCAGTGCTATGTACAGATGTGTAATATGGCTGCCTTGGGGAAAGCAGGGTCAGGAAAATGATACTTTCTCCTCCTCCTCCTCCTCCTCCTCCTCCTCCTCCTCCTCCTCCTCCTCCTCCCCTCCCCCCTCCCCCTCCCCCTCCCTCTTCCTCTTCCTTTTCTTCTCCTTCTTATTCCTTCT